>CM038216.1:173297630-173897630 GCA_021442155.1 Cymbidium sinense | reverse complement strand
CCAATCTTAAGATGCCTTTCATGTTGAATAGAATTCTTTAAGATTAACCCAAACTTAGGATTAACAAAACATTTAATAATAATTTGCATTTTCTTTTGTTTCATTTGATAATTACTTAGCATCTATGCATTATAAATAGAAGAAAGGGGTTTATGCTATTTCATTCATACCTTAAGTTATTTTCTAAAAGCACATTTTTATGATTTAGTTTCTCTTCATAAATTCTCTAAATAACTTAAAATGATACCATCCATCATGTTAAATTAAATGTTTCCAAACTTAGAAGATTATAATTCTAATACCTAGCTAAGACATACCACACTAAGCCTAAACACACACATTAGAATGTTAAGTCACTACTTCTACCTCTAGGTTAGAATAGTGTATGTAATGATGTGACATTTTATTTTATGATGTAATGGTAGACTGGATGTTAGGAATGTGGATCATAGACTGGATGTTAGGCTATTGTTAGCATAATATTATTTTATGCAGGGGATTGTACTAATGGGCCGCTAAAATAAATACAAATGCTTCTACTTGTAGGTTGCTTATGCTTCTTTGCATAATCCATGATTAGGATAGGTGGGTTTGGCTACCCATGTGTGCCATGCTAAGTCCAAAATATGAAATATAACTGCTTGGGAATATATTTGTGTTTGTCTAATGTCTATTTTGCAGGTGTAGTTAGATTTACTTTTTTCATAAAATATAATTTTACAATAGGAATTAGGATTAGTGCAATGGGGTTTAGGATGAGCAGTGGCTAGAAGGCTTAGTCCTAGGAGGCCCTATGATGCCTTGAAGTAAAACAAATCAAAGAAGGAAGGAAGAAAAAGAAGTAAATAATGAAGACTCCATAGCATGTATTCAATTATAAATTGTAATATTCTTTTGTAATCCGGGTTGTATAAGGGTAGAGCTTACCCAATATTTTCTCTTTTCTGGAGTGTACAACGGTACGTGGCTGCATCGACATTTTATTCTTTTACTGAATCTATTCATGTTTGATTGATGTTATGTTTAGATTGCACAATAGAATTTCATCTTCTTCTTAGTTTCTTAAACTTGATGATTGAATTTGGGCTTGATGCGGTAGACTCTTAGGACAAAATTATTATTTTTATCCCACTTAACAACTCATAATTAAATTTTAAATAACTCATATTATCTTCTTAAAGCTTAGGTTATAATCAAGATAATTAAAAGATTTAGCAACTCTTTAGCTGCATGTCCAACATCATGCATGACATCTTCTATCACTCTTGCAAAATGAGGGCCTCCATTATTGCACTTTATGGATCACTTGACCTATGAGAGCAACCCCTTATGATGGATCTTCACCCTCTTTTTCTTTTGATTTGGCCAATAACCAAATTTCATCATGCATTTAAGCATAAGAAATCTCAAAGCCTTTGTCCAAAATATTGTGTCAAAATATTATAAAATTTGAAAAGATTTTTTGCATTTAGACTAAGTCATATGCTCATGGGAGTCATGCTCTAGTCTCCTATGGAGTGAGTTTAGGACTTTTTCTCTTTAAAAATTAGATAACAACTTAAACCATCTTGCAATTTTATAAGACCCTACATGGCTTTGAATCATAGGAGGTGTTAGCTAGTGGCCACTCCAGGCAGTTGTAAGTCCAGAAGAGTCAGACAGTTTATTCTCTCATATAGAAGTAAACTATTATGTCCCCCTTTCCACTTAGATTTAGGTCATGCTTTAACTTGTGTTAAAGCTCCTTAGATTTAGGATTTGAGGTTGCTTACTTACTTTGGGCTATGAGCATAAATCCTCACCTCTTAGGCATTTCCACAATCTTGTGTTGATAGATTATAGGCCCTAGCATTTTAATGAAATTTGACTCAAACAAAATAAATCCTCGCACTTTCAAAAATATAAAGCCTTACAATAGGAGAAGTTGAAGTGCTTACTAGGCTTCCTAGTATCATGAGCACTTCTTACTTATCTTCCTTTGGATTCCAAAATAAGTCTTTATAATTGAACATGCCATTTGATTTTCCATAATAGCCAATTCATTGATACTCTAACCTTGAAATATTTGGAGATAATAATTGACTACTTTAATCGAGAGTATTCTTAAGAAATCTCATTTCCTAGAATATAATTAATTATGGAGGCTTACATCCATAGGGAACTTAAGAACCTGACATAAAATAAACTATGCTTTACTTTTTCATATAAAGTAGGAAAAGATCTCTGGTATATACGAAGACCCATCAAGCCTAAAGAGTCTTTATTAGGTGATTAGGTCCACTGTAGGGTGATGTTTCTATATTTTGAGATAGTACACCATTCCTTAATGTTGCACGCAATCATTTCAATAAGTACCCCCTACGATCTGCATGGTGTCCACATGACCCATCTAAAAATAAACATCACACACCCCACCAGCTTGAAGAAGAAGAGAAGGAGGAGAATTATGAATTTCTAGGATAGTCTTTTCTCCCTTTTTAATATTTTCTTCTTTTTATGTATTTTTATTTGATAAATTTTATAATTAAATTTTATTTTAGTAATAAAAATATATTTGGCACTTTTTGTTTGTCATTTAAAATGCTGATGGGTTATCTACAATATTCAATTATAATCTGATTATAGGTCAAAATAAAATTTAACTCAACATTATTAATATTGAGAAGCCAATAGCTCGGCGTTGAAAGGCTAGCACCGCAACGCTGTAGTGTTAGCGTCATGGCACTATATGTTAGAATTAGGTTTAAAATCATAGAAGATAGTGCTTTTGCACCAAAGCAGTGATGTTGCAGCGCTGCTAGAGTGCTAGGCATTGTAAGTGAACATTTCAATCTTACAACCTGAAAGGCAGCATTGTGGCGTTGTAAGAAAAGTGAACATTTCAACCTTACAACCTAAATGGCAGCATTACGGCATTGTAAGTGAAGTGAACATTTTGACCTTACAGCTTGAAAGGTAATGTTGGGAGCGTCGTGGCACTATCTGGATAGTGTTGCAGCATTGTGAATAGATATTTTATCCATACAACCGAAGAAGGTAATGTTGTAGCACCAAAATTCAACACAACAATGCTAACATAGCTGTGTGGCTCCATCTAGATAGCATGATGACATTACAAGGTAGAGTGTTAAGGTCCAAATTCTCGAGTGCTCAGGGCTTTGGAGCTACGAGTTGAGAGACTATATTCTAGGCAAATTTATGGGGAAATTTAGTAACTTTTATAAAATTTTAGCAACATAATGGTTTAGTAATGATAGTTTTCAATATATTTTAGTGCAACATGCACTCTTTTCCCTTATTCCAGATCTAAAATCAACGAGGGGTAGATTTTTATCTCACACTAGAACTAAGTTCAATGATGGAGGTTTTCAAATTTCAAGATTCTTGATTTAATAATTTAAATATAATTTAATCTAAATTTTGGTAGAATTTTGTCTTTGTAATGCCTAAAATTTTATAATTAATGTGATTAAATTCTTCTCACTTGCTCTAGATCCAAGATTGATGTAGGGGGATTATCATTTGGCACCAGATCCATGATCAATGGTGGAAGTCTTCAAAGTTGTGGAGTGAGGAATTGTGTAAAAGATGTTTTTCATTTGGAGTTTTGCCTGGAATCAACAATAACCTAGTTTCAATCTTGTCTCATTGAAGAAGGAGAGGATGTAGTGGAGAGAAGAGAGCTTGTAGTAGAGTCCATAGCAGGGAGAGAGAAAAGTGTGGCTAGAAAAAGAAGAGGAAGAAGATCAGCCTCTATCCTCTTTTTATAAGAAACTGCTACCCCTAACCATTCCTGCTCTCCTCTTTGGATGGTTATTGCTGATGGAGATGACTATTAACTAGAGTGGCTAGTATTTTTTGGATTCTTTAGACTTAGAGGAAAAAGAGCCATCACCTAGGCATCAGGTTTACAACACTATGGCACATGAGTCAGGATGTTCATTTTTTCATTATTTTTTATTTATTTTTGTTGCAAACAGGCCTAAATTTCCATGGGCTATTTAGAATTTAAATTTTTTTACCTCAATATAATAATTAATTTGAATCAATTAAATGCTACCTATAACTTTATCTTAAAACATAGGATTAATCAACTTAAAGATTTAGAATCAATTTGGTTTGTGACAAATGTATACCATAATATCATCTTGTTCGCTTTTCTTGAATATGAAAGATCTTCTCTCATTACATGTGATAGAGGTAGGGTCTGATCATTGTGGTTAGTCTCTCTTGAGTGAAGATCACCTCCTGCTACTGATTTGGCACATAATTTAATTTCATCATGCATGTAAATCTGAAGTTAGTGAAGCTTTAAAGAAAATGAAATGTGGAAAAGCAGTAGGACCAGATAATATTCCAATAGAAGTGTGGAAATGTTTAAGAGATCAAGGAATTTCTTGGCTTACAAATCTATTTAATGTTATTTTAAAGACTAAAAAGATGCGAGATGAGTGGAGAAAGAGTTTGTTGGTTCCTATATTTAAGAATAAAGGTGATGCACAAGAGTGTGCAAATTATAGAGGAATTAAGTTAATGTGTCATACATTAAAATTATGGGAGAGAGTAATTGAGCATAGGTTACGATGTGATACATAAGTTTCTCACAATCAGTTTGGTTTCATGCCAGGTAGATCTACTATGGATGCTATACATTTGTTAAGAGGTTTGATGGAGAAGCATAGAGAAAGTAAGAAGACTTTACATATGATAGTTATTGATTTAGAGAAAGCTTATGATAAAGTCTCAAGAGATGTTCTTTGGAGAGTTCTAGAACAGAAAGGAGTTAATATTGGTTATATTCAAGTCATTAAGGATATGTATGCTAGAGTTCTTACTTGTGTCCAAACACAAAGAGGATTGACAAAATATTTTCCTATTTCACTTGGATTACATCAAGGATCAACATTAAGCCCTTATGTTTTTTTTTTACTTTAGTTATGGATGTTCTTACGAGGCATTTACAAGAAGATGTACCTTGGTGTATGCTTTTCGATGACATTCTTCTTGTTGATAAGACTAGAGAGGGAGTCCAACAGAAACCTAAATTATGGAGGTCAACTTTAGAGTCTAAAGGTTTTCATTTATGTAGATCTAAAACTGAATATATGGAGTGTAATTTTAGTTATAGAAGTTTTAGTGGTAGTGTTGTGACTTTAGGTGATCAAGTCATTAATAAGAGTGAGCGATTCAAATATTTAGGCTCTATTATTCAAAATGATGGTGAAATAGATGGAGATGTTATTAGTAGAATTCAAGTTGGATGGTTGAAGTGGAGGAATGCATGCCTATGATCGATAGAAAAGTTCCCCTTAAACATAAGAAAATTTTATAAGATGGTGGTAAGACCGCAATGACTTATGGTGCGAATGTTACCAACAAAAGAGAAGCATAAATCTAAGTTAAGTGTTACGAGAGAGAGGATTCTCGTGGATGAGTGGCTTTACTCTTAGAGATAGAATGCAAAATGAGTATGTTGGGAAAAAGTTGGAGTAGTTCGGTGATAAGATTAGGGAGAGTCCTTAGATGGTTTGGCCACATAAAGCGTCGATGACCCAATTAGGAGAGTAGATGCATTAGATTTGCCTTTATGTTAAGAAAGGTAGAGGTAGACCTAAAAGACTTGGTTAAGATGTATAAAAATGATCTTAGTATACTTGAATTAAATGAGAATTTGACACATAATAGGACACAATGGAGACGAAGGATTCATGTAGCCGACCCCACCTAGTGGGATTAAGGCTTGTTGTAGTTGTTGTTGTCATTGTTGTATGTAAGCATGTTAAACTACCCAAGCCTAAGCCAAATTTTAGAGTCTAAAATTTATTAAATATAAAATTTTTGTTGATTAGTTAAGATATTATTAATACTAGTCATAATCTTAGAGTCCTAAAGAGTGAGTTTAAGCTCTAGGTTATTCCTTAATAAACAACAACCAAGCTATCTTGGATTAACATGAGACCTACCCACATAATTTTAAAAAGTAGGAGGTGTTAGCTAACAGCCATTTCAGGAGATTATAAGTCCAAAAAAGTTTAGATCAATTTAGATTCTTAAGTAAGAATGCACCATTATGTCCCATTTTCATTGTAGAATAGGTTGAGCTTTTAGCATGTGCCAAAGCATGATTAGACATTATTTAGAGGTAGTTTTTTTTATTTTTTATAAACATATGTCCTCAACTCTCAGGCATTCTCATAGTCTTGTACTGTTGGGACATAAGCCCTAACATTTTAATAATTTGTCAACTCAAAACATAATGGACTTCAATTTCAAATATGTAAAGTCCAACTATTGGATAGACTAAAGCGCTCATTAGACATCCCAATATCAGAGCATTTTCTACTAATTCCTCTTAGATTTTAATAGGAACTATTCCCATTTGATCTCTTCCCATTTGATTTTCCAAGCTGAGCAATCTTTTGATCAAAAACTTTGAAATTCATAGAGATGCTGACTGAATACTTTAATTGAGAGTTTTTTCAAGGGATCCTATCTCTTAGGATGTAATTAACTATTGGGCTTCCACCTATAAGAAATTTGTAACCTAATTTAAAATAAACACTATCTTATTTCATCCTTGTAAGGTAGTAGAAATATCTCTAGTATATGTGGGTCCATTGGCTTTAGGAGTCCCTTATTAAGTGATTGAGTCCATCATAGGACAATACCTCTTCCTTGCTAGGTAGTATATCATTGCTTGATGCAATACTTGATTATTTCATGAATTACCCTCTAAGATTTTCATGGTGTCCCACTATTTTTTAAAACACCATAATACACTAAGGAAGACATTCTTAAAATCATGAAGGGCAAAATAGCAAAGGACTTAATAAGATAAGTTCTTGGGAAGGATGATAATGTTAGGTCTAAAGATAAAAATGAATCAATCCTTAGGGGTAGGAAACATTGCTAACATTCAGAAGCAGTATTAATCATCACTGATGGTTTACTATCATTCATAGAGGCCTAGGTTTGGACATAGTAATGAGATTATCTTAGTAGGTTAAAGAAAGGCTAGCATCAATCCTAAGCTAGAAACTAAAAAGTCCATTTGCCCATAAAAAGAGACTGGTCAGTCCATCCAACACATCAAATAACAAATTACCCTACATTATAATAACCCAATTACCTACTAGGCCCCAAGCAGGGGGGGGTCCTTCATAACTACCCTTAATTATTAAGAGAAGATCAACTTCTCTGAAGCCATCTCCTTACTCTAGGAAAGTGACTGATGATAGACAACTTTGTCTAGGTTCCATGCTTGAGTGAGAATATCACCTAATAACTAAGGAGGAGGAAACAAATTAAAAAAGTAATCATGGAAATAGAGGAAACCAACATGAAAGAGGAAGTGTAAAATATAATTTTAAATGATGAAGAGTGCAAACTTTATACCTTAGTCAACCTAAACTATATGTATGGTAAGACTTAAAAATAGATTATAGAAGAATTATATGCTCGTATTAGGAAAAATGAAGAAGAAAAAAAGGATAGCACTAGAGAGCTATTTTTGTGTGGATCAAGATGACATCTTTAGAGAAGATTTAGAAGTGGTGGAAGCCCATATTTTTATGGTTGATACCAGGTCATCTTGATGTTATCTTGAAGAGCATCAAAATGTTATGCAAGAGGAAGATAATATGTTTGACTTGACTCGACGCCTACTCTAGCTCCTAAAAAAGAGCGACTTGATTAACCAGAAAGAGAAAGAATAGAAGAAATGATCACTACATTACAAAATTTCTAGGGTTAGCCTTGAACAACCTAATAAGTGTAAGAAGAAGTAAACTGGTGTTTATTTTAGATGTGGGACACCACATAGATCTTAGGGGGTACTTATTGATGTAATCAGATACGATATTAAGGAATGGTGCACTATCTCAAAAGATAGAAATCACAACCCTATAATGGACCTAATTACCTAATAAGGACTCCTAAGGCATGATGGGTCTTCGAATGTACCAGAGATGTTTCCTCAACTTTACATGAAAAGTAAAGAAGGGTTTATTTTAAGTTGGGTTTGTTAAGTTCCCTACAGAGGCAAGCCCCATAGTTAATTACATCCTCGGGAATGGAATTTATTCAGAATACTCTTGATTAAAGTAGAAATTAAAGTCTCCAAAGATTTCAAGGCTAGGCTATCAAAGGATTATTTGTATTGGAAAATCAAGTGAGAAAAACTCAAGAAGAAGATTTATTGTCAAAGCAAAAAGGAATGAGTAGGAAATGCTCATGATACTAGGAAGCTTAGTTAGCATTCTAATTTATCCTATGGTCGGGCTTTATATGTTTGAAATTGAAGAGATTGATTTTATTAAAGTTGACATTTTTGTTAGAGAGCTAGGACTTATAATCAGACAACACAAGGTTGTAAAAATGCTTAAGAGGTGAGAATTTATGTCTATACCTTGCAAAAAATAGCTACCTCAGATCCTAAATCTAGGGAGCTTTGGCATAAGCCAAAGTATGACCTAAGTATAAGCGAAGATGGCTATATAGTTTACCTCCCCAAGAAAGATAAACCACCAAACTATTTGACTTACAACTGACTAGAGTGGCAGCTAGCTAACTCCTCCTACGATTTTAAAATCATGAGATCAAGTCTTATGAGTTTGCAAGATAGTTAGGTTATTATTAATTTAGAAAGAGACTAAAGTCCTTAAACCCACTCCCTAAGAGACTAGAGCATGAGTGGTATGAATAATGACTTAGTCTAATGTAAAATATTTTTAATTTTATTCAATTTTTGACACTTCATCTAGATAAAGGCTTTGGGATTTTCAATGCCTATATGCTTGATGAAAGTAAGTTGTTGGCTAAATTAGTGAGAAATAGGTATTTTCTAACACAAAGGAGACCCACAAAGGTCAAGTCTTTCCCTATCGTGTAAGGATGGAAACCCTCTCTTAGCAAGAGTGAATCAATATGAATGTATGATGTGAGACATACAACATTCGGCTATGGGGTTGCTAAATCTTTTAATTATCTTGATTTAATGCGTAAGCTTTATGTGAGATTATGAGTTATTTAAAACTTTAGTTATGAGTTGTAGTTTGGTAAAAAATTTATTTTTTTAAGAGCCTAATTGGATCCAGACCACACATTAAAGCATCATTGATAAAAAAACTATGAAAATGCATGCCATTTATATTATGCAATTTAAATAAAATATCAATTAATTTTATAAAACTAGCACAAAAGAATAAGAGGCTGGTGTAGTTGGGTATCGCTGTACAACCCAAAAAGAGAAATGGGTAGCTAAGCTCTACCCTTATACAACCCAAAATTACAAAATAATATTTACAACTTATAAAATGCTATGGGGGTATTCATTCTTCATATCTACATGTCTTTATGTATCTTCCTCCTTCTTTGATTTGGATAGGCTTGCTTCAAAGGCATCACAAGGCCACCCAAGATAAAGTCTTCTAGCCACTGCTCCTCTTAATCCCCAACAACACCAATCCTAATTCTTAATGCAAAATTATATTAAAAGAATAGGAAAAGTAAATCTAATCGTGCAAAATAAGCGTTAGCTAAACATACATACAACCCAAGCAGAATTAGCACCCTACATATGGGTAACTAAGCCCACCTATCTTAACTTGGATTGTGCTTAGGGGCTTAAACAATATGCAAAGAGATCATTTATATTTATTTTTAAGCTACCCCTTAAGCACAACCCCCTATAAAAAATATGATTAGGCTAATCATGGCCAAATATCTAGTCTATGAAACATACACCCTAACATCTAGTCTAAAATAATACATCACTAAATAAAGCATAAATCATACCATCCACCATCCTAATATAAAGCTAGAAATGGTGACTTAATTCTAATATGTGTGTATTAAGGCTTGTGTGGTATGTCCTAACTAGGCATTAAGGTTATGATTTTCTAAATGTGAAAGGATTGAATTTGACATAAAGGGTTGATTTCACTTTAAGTTGTTTAGTTGATTTAAAAATTTTAATTTGTATCTTTTGTTTCAAATAACTTACATTTAGCAACTAAGCATAGTAAAGAGAAGAAAATAGGTTGCTCTATTTCATCCCTACCTTAAGCCACTTTCTAATGCATGTTAATTTAATTTATTTCCCTTTAGTGAATGGCTTATTACCCATTTTAAATTAATCCTAAGTTTAGGTTTGCTTTAAATGATTTCAATCAATATGAAAGGCATCTTAAATTAATTTGATTGAATTATTATCATATGACATATGTTCAATCATTCCTTTCCATCATATGTAACATTCATATGATTGAATCCTATGTATAATAATACATGTATATATTTATTTTAGCACACTTTAAATGAAAAATGCATATGTGTATTTTGTAGAAAATGGGATTTTCACTCATTAGCTAAATGCACATTCAAGTGTATAAAAGTTTTAAGCAAGTACTTCGCCATTGTGAACCAGGGGAGTGAGGTAAAGACCTCCTTGGGGCTACTTAAAGCCTCGCATCCTCGGAATGTCTAGACTAGATATACCAACTATTCTTGAATACACATGAATGTACAAATGACTATAAGAATGGAAAATCATGCAGAAGTTATATTCTTTCCATTAAATTATTTATGCATGTGAGCTAAAGTTGAAAAGGAGATTGCCATTCATTAGCTAAATACACATACAAGCATATTAAAGTTTTAAGCGGATACTTCACCATTGTTAAACTAGGGGAGTGAGGTAAAGACCTCATTGGGGCTACTTAAAGCCTTGCGTCCCTAGAATGTCTAGACTAGATATACCCGGTATTCTTGAATACACATGAATGTACAAGTGACTACAAGAATGGAAAATTATGCAAAAGTTTCATTTCTTTCAATTGAATTATTTATACATGTGAGCTAAAGTTGAAAAGGAGATTCTCATTTGTTAGCTAAATGCACATACAAGTGTATAAAAGTTTTAAGTGGATACTTCGCCATTGTTAAACCAGGGGAGTGAGGTAAATTTCCACTTTTTCTTTTCATGTAAATTTGTGCAATTAGGATTTTGGTATGATTATTATGGGGATTAGGATGAGCATTGATCACAAGATCCTATCTTATGCACCATGTGAAGCCTTGGAGTATCTACCTTCCAACCATACAAAAGAAGGAACCAAAGAAAAAGAAGAAAAGAAAAAGAAAGAAGAAAAAAAAAAAAAGAAGAAATGAAGCTAGAAGACCCCCATAATAATGAATTCCTTACTTAATTGTAATTTAATTCATTTGTAATCCATATTATATAAGGGTAGAGCTCGGCTACCCATATTTTTCTTTTCGGGTTTGTGTGGTGGTGCCCGATGACAATGGCCTTTTATTCTTTTTGCAATTAGATTTATAAATTAATTGATGATTTATTTAGCTTTTGCATTAAGTGGAATATTTTTTATAGTTTCTTCCTTGCTTTATGTATGGCCTGGATGTGGATTAGGCTCTTTAGAGATAAATAAATCTTTTACCAAACTTAAAAACTCAAATTAAAAATAAAGAACTCATAACCTCACCTAAATCTTAGGTTTAAAATCAAGATAAAATAATTAGCAACCCCTTAGCTGGATGAATATTTCTTTTATAATATCATGCACAAATGCATCTTATTTCACTCTTGATTGGAGGACTTCCACCTTTGCTGGAGAAACTTGGCTTGACTTTTGAGAGCCATAGAGAAAACTCACCTCCTCCCTTCTCACTAATTTTGGCCAATAACTTTATTTCTCATACATTAGTCATATGAATATTATTAGCCTGAGTCAAACTAATTGTCAAAAAATGAAGATAAAATGAATTTTTAATTGCATTAGATTTAGGTCATTTGAAGCATGCCCTTTACATGATCTAGTCTCTTTAGGGAGTAAATTTAAGGACTTGGTCTCTTTTTAAATAAATAATAGCCTAACTATCTTGCATTAGCATAATGACTTGCCTACATGTATTTAAAATCGTAAGAGGAGTTAATTGGCGGCCACCCACAGGCGGTTGTAAGTCTAAGCAATTGAGTGGTTTTCCCTCTCTTATGGAGACAAACCAATTGCCCATTTTTGCCTTAGATTTAGGTTGTACTTTTGGCCCTCGCCAAAGCTCCTTAGATTTAGGTTCTGAGGTTGTTTCTCTCCTTTGGGGGTTACAAGCTTAATTCCTCACTTCTTAGGCATTTCTTTAATCATGTGTTAAGGAATCATTAGTCCTAAATTTCTAATAAAAGTTTCAACTTAAACAAACTAAATCAATTTCAAAAATGTAAAGCCCAACTATAGGATAGTTTGAGATGTTCCCTAGGTTTCCTAGCATCGTGAGAATCTCGTACTTATTTTCCATTTTTGGCATCGATAGTCCTTTCCTATTGAAATCTTTGAAGATAACGATCATTTACCTTAATTGAGAGTTTTTCTAAAGAATCTTCATTCCTTAGGATGTAATTAACTATGGGGGCTTCCCCCTGTAGGAGAACTTAATGAACCCGATTTTAAATAAACCCTGCTTTACTTTTTCATTTAAAGTGGGGGAAGAATCTCTGGTACATATGCAGACCCATCATCCTTAAGAGTCCTTATTAAGGTGATTAGATCCATTAAAGGGTAGTGACTTCTATCTCTCAAGACAGTACATTATTCCTTGATGACGTACTCGATCACCTGAATAAGTACATCTATGGATCTGCGTGGCATCCTAAAAAGATGAATTTTTATAGTCTTGTCTTTTTTTCTCACCATAGATTTGAAAGGTGACTCGTATATAAATTTTTCTTCACAGAATTATTTTTTCCATCCATGGCACCATTTCATCAAAACCCCTAGTGTATTTAAGATAGGTGTAAAAGTCCCCCAGAGGCATCTTATTTCTTTTAATAAAGGCACAAAATAAACACATATTCTTTTATCTCCAGCTATTTTGATGTGGGAGCAAGCCCCCTGTGGCACTCACTCATTATTTGCTTTAGGTCGGATCTACATGCTACCTCGCCAGTATGTCTCCCCAGTGGTCAATTGTTGGAGGATATCCCCATGCTTTCTTCCTAACTTGCCCATTACAAACCAATGAGTGCCTTGTTAGTATGGTATGCTTCACTTCCCAGCCAGTAAGCTACCTCCTATTGACTTTGCTTAAGAAGATGTGAGTTCCCATGCTTTGTTCCTGAACTAGCATCAAGCACTAACTAGGTTGAGTATATTTAAGGTTTAAGATAAGTCCCCTAGAGGCTCCATTCCTCTTGACTACTTTTGTGTCGTTATAAGTCCTCTAATGGCATTCACTCAGTAGTCGCCCTAGGTTGGATAACACCCATCGAAATAAGACACTATCCCAGTTCTGCTATAGAGATGCAGTCTTGAGCTTTCTTCCTAGTCGATTGTTGCAAACCAACATCTTAGGTTGGTTGATGTTATATCTCGATGACTCACGATGAATACATCACTCTTGGCAGATATGAGTCCCTGTGTTTTCTCCTAGAGTTGGACACTGAATACTTATTGGATATATGACTAGCCATGTCATTTTCTCTAGGGTTTTGGATTAAACCCTTAGCGGCCCCATCCCCTGCGATCACTTTATTTGGATCACATCCTTTGTGACCCCATTTAGACACTACCCGGGTTACTTTTGGATTGGGCCTTTCCTAGTACCCCCCTGTTTGGAGAATTTGGATGCATAGATTCTCCCTTGGTTCCGTAAATCTGAGATAGGTCTAGGCTGATATAAGCTCCTTCTCAGTTTGATCCCTCATAAACTAATAGGGTCCACGATAAACTAAACTAAACATACAAAAATATTCACTTGTGGATTAGGAATTCAAGCCCCTAAAGGGCCCCTTTTCCTAAGCAGACATCCTATCAGTGTCAGCATAACTCCCTATTGGAATTGCTTAACTACCTGAGTTGAGATAAGTCCCCGAGTCGACACTCACTCTATAGCCGCTCTTAGGTCGGGTTCAATCTATTTTTCCATAAGCAGGTTACCCCGACAATCATTTTTCTTTGAAAGATGTAAGACTATGACACATTCTTTCTAGCATGATTATTACAAATTGACGAGCAGCCCTAGGTCAGGTTTGATTTATTGCCCGAAGCAACCGATCACCCCAGTAGTCTTTTCTAATGGAAGATATGAGTCCCCGAGCTTTCTTCCCTTGAATTGATCATTGCAAACTAAAAGGCACTCCTTTGGTCAGATTGTTTTTCCATTGGCCGGGAAGCTACTCCATTTAGTTCAGTAAATTTGAGATAGGTCTAGGCTAATATGAGCTCCTTCTCAGTGTGACCCATCGCAAACAATGGAATCCATCAATACAAATAAATCTAAAAATGAAATTAATCTTGACTATCTTTGAGCGATCTAAGTCCCCACATTCACTCAATAACCCAGGTTGGGTTCAATCTATTGTCTTGCTAATAGATTACCCCAGTAACTGGCCTCTACTTTGGAGGATATAAGTCTACTACGCTTTCTTCTTAGTACAAGTACTATATACCAAAAGGCATCCCTTTAGTTGGCTAGTCCTACTATGTGTTTAGTAGACTACCCCTTTGGATTGGTAAATTTGAGTTAGGTCTTGGCCTCCATGGCTCCTACTTAGTGTAGTCCATCATAAACCAACAAAACCCATCTTAAAATCAAAATCTAAAAATTAAAACAAATTCAAACCTTTTCTCTAGTGAAAATTTCTCCTCAATGAGACTTAAATCAAATCAAATCTCTCTTCCCTTTGCGGATGACTTGAACCTATTTCCCTAGTGGAAGGTTCACATTCTATCCCTTAGTGGATTCCTCTCTCTCTCTCTCTCTCTTATGTCTTGGACATAAGTAGAGCCACACTGCACTAAGCTCTAGATTCTTTCTACACCTTGGGTTAGGGATAGATTGTTTCTATTAGTGCTTGTGATCTTTTGATGTTGTTGATGCATTTCAGTCAACACCAATGTGTACAGTGTTTCTTGTCAGTCACACCAAACCTATTGGGCGCCCTTTGTTGACCTCATTTTTAAAATGAGCTCTCAACCCCTCCATCTTAGATATAAGACTTCTCTTAGACTTTAAGAGTTCCTTAGTCTTAAGACACATATAGTGATTAGGTGGACACTCAACCTAGCCCTAGAGACTTAGAAGAGTTAGCCATAAGAATAGATCATGCCTTAGGGGTGTTAGGAAAATTTGACTACCCTTAGCTTGAACCATTCCTCACCTTTCTTCCTTCAAGTCAAACTCCAAATAAATATTATTTTATTTTCTCCAAACTCAAATCAACTCCACATGATTGAAATTCATGATTGAAACCCATGAAGGAAATTCCTAAGTCCAAATCTTTCTTAAGTCCTTAATCTTCTTTTAAGGACTTAGCCTAAATCATGATCCAAACCAAATCAAACTCATGAGATTTTCTCATAATTCATTTATATCCTCATTTATATTCATATATATAAATGACATATAAATTCAAACCAATTAAACTAAACTCAAAATTCAAAATCAATTCATAAATTTTTCCTAAGTCCTTTATGTTTTCCTTCATTGACTTAGCCAAAATCATGATTGAACTAAATCAAACTCATGAGATTTTCTCATAATTCATTTATATCCAAATTTATATTCACATATATAAATGAAATATAAATTCAAACTAATCAAACTAAACTCAAATTTCAAAATCAATTCATAATTATTATCTAAGTCCTTAATTTCCCTCTTAAGGACTTAGCCTAAATCATGATCAAATCAATTCAAATTCATGGGATTTTCTCATAACTCATTTATATTCTCATTTATATTCACATATATAAATAAAATATAAATATAAATCAATCAAATCTAAATAAAAAAAATTTCAAATCCCTACTCAAAATTTCCTAAGTCCTTTAAATACTTTTTAATGGACTTAGCCTAAATCATGATCAAATCACTTCAAATCCTTGAAATTTTCTCATGACCCATTTATATTCTCATTTATATTCACATATATAAATGAAGTATAAATTGAAACAATCAAAACCAATTCCAAAAAAAAAAAAAAAAATCAAACTCAAATCCACTCAAAATCAAACCTAAGCCTTTCAAGTCAAAATCTTGAACTTAGCCAAATCAACTTCAAATCAAGCTAAACTCTTGATTTTCCTTCATGATTCAATAAACCCTACAATCATGAATCCAAATATAAATACAAACTTCAATCACTTAATCAAAATCCAATTCAAAATCAAACCCCAAATCCATTCATGTTCTTCCTTTGAATATGAAATTATCAAATGAATCAAAACCCATTTGACTTCAAACCACTTGAAAATGGATTTATATTTCAATCATAAGTCCATATACAAGTTCAATCAAACTCAAATCAAGCTTTGACCAAGCCATTTGACCCACTTAGGCTCACTTGACCCAAAGTGACCTAAAGTACCCTTATGAGCCAAATTCTAATCCTAACCAAATTGGATTGAATCAAACTCACCTATGCCTATCACAATGATCAACAATCATCATGGGATGATCAATCAATCAAATTAGGTCAAACCAAGCAAACTAAGGGTTGAAGTCACTTAGCCAAAATGAAACTTAGCCAAATTCCACCATAGGCCAAATTGATTGAATCCATTGATCTAAGTTCATTCATGAACTATGTTTGAAGTTGATTGACATTTGAGCTAACCTAGCAATTGACCATTGACCCAAGTTGACCAAGCTTGACCTGAAGGGTCAAAATGTGTCAAAACTTGATCTAAGCCAAATTGATTGAAACCAATGAGTCAAGTTCATTCCAAATCACTTATTGAACTTGACCAAAGCCTCAATTGGCCAACTAGACCTAACTAGCTCAATTGAGACCTTGAACCCAACTTGACCTAAAGGGTCATGTTGAGCCAAATTCAAACTTAACCAAAATTAATTGGACAAAAAAAGATACCAATCCACTTCATATGACTAACAAAACCTAAACCTACCCATGACCTAGCTCAAATAGGTCAAATGGGTCAAATTAGTGACCAATTTGACCTAAATGAAGTCATATGAGCCAAACTCAAAACTAAACCAAATTGAATCAAAAGCCACCAAAACATTTCAAATGGTCATATGAACTTGACCCAACCCTTTGTTTGACCCAATTTGACCAATTGGTCAACTTGACCCAAGTTGACCCATTTTGACCTAAATGGGTCAACATGAGCCAAACCATATCAAATGAACTCCAAATCTAGTGAAACTTTGTCAAACCTATTTTCTCAACATACCCAACATATCCATATTCAAAATCAGCCAAATGATCATTCTACTTTTAGGCCATAGAACAAATTTTGGTCAAATCTATGGGGAACTTTGTCAAGCCCTCTTCATATCTACTTGATACCTTCTTAATAGGTCAAGTGAACCCTATGGAGGGTGGTGCAACCAATGGGTTTGGGTCAGCAAATGGACCCAAGGCCAAAACCGACCACATAGCTCAAAATGGCCAAATAGAAAACTTCCCTCCACTCAATTTCAAGCACATGGGAGGTTACCAATCCACTCCAAATCGACCATGTGCCAACATCTACAACTCAAGCAGACCTTTCCATATTAGCAATTGAATCAAAATGGTAAATATAGCTTCATCGATTGTCATAGGGGATATACTCCCAATTCACTTCAATTTTGGATGCCCATTGTATTGAGTGTTAGAGTCGAGGAACCATCTTAGAGTGATCCTAAGCTCTTCAAGAGGATTTGAAATGAAATCATTCTCATTTTCTTTCAAGATAAAATAGGGAAGCTCCACTGATTTCCATACTTCCTCCACACTATAATTCAACTCAATTGCATTTGCACACTCCCTCAGGAAACCAAATTTTGCTTGCCTAAGCTCTCCCTCAAGTTTCCAAGCCAAGGAGAAGTCCAATTCGATCAAAGCCATAAAGGAGCAAAGGAGGGGTTGGTCCATAGAGCAAACTACTCAACCTCAGGAGCTAATTCTTTCATCACGACTTCATCTTAACCATGAAGCTCCTCCAAGGGAATCGAGCATCGGTGAACACCTCCAGTGAGGTATGGCATTTCTCGATCACTAGACTCAAGGTGTGTTGGTCCTTTGTGAAATAAAGTGTAATTGCATAAAATTTTGAATGTTGGATAGGATTGCCATTAGTGTTAGATGGTGTGTACAAAGTTTTATCCTAATTTGAGCTCAATCGAGCTCAGATCAAAGCCTAGAACATGGATGGTCCCCATGGATCACAGGCTTTGGTAAGGATAGATCTCTTGCCATCCATCCACATTTTGGATGGATGGTGAGATTAAATACACATTTTATATCTGATTTATCCTTTTAAAATCGGGTTATTCCTGACCATTCGATCCTTGATTGAATGACGGATGTAAAATGGCATACCACCGCCACCACACCACGGTGATGGGATGTTTAAGTGCTCACCACGCGACGCATGGAAAGTGCACACGACCGCCGCCACCGTCGCATGTCAGGCTATGGATTAAGGGGTTTAATTAGGTTTTAATTAATTCTAATTAATCCTCTAAGCTTTAAAAATTCATATCTCCCTAAATAAGAATCAAAAAAATATGAGGTAAATTCTCACATAAAGATAATTAATCTAGAATATTCTAAAATTCATTTTAAAGGATTTTGAATTGTATCTTTCTCTGATTTTGCCTTTTAATGGAAATCTTAATTTATTAATTACTCCTTATTTAGTCCTATGATTAATCTCAAACTTCTTAGGTATATTTTGGGGGATGACTTCTACCTCACCTAATTTTCTTGATATTTATTGATGGCTCAATTAGGGAATTGCAAATGCATTTCCTAATTACCCTATTTATGTAATTAAGGATAATTAAGGGTTTGATTAGTGTTTTAATCCCTTATTGAAGTTGATTAAGATTTGATCCAGTGAATAGGAGGCTTTGGAGATAATTTTGGGGTATTTTCCCCAAGTTATTCCCTAAACCCCCTTTTCTTTCCTTAATCCTCTCTTAATTAAGGGTTAATTCATTAATTACCTTCTTAATTAATTTCTAAAAATTCTAAAACTTTTTAGAACTTAATTAATCTACTTTGGGTAGATGCTTAGGTGTTCAAGAGCCTAAGTTCAATTAAGAAAATCAAAACCCAACTCATATGTGTGAGGGGTGTTTTGAAATTACTAAATAAACCCTTAGCTTAATTAACCATTAATCATGAGCCAAAATTGACCCTTTATTCTTAGGTACATTGCAAATTTAAATTCATTGTGAGGTTTTATGCCATCTCATTGGCTCATAATTATTTTTGGTTAACTATGCTAAGGTGGTAAGGGTTAATTAACATGTTTAATTCATACCTTAACCTAATCAAAATATAAAATGAATCTAATCATCTAAAAATTAAATAGAAATATCAAACACATGTGGGAATGGGTTAGGAATAGCAAACTCAATTCACATTTTCAAAATTAAATCAAATTCAAATTCAAACAAAAATTATACTAAATGAACTTTGGTTTACTTTAAGCTTTCTTATTTCATAAGATTGTCTTTAGGATTTAATTGAAGTGAATGTGTTTACATGCTTTCATTGCTTTAATTTTTCCCCAACATGTTAAATATGTGTGTCATGTGGTTTCATGCATCCATGCTTTTCAATATTCAAATTTAAAATGAAAATATTTACTTTATGTCAAATTTACATGTGTTGGCTAAAGTAAAAAATATGAGTGACTATTATCACCATTAAATTCAAATTATTTTCAAAATATATGAATCAGTTATCAAAATTTAAAGTGTGTTACTTATATCTTAATTATAAGCTTGCATGTGAGTAAGATATAAGGATGTGCTTAGTATTAGTTTTCTTTCTCTTCTCTTTTAGTATAGTTTTGAATAGGATTTGGTAAGATGTATGGTTCATTTAAAAAGAACCTAACACTTGCCTAATTCCATATCCTATTCATTCTTATACTATTACTTAAGAAGGGTACCTATGCTTGCACATATAAATTGTATAAATAAAATAAATAAACTAATACAAATTTTTGCATTCTTTTTTTCCTATTTCAGTTGGATTACATCAAGGATCAGCTTTAAGCCCTTATCTTTTTTATTTATGGATGTTCTTACTAGGCATTTACAGATGTACCTTGGTGTATGCTTTTGATACATAATTCTTGTTGATAAGACTAGGGGAGTCCAAGAGAAACTTGAATTAGGGAGGTCAACATTGAGCTAATGGTTTTGTTTAAGTAGATCTAAAATTGAATATATATATGGAGTGTAATTTTAGTTGTAGAAGTTCTAGTGGTAGTGTTGTGACATTAGGTGAACAAGTCATTAATAAGAGTGAGCGATTCAGATATTTAGGCTCTATTGTTCAAAATGATGGCGAAATAGATGGAGATGCTATTAGTAGAATTTAAGTTGGTTGGTTGAAGTGGAGGAATGCATCCTGTTGTGAAAAGTTCCACTTAAGGAAAATTTTATAAGATGGTGGTAAGACACAATGACTTATGTGCAATGTTGGCCAATAAAAGAGAAGCATAAGATTAAGTTAAGTGTTACAGAGATAAGTATGCTTAGATGGATGAGTGGCTTTACTCTTAGAGATAAAATGCAAAATGAGTATGTTCAGGAAAAAGTTGGAGTAGCTTCAATGGTAGATAAGATTAGAGAGAGTCGCCTTAGATGGATTGGCCACATAAAATGTCGTGTCATGATGGGAGAGTAGATGCATTAGATTTGTTATGTTAAGAAAGATAGAGGTAGACCTAAAAAGACTTGGTTAAAATGTATAAAAATGACCTTAGTATACTTGAATTAAATGAGAATTTGACACATAATAGGACACAATGGTGATGAGGGATTCATGTAGCTGACTCCACTTAGTGGGATAAAGGTTATTGTTGTTGTTGTTGTTTCTTTTCCATTCATTTTTTTTGTACGCATGCTTGTAATTAAGAAAAGTTGTATATTAGTCTGGATAATCCTAAGGTTGCGAGGCTTTAAATAGCCCTAAGTAGGTCTTGTATCTTACACCTCTGGTTAATAATGGCACTGTACTCACTTATGCCTTTCTTATTTTCATGTGTGCATGTGAAAATTGGATAAAAAATTCCTTTTCTACTTAATGGAAATCATGCATCATGAACTTTCAAATCTTCTTAAAATGGATTGCTTAGCATGCATCATAAAGTATTTTGAACATTCTCATTTGTGTGTATAGATATGCTTAAGACTCATTCATATGCATATTATACATGTTGGGAAAGAAATGAAGTGATGTATATTTTATGAATTTAGTTCATTTTACTTAATCTTAAAATATCTTTCTTTATGAATAGGTTTGTTTAGAGTTCATCTAAACTTAGAATTACTTAAAATACTTAATCAAAACATTCATTGAACAAGACTAAAATATGAATCCACTTTAGAAATTACTTAGGTTAGGGAAGCAAAGAGAAGTTCTCTTCTCTTTCCCTCTCTCTATAATTTAGTAATTAATTGTAGGATTCATTTGAACCTAATCAAAACATGAAATAAAATCAACCTAAAATAATGAAATCACTTAAATGAAACCCTCCTCTAAGTTGAACATGCTTCACACTTAGAAAATTCTAACCTAAAGCCATAGCTAAGCATACCACACAAACCTCCAAAACTCACACATTAGGCTAAGTCACCACTTCTAGCTTTAGGTTAGGGCGGTGCATGGTTTTATGCTTGCTTTTGTTTTGTGATATATGTTTTAGATTGCCTGCTAGGATGTATGTGCGTAGAATGAATGATAGGGCGATCTTAGTCTAATAATTGTCTTCTACAGGGGATTGTGCTTAAGGGGCGCTATAATAAATAAAAATATAAATGCTTTTGCTGTGCAGGTGCTTATACCCCTAAGTATAATCCAATAGATTAGGTGGACTTAGTCACCCATGTGTGGGGTGATAAGTCTAATATACATGCTTGAGATTTTGTTTGGTTTGTTTAGTTAACCTTTGTTTAGTAGGTATTAGCTAGATTTACTTTTTTTTTCATGTACATTTTGCAATTAGGATTTTGGAATGATTGTTATAGGGATTAGGATGAACATTGGTCATAAGATCTCATCTTATGCACCATGTGAAGCCTTTGGAGCATCCACCTTCCAACCATCCAAAAGAAGGAACTAAAGAAGAAAGAATAAAAGGAGAAGAAAGAAGAAAATAAGAATGAAGAAATGAAGCATGAAGACCCCCATAACAATGAATTCCCTACTTAGTTGTATTTAATTCATTTATAATCTGGGTTGTATAAGGGTAGAGCTCGACTACCGAATTTATTTCTTTCAAATTTGTGCGGTGGTACCCGACCATAATGGCCTCTTATTCTTTTGTGATTAGCTTTATAAATTGGTTGATGATTTGTTTAGCTTGTGCATTAAGTGGCATCCTTTTTCTAGTTTCTTTCTTGCTTTATGTATGGCCTGGATGTGGATTAGGCTCTTAGGAAAAAATAAATCTTTTACCAAATATAATAACTCAAAACTTAAAATAAAGAACTCATAACCTCACCTAAAGCTTATGTTTAAAATTAAGATAAAAGAATTAGCAACCTTTTAGCTCGATGAGTACTTCTTTTATAACATCATGCACAAATGTATTTTGTTTCACTCTTGATTGGAGGCTTCCCTTGAGAGAAACTTGGACCTTGAGAGACATGGTGGAAACACACCTTCTCCTTCTCCGATTTTGGCCAATAACTTTATTTCTCATGCATTAGGCATATAAATCCTATTAGCCGGAGTCAAAATAATTGTCCAAAAATGAAATAAAATGAAACCTAAATTGCATTAGATTTAGTTCATTTGAAGCATGTCCTTCATGATCTAGTCTCTTTAGGGAGTGAGTTTATGGACTTAGCCTCTTTCTAAATAAGCAACAGCCTAACTATCTTGCATAAAGCATATGACTTACCTACATGAATTCAAAATCGTAGGAGTTAGTTGGCAGCCACCCCAGCGGTTGTAAGTCCAAGCAGTATGGTGGTTTGTCCTCTCTTGTGGTGAACCAAATACCCATTTTGCCTTAGATTTAGGTTGTGCTTTACCATCCAAAGCTCCCTAAATTTAGTTAGATTGCTTCTCCCCTTTGCAATAACATAATTCTTACCTCTTAGGCATTTCCTTAATCTTGTGTTATGGAATCATAAGTCCTAAATTCTAATGAAAAAATGCAACTCGAACAAATTAAATCAATTTCAAAATGTAAATATGATAGTTTGAGATGCTCATGGGTTTCTAGCATCATGGGCATCTCCTACTTATCTTTCTTTTGACTTCGATAATAACTTCATCTCTTTGATCAATCCCATTTGATCTTCAAAAAATGAACTAATCGATTGATAGTCTTTTCCTATTGAAATCTTTGAAGACAATGACCATTTACCTTAATTGAGAGTATTCTTAAGGGATCATGTCTCTTAAGATGTAATTAACTATGAGGGCTTGCCCCTATAGGGAACTTAATGAACTTAGTTTAAAATAAACCCTGCTTTATTTTTTCATGTAAAGTATGGGAAGAATCTCTGGTACATATGTAGTCTCATTGTCCTTAGGAGTCCTTACTGAGGTGATTAAGTCCATTAAAGGGTAATGACTTCTATCTCCCGAGATAGTACAATATTCCTTGATGACGTACCCGATCACTTGAATAAGCACATCTGCGGATCTGCGAGGTATCTCAAAAAGATGAATTTTTATATTCTTGCTTTTCACCATAGATGAAGGCGACTATATAAACATTTTTACCACAGTACAAGAGTAAAATTATGGGGATCTTGATCTTCTCTTCACTATCTTGAATGCTTTAGACTTTATCTCGAGTTCACACCTCTCGAGTTCATGGCCCTCCTATCCTAAGCTTAGTTCTAATAATAAATTATATTTTAAAATTTAAAATTATAGTTCTAACTAATCCTATAAAATATAAGTTAGTAGAAACACACATACACACTAAACAATTATGATCCACAAAGTGGAGCTTGGCACCAATGAGTGTCCAAACTCAACTATGTTAATGGGCTATGCTCAGGGAAATAACACCCGCAAGCAAACTTGTTTGCTTTTAAATTTATTTTTAGCACCCCCTTTGGTTGAACACAACTCCTTATAGAAAACATCATTAGTCTAGTAAAGATTACTCTAACATTTAGTCTACGAGCAAACAATCCTAACATCAAGTTTAAAACAATACACCTCAAAATAAGAAAATCAACATATCACAAATAGAACAACGATGTGGCCTAAATTTAGAGTCACTGACCTATTAATCTAATGTGTGCGCAAAGGGCTGGTGTGGTGAAACAAGGCTAGACTTTTAAGTGTTTAAGTTATAATTTGAAAGCAAGGTTTAATTTATTATTTTAGAGTGATTTCAATTCAAGTGATTACTGAATTAAAGACAGCTTTTAAATTGTAGTTTGATTCATATTTGAGTTGAATTTAATATTCTAAAGAGTATAAGGATTAATGGATCTTATTTAGGGCAAGATCCATTGCTCTTCACAACCTTATCCTAGTAAAGCCTAAGAAGGGGAAAGAAAAGCTTAAGCTGAATAGCATTGTAACCTTATGTGGTTTTCTTTAGAATTGAAGAGGCTTGTTAAGAAGAACTTCAAGGCATTTGGGTTGATTTCATAATTTTGAACCGTTTTTAGAAGATGATTTATTTTCTCATTCTCATGCATGTATATGCCTATAAATGCAATGTATGCCTTATATGGAATTTGACATTAAATTTTTATTTGACTTTAGAGAAGTATGATTTGCATGTACTCATGCATGTAATATTTATGTGAATCATAGCATGCCATTGTTAAACTAGAAGGATAGGGCTCAAGACTTCCTTCTGAGCATTAGCTCTACGCTCTCAGATGTCCATACTATACACCTTTTGGTTGTATCAAGCACATGATTTCAAGTGACATATATGATAATCCTATATATGATAGTTTATATTTAGATGAATTCATGTAAATCATAGGTATGTGTCATTGTTAAACCAAAAGGATGAGATATTGAGACCTTCTTCGGACTAGTAACCTTGTGCTCTTAGGCGTCCAGACTATGTACCTTATAATTACGTGAATCAATCTAAATCACACATAATAAGAACAAATGAATTTTTTTAAAGTTAAATGTAATGAGATGTTATGACGAATTTTTAATTGGATATATATATATATATATATATATATATATATATATATATATATATATATATATATATATATATATATATATATATATATGAATTTGTTAATTAAACACTGATAAGACTTGGAGATATTGCATGTTGTTCATTTTATATTATAGGAAAAGATCATAATATGTTGTAGCTAATAAAATGAAGAGAGAAATAGAGAAATTAATTATCTCTTATGTATTACATTCAATTATATTTTCCAAAATAAAAAAAATTACATTCAATTCTCTTATGTCGCCTGAATATTAAAAATAATAAAAATTTAAGTTAAAGCGCGTCTCAATGATCTGGCGAAGTTTAAATTATACATGAGTTGTCATTTATTTCAGGATATCTAAGATATATTCGAATATACTTGAAAATAGCTTTTTTAAATAGTGCCGATGCATTACGGATTAATATTTTCCTATTCTCGGTTTGAAGTGTACTATTATTTTACATTATTTATTGGTTATCAGTTCTTTTCTATATATGCATGATTTGTATACTTCATAGGTCTCAAAGGCATATTCGAATATGCCTTAAAATAAATTTAAATAGTACTGTTGCATTTGATTGCAGCTTTCCGTTCTCTGCTGAAAGTCAACTTTTGAAATAATTAAATTGCGTGGAAATGTTAAAAGTTTCCCTAATAATCGACTTCAGAAAAATGAAATCTTATCGCTGAAAAATTTAAGACATTTTAAAAGTTTTGTCTTGTGCTCTGTCGTTTCAGTTTACATGTCTTTTATTTACATTTTTTTCTATTATAATTTAATATTTTGTTATTCTATTTACTACCCTAATACAAATTATATCTTGATTTTTTTTCGAAATCAGAGCTAAACCAAAACTTAATAAAGATTTTTATTTTTTATTAAAATAATTATTATCATATAAAAATCAATATATTATATATATAAAAAAAATATATATATATATATATATATATATATATATATATATATATATATATATATATATATATATATCTACCCCATAATTTTTTTTTTCAAAGTTACATTAAGTGTTGTTATAAACTTTTTTACATCTATAGCTAGAAAATAACTTTTTATATAATAGTAGAACATCCAATTATTTCTACTCAGCCCCCTGTACTATTTAACACTAGAGTTTTTTGCTTTAAATTTTAATTTCAATGATTTAATAAGGACTATACGAGTCACTTAAGAAACATAAAGTCAGCCCAAAAGTTATATTTTAGCCTCAATAATATTGATTAACAACCATAATGTCATCTTAAAGAGAGAATAATAATTTTATATCAATTTTATAGTAGAAACAAAGAGATGTTGACCTCAACTCACTAAAAATCCTATAATACAATAATTTCAAATTTATGAGATAATAATTTTTCATAATAATTATACCCAAATGTTATATATTTCAAAAATGACAAAACATATTTTTATAAAATTGTTACACTTAAAATGAATCACTTTTGATAAATAAAGTATATATAAATATTAAGCTCAATAGCAATAAAAAATTAATTAATTATAAAACTTTAAAGAATATTTTCACTAAATAAAGTTTAATTTGATATAAAAAAAAGATGTTAGAATTGATTAATAATTATCTTAATATTTGATATCATTGAGGTAAAGCTAATGTTGTAGTTGAAATCTTAAGCAGAAAATTCACAAGTTTGACAACTTGTATGATTGCATCTAAAGAGACTTTCATTCATGAGATAGAGAGGTTGGAGCTCAATGTTGTTATTCCAATTGATGTAAATAATGGAGTACTTCAACAAATGATTGGTCAAACTTCTTCATAAAAGAGAATTAAGGAGTCTTAATGATTAGATGACAAGTATGCAAGACTCATTGATCAGGTTCAAGATGGAAGGAGTGGAGCTAAATATGAATGATGATGATGTATTGGTTTGCAAAAATTAACTTTTGGTTTATCGTTGTTGATCTAAGATGAGGAATATTATATGAGGCTCATTGTTTTGGATACACAATTCACCTATGGAATTACAAGACATATCATGATCTAAAGCTAATATTTTGGTGGACTAGAATGGAAAGATATACTACTATCAAAAACAAGGCTTGCTAGATGGTGAAAGGAGAAATTAAATGACTTTGTGGTTTATTATAGACTTTGCCTATTCTTGAGTGAAAGTGTGAAGAGATTACAATGAATAATGTAATGGGAATTTTGAGATCTTGATAAAGACATGCTATATTATCAATAATAGTTGATTGATTAATAAAATTAGTGCATTTCATTCTTATGAGATAGACAAATTTAGTTGAAAAGTTAGCATAGCTATATATATGCAAGATTGTCAAATTATATAAAATATCAAAAATTATTACTTTTGATCGTGATGATAGATTCACTTCTATACTATGAATAAGTATTCAAGTGAGTCTACAAACTATGTTAAACCTTAGTACAACTTTTCACCTAGGAGGTGCCTTTGTCTTTAATAGATGTGGATGAGAGGAACTAAATATATTATGAGTTGTAAATGATGCAACTTAAAAGATCAGGTTGATTGGAGATAGATTGAGAGTAACACAAGGTAAACAAAAAATGTTTTATAATCCCAAGCATCAGTAGTTGAGCTTCAATTGTGTAATTTTGTGTTCTTAAAGGTTAGTCCTATCAAAGTTTGAGTAGATTTGGTAAAAAAGTGCAATCCAAGAATTATTGCTTTCAAAGTGATTGATAGAATATGATATTTTGTTGACATATTGTTACTACCAAATTACATGTTAGATGTACATGATGTATTCTATGTATATGTTAAGAAAGTGGCTATTGATGTTGTGCATAGAGTTTTGAAGATGAAGCTGATGTATAACCAAACTTGACATATAGAGAGAAACCTATGCATATTTTAGCATATGATACCAAATAGCTAAGGAGTAAGCAGATCTCTATAGTTAGAATTTACTAGAAACTTAGGTCGGGGATACATGAGAAAATAAATTTATATGAGATAAAAATTTTCTCAATTATTTAAATGATTACGAAAGGAATGAAAATATATCAAAGATGACAGTAATTTTAAGAAAGAAAGAATTAAAATATGAAAAATCTCAAAAAAAAAAATATGAGACAATAATATTTATTAAAATTATTCCCACTTTCAAATGTTTTAAAATGATAGAATATTTTTTATAAAATTTTAAGCTTAAATATACTATTTTGATATATAGAAGCATATATAAATAGCAAACATAATATCAATTAAAATTAATAAATTAATTAATATAATATTATTTAATCTTATATATATTATTATTTCACTTTCTCTCATTAGAAGTTCTAATATTTGATGAAATAAAAAAAAGAGAGAGAGAAGAGGAAGAAGAAGATGAAAGAAGGAAAAATGTAGTAGAAGAATAAAATGGAAGAAGGAAATGAAGTAGTAAGTAGAAGTAGTAGTAAGAAGAAGAAGAAGAAGAAGAAGAAGAAAAGAAGATAGAAGAAGAATGAAGAAGAAAGAAAGAAGAGAATAATGGAGGAGGAAGAAGAAAGAAAGAATCTTCAGAGAAAAAGTGAAGAAAAAAGAAAGTGAACCATGCCATTTAGTCATAAATGTGGGAGAGAAGAGAGAGAGAGAGAGAGAGAGAGAGAGAGAGAGAGAGAGTGAGAGGATAGGTGTTGGGTTTGGAGGACTTTGGGACATTTTTGCTAGTTGGTCCATTTGAAAAAAGTTGATGGTAGCTAGATTATAGCTATCTTACTTATATTTTTGATGATTTTATACTTTTATTATTTCTTATATTTAGTTTAGTTAGAACTTATAAAAGTTAAGAAATTGAATAACTCAATATTTTGAAAAGGTTTCATTGTGTAACTTTTAGTGTAGTTTTGTTCTGATTATTCTACACATAATGAAATGATCTTATCAAATTTTCATATGATATCAATTTTTGAGGCATATATCCTAATATGAATTGTATAAATTTATGTTTAAAATGTGATAAAATTTCATCTCAATATGCTGGCATGGCATAAATGACATACAAGTTTATTTTGATTTTTTTGCTATGATTTATGCACGTAAATTAAGTTATTAATTTATTATATGAATTCCCTTATTTTTATTTATATATAAATTATATGAAGCAAAATTGATATGATGAGATGAATGTTGAGCATGATATGGAATATTAAATATGTTATATATAACGCAAGAAAGGTTGGATTTTTTTATTCAAGTTGGTGATGACATGATCATTGCTAAATAGTAGGGTGGGCTGATAAGCTTTTTCCATTAAATATAGGCTAGCAGTGTGAACTTAAAACATATTGAGAGTTATACAAGAAATATGACATGTAATGAGTGCTAACTAGTTTAGCTTCTTTTCTTCGAAAGTGTGCCTTTGTATGGTGGGTTAGCTTCTTTTCTAGTCACCTGAAGATCCTCAGTGGCTCTAAGCATTTAGGCAACAACATATAAGAAAATAGATGATCGGTTGGAGTGATCTCTATCATTCTTTGAAGAGGAGTAAAAGTTTATTGGTAGGTTGATCACAAATGACTTTGAACAAGATAGGTGAACTTGGACACAACTATAGTGATATATATATATATATATATATATATATATATATATATATATATATATATATATATATATATAAAGGCATATATAGGCCAACAAATGGAAATACTGATAACAATACTAAAATAATCACAATATTGATAACTAACTTCTAGTTTGGTAGTATCTTGATTTATACAAAGAGATATGTGAATATTATATTCAAAAATATTTTTGAGAAAAAAGAATTAAGTTCTACTTATTTGACACCTATTGTTATGCCACTCTTCAGTTTTTTGATGAACAAATATATGCAGAAGGTATTAATGAATTACCAATTACTTAGGGAGAGGAGAATTGTCAATTCACATCAGTAAATGACTTTATCAATGTATATTCCCTAATAACTTGTAATATATTTTCTTAGTTATACTCTTCTTAACAGTATTAAAATTATGGTTTAAAATTATTTAATTATAAGTAGAACATGATTAAGAAACCTAGAAGTATTGAATTATATTGACTAATATTGTTTGAATCAAATCAATCAAATCATATATATTATCATGTTAAATTAGCTGGTTTAGCAATTCATCATGTACAACCTAAGGAAGAATTTTAATTAAGTTGCCTATATCATCTTGCCTCTAATTAAATTTAAGTAGCCAAATAAAGGATATTCAACTATGAAACATGATTATTAAATTATTAAGTCCTTCAAGCTATTCACCACTAATAAAGAATTCATCGAACAGCTCATTATTGATGTTGTTAAAGAAGTTATAAGAAAACTTATCAAAAGAAATTCTTCCACAAAATCTTCATGCTCATCATAGAGTTCATCATGGGAGACCCTATTACATAAGCAATTGTCGAGCAATAAGATTTAAACATTTTATCACAAATAATATTATGACTTGATATGCAATTTTATATTACTCAATTATAATCATTCCTACAATGCTAAGTCTCAACTTATCTTAAATAGTAGGTTGGAGGATAAGTATAACACATTATAATTGACTCAAATAAGATTATCTTGTATTATTTTCTAAGATAAATCTAGTAAAATTCTTTGTGCTTCTCCCTTTTTTCAGGTGCATGTTTACTGTGTATTTGTAACTAAGATTCTCATATTAGCTATTAACTATGGAAAATTATAGGTCCAACAAATTAACACTTTTTGATACACACAGAGGTGTTTTGGCAAATTTTAAATGATTCTTGTTATGTGTTTCTTGAGTGCGCCAAGTAGAATGAAATTCAATCATTTTAAGATTTTGTCGAAGTAATAATTTCTCCTAAAATCTTTTCGTCCTATATACATTGAAAAAAATAATCGGCCAAGTTTAAAAAATATTAACAATATTTATGATAAACCAGGAACTATGAATTATTTTAGTATGTGTCAATGTAGCATGTTTTATTATATTCATTAATAATATGTTCTTTCTTCCAACATTGTGCACATAGTCAGAGGACAGCTTCACAATCAAGGCTATGAACAACAAATTATGTCATTTGGATTTGATCAACCATCAAAATAGGACAACTAAATGTGCCAATAAAAGGTTCCAGTTATATATATATATATATATATATATATATATATGCATTATTTTTTTATTCAAAAGAGAAAAAATTAATTCCTTAAAATATAATAGGCTTTAAAAGAGCATTATAAAATCACCTATAGAACCTAATAGGGATTGATACCAAAAGAAAAAAAAGAAGAAGAGATAATAACATAAAATTAAAAGATATCCGAAGCAATAAAATATTGTCTTGATTCCAAGGAGAATGCAACTTATTTTGAAAGGTATATATATATATATATATATATATATATATATATATATATATATATATATATATATATATATATATATATATATATATATATATATATATATATATATATATAGATATTTTTCTTTCCTTATAGGAAGAATAACTTTATTAAGAATACAAAACCAACTTTTCAAAAAAAATAAAAAACTGAGTATATAAATTGAATATAATAAAGAAGAATCCCAATTTTTTCATAACAATTGAAAAAGAACTCATATGTCAAAATTGAAGTAGTATTCAGATATAAATCACCATGTTTAATGTGGGGCACCAAACCAAAATTGGCAACTAGCTCCACCAAAGGGACATTAAGTAAAATTCAGAATATTAATATTATTCTCATATTCAGTTAAAAAGTTATTCCCAAGAAAGCCTCCATTCCAATATGGCCACTAGTATTTACTAAAACTAAGAGCATCTAAATATTGAAACAAATTAGATCTAAACATTATTAAGTAAAACCACATCGATGTAAGAACTATCACATTGTTTATGAAAGTAACCAAAAAGAAAGAGACAAACCTCAAAATATATATGAAAAAAAATTGGTATGAAAATCTATACTAAATCTTCTAATATGGAAGGCCAATTTTATCAAGATTGATAAACCACGAAGCTGGAAAGGTAGGTTATAATCTCAGAAATATTTCTTGATATTTTTTCTCTTTGAGAAACTGAATAAACTTTAATTAGAAAAATAATTAGACATCATTCAAAACAAGAATTTTTTTACTTTGATTTAAAATTATGAAGAAGATTTCATATTTGAATTTGTGATGCTCGTTTTAACTTTTATAATTAGGAGGCATATAACACGCATCAATGAACATATTAAAACCTCTTTCTCATTTTTTCTAAAATTAAGTAAAGATTTTTTCGATTGATATGTCTTAGAAAATCTGTTAAAGATCTTGATGTATGTGAATATCACTTAGAATGAATTTTAATCTCTCGATCATTATCGCTCAAATCCTTGATTAGATCGTAATTTTATCTGCCACTCGAAATATAGTTGAAAAATTTTGGGATATCGTCATCTAAATAGCTCCTAAATGTGAATGTTTAGAGTCATGCGTCTTGATGATCAACAGCAAGATCTTAATTCGACACATTTGAGCGTTTAGATACTTAAAATCGGATAATCGATCATTTTGCCGCCAATGGTTTGAATTTTGCTGCTGAAATATTACTCATCGCTTATTCCTTCACATGCCGCTGGAAGCTCGAGATTGAATCTTGCATCGACCATCGACCGATCACGGATCATCGCCGACCACCGTCGCTGCCGCCACACCATCGCTGCCTCATCAATCGCCTACGCTACCTCACCATCATCGGACACTGCCACTCGCCTCTCTATTGCACCGACATCGTCCTGCCGCAGGTCATCACCGGCAGACGGATTTTCGGCCGCGCCATCGCCAGCGATTTCACTGCAATATTTATCTGCCGTCACCATATCATCGCTGGATATACATCATCATCGGTTTGGCCTTCATCACCAATCATCAACGCCATTATCATCAATTCAACATGGCCAATCACGCGTATCACCATTCTTCTAACTAATATTTCGATCTTTGTGATCATCCTATCACAAACCTTATTACCAATCATGAAACTTATAAATTATTCTTGTTATCCATCCAACTTTGGAGAAAGGAAAAATTATAACGATATAATTGAAATTATTTTTAAATTTTGAATAGTGATTTTTTCTTTTTGGGTTTTATAAAAATCTTGAGGTCTCAAACTCTTTTCTTGTGTTGAATTTTGTCTGATAGATATCAAATCTCTCTATAATCTTTTTTGCATACACCAATGAATTTTTTTTTATTTGCACTTTTAATTAAACTAAATTTGTATTAATTAGATTAGAATAAAAAACCTAATATAAAACTGTAAAATATACATTTATTTTCTTACAAATTCATTCGAAACAGTACAACATTTTAAGAAGTAGAACACTATACAGGCCATCAGTAATTAATAAATAATTTATGTTGACGAACGCTCATATGAACTTATCGTTGGAGCTAAAGATATAAGATTTTCAAATGGGTGGTAGAAATTTATTAAAGCTCATCGACTTTGTTTTTCAAATTAACTCATATAAATCAATAACCATTAATGTCAAATCATAAACACTTTTAAATTATTTTACTCAGCAGTATTACGTGGATGCAATCATATAAGATTTTACGGAACGTGGCCGTATTCTGAAACTTATCCAACGATTTACCTTTTTTTTTTTCTTTAACTATAAACGATCTGTCTTATATTAGAGAATATCTAAGTTATATTCGAATATTCGTTCAACAAATATATCTTGAATAATTGTCCAGCTTCATTAGGTTAATATTTTTCTTTTGTTTAAAACTTCTTTTGTTTCGACTGTTTGTTCATTTGCATTTTGTTTTCTTCCCAGTGGAGGTCATTGTTGACTTGATCAGTTCAAACCGATTATGCGTCGAAATCAGTCGACTCAGCGAACCAAATCAACCACAGCAAATCGCCTTTTTTTTTAATCTTTTAAGTAGTTCTGTTATTGGAGTCGTCAACAAAAATCACCTCGTCAAACATTAATTTTAACGTTTTATTTGAATTAGAAAATTTCATCATTAATCTTAAAATGATGAATTTTGTTTTCAGGAGGCATGCGTTTGTATCGTAAAGGTGGCCATTACAGATGTACGTGTCTTAGAAAGGATTAATACAATAATAAAAATATACGATTAATATTTGAGGTGACACATAAATGAGGGCACAATTTTATGATTAACATATGTCAATTATTCTTATAAGGTTTTAAAAAATAAATAATTATTCAAAGTATTTAGGATACGTAAGCATTTCAATATATATATATATATATATATATATATATATATAATATATATATATATATATATATATATATATATATATAGTTTATATATATATTTTTTTATATATATATATATATATATATATTTCAAATAAGTTACATATGATATACTTTGATTCATCAAGATTATTCAGTTCATTATAGAATAAATTCATAAAATATATTTTTATTTTGGATGATTTGATACATAAATCTAATCTACGATCTATGATAAGAGAGGCAAAAAAACTTATTGTGTTGATCTGAGAGGGTGACATATATTAGTCACTAATAGTACTTTTGGCAATTGATTATGGAGTGAAGTCATTGTTAAATGACCAACCACCATGATGTGCACTAAGCTTTATTTATTGAACATTCATGAGCATTAATGATTTCAAGACATCTTGGATCACAATCTAGAGTGCGAAACAACGAAGAGCAAAAATTGGTAGTTGATTGTACATTAAGAGCATTTATACTAACCAGCATGATATTGAGTGCCACAATGTCATTATTCGTTTCACAGTGCAAATTTTTTAAATAAAAATTAGGATTTAACGATACCATTTAGACACCGCAATGATATTTTGGTTTTCATGTGTCAAAATGTCATTCTAGGTTCCATGACACTATTTTGAATACCTTGGACAAAGTAATTAGCACCATATTGCTAACACTTGTGTCACAGTGCTAACTTGTTCACTATTATAATAAATTCTATAAATTAGCTCAAAATGTATAATTTTTTTAAAAGTTTTTTGATGGCTTTTTATTTGAATTTTTATAAGAGAAAATTGATTGTAGCTTGGAGAAATTAGGAAGAAAAGAAATTTGTCTAAATTTTTTTCATCCTTCTATTTCTCTTCATGTTTAAAACTTTTCAATATGTTTTTATTCTTTAGTGTGCTCTAAACTCCTTTTCTAAAGGTTAAATATAACTAGATATAAAATATTAGTTTTATTTTAATTTTATACATTTCTTTTAATTAAATTTTATGATGCATATTTCAATACATTTTCATTGTTCATGTAATAGTTTAGTCATCAATTTTTATCTTGAGATTTGTTTAAAACCAATAAATGATAAATAAATTTTCTAATGGATAAAATACCATGATTAATCATAGATAAATGTTTTGTGATTGTGTAATCCATTCAATCCTTACTTTTATTATAATTTATATCATAAAATTTATCTCAAAATAAGAAAGATTGAGCTTGATAAATTTATTTATTTTTTATTTTTTAAGAGAATAGTAGACAATTTTGTTGGTTTTGACTATGATATTTTTCTTAGTTTGAATTACTAAAGTTAAAATATTAACCAATTAGAAATATTCATTTGAAAACAAAACCACTAGTTATTTCTCTTTTATCAAATTGTCCACACTTAACTTTCATCATTAGAACATTTTATAGCCAATAATTTAGTTTCTTTTCATTCAAAAAACTTGTTAATTTTCATCTTTCAAATAAAGCTTTCGATAATGTACTTTTGTACTTAGTAGAGTTAATCCATAAAGGACAATAACTTTCCACATCACTTTATTACTTATTTAATCATGTGCTCTTCCATGTGCCAGTTTTCATTGAAAGTAGTCTTTTCAAATTCCTATTTGGGTTTATGTTTGTAAAAATCTATAAAAATGAGGTTGTAAACATCATATTTTGAATAAAATTTAGAATTATCTACTTTTAGAATTTATCTTGGTGGCTAGTTTGCAAAACATTTTTCTTTGATGAGGTTAAGAGATACACTTATTATGGTAAGGAGGAGGTGGTCATCCTTTTAATTTTTATAGTTATTTATGTTCTTCCCATTCACCACTTTTTTAAACCTTATTATCATATCCTCATAGAAGTGATGAATAACCTTTATGTTATTATAATAGGTAGGGTAAAAAAAAATAGAATGCATTGCTTAGATCTTCATATTTGAGATGAAATGTAATATGTTATAGTAGATTTTAACAAGGATATTTTTGAGAAACCCCAACTTGTTTGGTGGATATTATGACTATTTAATAAAGATTAAACTTCTTTCACCATCCTCAAGCAATTTTTGATAATGAGTTCAACCAAGAGTCGGTGAGAGGCGACAAAGCTTGGTGCACACAACAATCAGCATGGAGACATCCATCAAACTTCTCAATAGAGATTTGTTTCTTAAAGATGAAGCTATCTCATGTGAGCGAGCCATTACGCATATCTTTGGTGAGTTTAGTCCCACAATCTTAACTTGGTCAAATAGGCGTTGATTCTTTTCTAACTGAATGTCTAACATTAGGATCCAAATGATAAAAATCTTTAATTCATTCTTTTGATTTATTTGGATGTGCGTTCTCATTATTTCATTATTGTAATCTCCCAAATCATTGATGTTTTGGTGAATGATTGTGGCTCTATGCATAAGAAAGGGGATGCCCCATATCCTTTAGATTCGTTTGGATATTAAATCTAAACCCAATTACACAAACTCATTGATTTGAACCTATTAAGAGCCATGCATTACATGCTAGCATTAACATGCCCAAGTGTTGACCTCACTTTTAGTGTGGTTGATAATCATTCTCTTAGTCCTAGGGTTTTGATTTCGGCACTATGGTTTTCTACAATTGGGGTCAAAACACTTCTAATAGCTAAGGGGACACCAACCTAAAGCCTATAAGACTCACAAGGCTCAACCTTAGGGTCAGACCCGACTCACCCAATGACCCACCCGCGGTGTTTTAATTTAGAGTCTTAGGGACACCACACAAATCTTAGGGGGGGTACTTATTGAAGTGATCGAGTTCGATATTAGTATATGATGCACTATCTTAAAAGGTAAAGGCATCACCCTACGATAGACTCAATCACCTAATAAGGACTCTATGGCAAATGGGTCTTCATATATAATAGAGATCTTTCCCCTACTTTACATGGATAGGTAAAGCAGGATTTATTTTAGGCTAGATTTCTTAGTTTCTTATAGAGGCAAGCCCCATAGTTAATTACATCCTAAGAAATGAAAGTTTTCTAGAAGTCTCTATTAAAGTAGTGATGAATGTCTCCAATGATTTCAATGCTAGATTATCAAAGAATTGATTATTATAGGAAATCAAATGAGATTGTTCAAATATGAAGACTTTTTCATGGATTTCAAAGGAGAATTTGTAGGAAGCACACATAATACTAGGAAGCTTAGTGATTACTTCAATCTACCCTATAGTGAGGCTTTATATTTTTGAAGAGAAGAATTTATTTTTGTTTAAGTTAAAATTTTTATTAGAATGCTAGGACTTACATTCCAGCAACACAAGATTATAGAAATGACTAAGAAGTGAGAACTTATACTCATAGAAAAAGAGAGACAAGCTACCTCAGAACCTAAGCCTAAAATGCTTTAGCATAGGTTAGAAGCAGGACCTAAAATCGAATTAGGGAGAATGGGATGTAGTGGTTCACCTCCATAAGAGAGAATGAACACATCTTGACTCTTTTGGACTTATAACCGAGTGGCTACTAGCTAACACCTCTTACTTTTGGAACCATATAGGCTAGTCTTATATAGATGCAAGATAGATAATTATTTAATTAGGAAGAAAGCTAAAATCCTAAACTCTCACCCTAAGAGGCTAGATCATATTGGTATAAAAACATGACTTAGACTAATGAAAAGTTTACAAATTTTTAAACCATTTTGACACATTAATTTGGACCAAAGATTGGGATAATTATGTCTAAATGCAGGATGAAATTGAGTTGTGGGCTAAATTAGTGAGAAGAGGTGTTCTCCATTACAATGGACTGCTCTCATAGGTCAAGCTTGCCCGCTATCATGTAAGAGTGGAAATCCTCTATATTCAAGGGTGAAGCAATATGATATGCATGATGTGGCAGAATTCAACCATTCAACTAAAGGGTTTCTAAATTTTTAATTATCTTGTTTATATATCTAAACTTTAGAGTGAGATTATGAGTTATATTAGAATATAATTATGAGTTATTTAGTGAGGTTAGCAAATTTAATTTTATTCTAAAGATCCTACATCCAAAACACATCACATACACTTTAAGAAACCTATAAAAATATGTCATTTTTTATTGCACAATCTAAACATATCAATCAAAATTTGAATTTCATAAGATAATAAAAGCACGTGCGGTTAGATGCTTGTCGTACACCTCGAAAGAAAAGAGTTGGGTAGCCAAGCTACCCCCTTAGATTATATATAAATCATACAAATGAAATAAATTTTATGGGGGTCTTCAATTCTTGTTATTTTTTTCTTGTTTGGATTAGCTTGCTCCAGGCTTCACAGGGCCTCCTAGGTCTTTTCCTTCTAGCCACTGCTCATCCTAAACCCCATAGCACTAACCCAAATCCTATTGCAAGAGTTAGATAGACATCCTTTAAATCTATTCAAGGTTTCTTTAATGCTTAATTTTAATATTCAAATTATTAAGAACCTAAAGAGGAGAAATAATACTTAGAATTTACTACATCTCATGTTGGTTATTTAAGATGTTAAAGGAAGAAACTTAGACCTATTTTATGGATTAATTAAGCTCAATATTCATTATATCCATCTAATCACCCTTCTTAAGCCTCTTTAATTTAATTAACTACCCAAACTTGAGCTTCTAATGATATGCTTTTAGAAAGTAAAACATGCAATGCACCTAAGGATCTAATGCAATTATGCTCATGCTTAAGAATTAATTAAATTAACGAAGAAAAAGATTTAAGATAAATACTCTTGTGATTTTCTCACACCAATAAGAAAATCATAATTTCTTTAGCGACTTTATTTTATTAAACACATAAATGGATTAATGGGTTGCACTTGAGTTACTTAAATTGATTTTATTTATATTTTATTATTAATGCTACTTAATTTACCCTTAATAATTAAACACCTTAATTAAATCCTTTAAGAGAATACATCTGAAAATAATTAAGAGAAAGGGTCCTAATTAATTTATATGCTACCCCACTATTTACATTAATTAATTAACATTAATTACCTAATTTTACTTTTCATTAATTTTAATGATTATTAAATCAATTAATTAGGTTAATTAGGATTGAAAAATTGGAATTTTCCAAACCACATGAAAAATAATTCCAAGAAAAATGTGGGAAGCAGAGGACATTCTATAGAATCAACATACCAAATTTGGAGCTAAGTAATTTGGTCTTAATTAAGATAGTTAGCCTAAGCTTAAAACCTTAATTAAATATTATTCATTAAAGTTTATCTAGGGATTTTATTTTTATTAAATTATCCTCTATCCAAGCTTTCCAAAATTCATTTTATTTGCATTTTTGGATTTTTCTATAATTAGTTATGATTTTTGATGTTCTTGCAATTTAATTATACATTTTAAAACCTACTAATAAGTCATTTTAAACTATCGGTACGTGGGCCGGTGGCCGATGGCTTTCCAAATGGCACTTGGATATTGGTTATTTAAAACATTTGATCTTTTGCTACTTCGGCGATGTGGGGGACGTGGTGTCATATAGGCCATCCGATCTCGGATCGAACGGTTGAGATTAATCTCATGATTATGAAAGGATTGAATCAAGATTTCTAGCATGATTAATCACAGTCGTCTGCTCTAATTATGCAGAACAGATGGTCGGTGATCCGTCATCTCGTGAGCATTGAAAGACAGACACCGTCTACCTTTCACCACTTGATCTGAGCTCGTTAGAGCTCGTTTGATGATGGAATCTAATCCAAAATGATAAGGGAAGAGATCTAAAAGATCCTACGATGGAAATTGTATGAAATCACATTTTATTTTGAATAAGACTAACACCTAATAGCCAAATCTATGGTTGTTGAATTTTTATCTCACTGGAGCTTGAGATGGCGGTCCGTTGATAGAGGTAGCTTTGTCTTGAAGAGATGAAACCCTGTTGAGAAGATCTTGAGCTACCTCCTCGCTGATTAGTTTTTGGATAAAACATTTCTACAAAAGTTGCTAGAGTTGTTCTAGTGATGGCTTCGGGTGGTCAATCGATCAAGAAATGATTTGTTTCAATTCATCGGAGTGTGGTGAAGGTGTGGAGAAAGTCAACTTGGTTTTGGTGGAGATTTGGTGAGGTTGGATTGGCACTCAAGTGGAGCTTGGTCTCATCGGTAATGGGGTGCATGGGGAGCGGAATGCTCTAGAATGTGTTCGATGAGTTTGAATGGATAGGGAGGAGTATACTCTCTTCCCTAACTAAAGTAAGAGCTGAGATTAGCTTAACCTTTGACAGTCATATGGTCGGAGTAAGTGGTAAGAGGTGGCAGGAGACTGTTGAGGTGGATGTGCATGAGAGGCTGAGGGAGTGTAGTGGCTGCCATGGAGTGCACACTCCTCCTTAGGTGGATTAACGATTGCCCATGGGTGAGCTCACCCTCTCTTGGTCAAAGGTTGAACCAAAAGCCTTAGGTTAGGTTGGGTCAGTGGTCCTCTATCCAAGAAAGGCCAAACATGTCTGCCAAGACATAGGGAGGTAGAGAACCCTTCCAAATGAGAATATTATCTCACTTGAAGGGCTTGGTTCAATGAGTTTGACTCAACTTGGGTTCAACATGGGTTGGGCCCACTTAGGCAAGCCCATGGTGATTTAATGATGAGCCAGGTCAAATTTGGTTGGGTTTGGACTTGGTTTGGTTGGGTTTGGCTTAATTTGATTTATGTGGGTCAAATGGATGGGTCAATTGGGATATGTTGACCATTTTGATCAAATTGGGCCAAAATGGGAGTTTGGTTATATTTAATTGGTCATTTGGAATGAATTAGTGCAATTGATTTGATTCAATTGGGATTATATTTGGATTTGGTTCATATGATTTAATTTGTGTTGAATGGGTCATGTTGATCAATTTGATCAAATTGGTCAAATTAGCTTGAGCACAGGTTATGTCCATATTCAATTGAGTAGTGATTGATTGGAAGAGTTGATTTGAATTGATTTGGATTATGGATAGGTAAAATTATGCTAAGTAGGTCAATTGGGTGGGGTTGACCAATTGGGTCCAATTGAAAATTAGATCATGTCCAACATCCAATTGGTGATTTGATTAGAAGTATTGATTTCAACCAATTTGGTTTTTGATTTGATTTGGCCCAATTTGGCCCTTTAGGTCAAATTGGGTCAACCTAAGTCAAGAGGCTAAATTGGTTTGGTTAGGTTCAATTGGCTTCAATTGGTGGTTGAGTCATGTTCAATATTCAATTTGTAGTTGATGAGAGTCATTGGTTGTAATTAATTTGGCCCAAATTGATCATTTAGGTCATTTTGGGTCAACTTGGGTTATAGGACCAAATTGGCTTGGTCAAGTCCAATTGATTGTAGTGAAGTTTTCAATAGTGGCCTACAATCATTAATGAAAAGATTTGATAGATTGGTTTGATCTAATGGAAGTTTGATTGAGTTTTGGTCAAATTGGGCCTTTTAGGTTGGGTTAAGTGATTTGGTCAAGTTCATTTGGACCAATTAAGGCCATGGATGGTTGGAATATATTCAAAGATGAATTTGAAGTTGATTGGTGGCTTTTACTGTAATTGATTTGGGTTTGATTGAGTTTTGGCTCATTTGAACTTTTAGGTCAAATGGACCAACTTGGGTTACATAAGTCTAACTGATTTAATTTGCTTTATCGCATGTATTGAAATATTTTGAAATGATCTATTGAATATTTAAGATGATTGAGAGAATTAAATTGAGTTTGGTTGACTTGGATTAGTTTGAATGGAGTTATAGGATTGAAGTGGGTTAACTTGAGTTAAGGTTCAAATTAATTTGGCTTGGAGCTTGGATTGGAAATTGAATTCAATCAAGGTCAATTTATTAGCATGGTTGAGGTTTCAATCATTTGGTTTAGGTTTAAATGAATTGATGGGTTTGAGTCTTAGTTTAGGCCTTAAGGTGAAGCCTACTTGCCCAAAGGTAAGTTCTAGACTTAGGGTCATGCTTTACAAGCCTCTAGGATTAAGTTTAGTGTCCCCTTAACTACTAGAAGTATCTTAGCTCTATGGAAACCAAAGTGTCTAGAAGAATCCTAGACCTGGGATGGGAGTGACCAATCCTCACTCAAAAAGTGAGGTCAACACCACCCTAATTTTAAACTAAACTGCACATATAAAACCCATTTCATTGTATGCCACCAAAAATCTCAAACATATCTAAACCATACCTAATTAGTGTTCAATTTGGCTAAGTGACCAAGTTGACCTAATATGACCCATTTGGGATTAAAAGGGTTAAACTCGAGAATGATCCAAACCATTTAATATTGAGCTTACCCAAACTCATTAAAGCACCAATTGAACTTGTTCGAAGCTTATCAAAACTCAATTTCATCAATTGGCTCACCTAACCCAGATTGACCCAATTGAACCCTATAGGGACAAAATCAAATCTAACTTGTTCTATGTCAAATTAAATGATTCTAAAGATTTATAATCACTCAAATTATCCAATTGAACATCCCTCATAATCAATTGTAACTCAATTTGGCCAATTGATTCATCCAACTCAACCTAGCCCAATTTAACTCTTGAGCTAGAAATCAATTCAAATCAAATTAATTCCTACAATCACTTCCAAATGAACAATTGAACATATTCTAACTCCCAATTAAAGTAAAGCAGGTTAATTGAGCTAATTGATCCACTCAAACTCATTTGACCCAATTTGACCTAAAAGGTCAAATTGAACAAAATCTTGAGCTAACCTAATTTATATGAAACCAATTATTGCAATCAATCTAAAGATGACTATTGATCATCACCCAATACCTAATTGAGTTCAATAAAAATAAATTAACCAAATCTTGATTTAATTCAAATTTCATTAAATCAACACTTACAATTAGTCCCAAATTCATAAAGCATACCCCAACTCAATTGAATCCAATCTGACAAAATTAGCTAAATTGGTTTACTTAGTCCAACTTGATCTAAAGGATCAAATTAAACCAAATCCCAATCCAACCAAGCTAACAATACAATCATCCATCATGATCAAACATGTTTTAACCATCCATTACGACCAACCTTGGCCAAAAATTGCCTAACTTAACCCATTTGACCCAAATGAATCCATATGAGGCAAATTTAAATTCACTCCAAATTAAATCAAACTAATTGTACCAATGTATTTTAAATTATTAATTGAACATGACCTGATAGCTATGAAGGACAAATTTGGTTAATTTGTTAACTTGACCCAATTGAATGCAAATTAACTTTTATGAGTTCAAATGAGCTATAAACCCAAGAAAATAAGTTTAAACCAAACCAAACTTGTCTTGACTCATTCTTGGACTTTCGTACACATGCCCAATTAGACCCACCTGATTCAGGCCAAATTAAGTGAGTCAAGGATTATAAATAGAACAAAAATCCAAGAATAGCAAAGTCCAACCTCTCTCTTTGGCTAAGGCGACCCTCTTAGTATGCTTTAAGCTCACTCTCAACTAACCCAAAGTTATTGGTCCAACCATTAACTAAGGAGAGGTCACTTACCATGGCTAGCCCTTGGTTCACCAACCATTGGTCCCACTTCACCTTGTCTACTAAACTCCTCTAGCCATTAGAGGAGGTTCACCTCATCGATATAAAGCCAATTTAAACCCCCTCCAATGCTTGGATGGTTGCCATAAAATGAACCCACAAGAAATGGTGGTTCACATAGGGAGGAGGCTATACACCTCCTCACCCATTCAAACTTTAGAAACACTTTCATTCCAACTCTAGAGCTAATCCTTGAGATCCTTAGAGCTCCCATGCATTACATTACCAACCCTCTTGTCAACCCAAATGTTTTAAACACCCAACCTCACCAAACTATCTCTAAAGCCTAATTAACTTTTCTGCATCCTCACAAGCAAGAATTTATTGAGAATCACTCAAGTCGAGCATGGGAAGGGTATCTTAAACTAACTTTGATGAGCTCATGATAGTGCATGGTCTCGAGAGCAAATGGCAAGAAGGTAGAGGGGGACTTCAATAGTAGGCTTTGTCTATGCCAGATGAAGTTGCCTTAATTGTTTTCTATATTGGTCATAGCTTTGGCGAGGTAAATTGCTTCAAACCATTAAAAGCCCTTTATGTGTTGGCCTTTTGTTTTATAATTTGACATATCATGGAGATCACACAATAGGGACCCTTTCAATTTATTTTTGATCCTAATGAAGTCAATTTTTCCATGAAATAAGCCTTAGTTTGCTCGGATTAAGAGGCAAATGACAAACGGTGTTCATCTCTTGCTGGAGGAAGAAGACTTGGGTCATCCATCACATATGATTAGAATGGACGACCATGATAAATAATATCATTTTTTATTTAATCCATATCAAACCATGGATTAATTAGAGTTGTTCGATCTTTGGTCGAACAACATGAGACAAAATCGCTTCCACCACCTTTAAGTCAGTAGCCTCGAGGGACAATTTAAATAACCAATCCCATAGTGCTACATATAAAGTGCGACTAACTCAGCATTGATTCTATAATCTGGCTGAAATAACTTTTAAAATATAATTAATTAGACAGAACTTTTAAAAAATATAACTAATTTTAAAGAGTAAAAAACTATAGATAAATACTCATAGAAAACTTAGAAAGAGGAGAATTTATAAAAATAAAATCCCCAATGTTTGTCAAGTATACAAAAATTAATTAAGGTTTGAATTTCTTTATTAATGTTGTAATTAAGCCTTAATTACTTAGCAAAATGACTTTATAATTTTGGTGAACATTCCATGGAATGATTTTTGCCTCCCATAATTATTTCAAGTCAATTGGATGAGCACATTAGGAGAACTACATTTTTCAAACCAAATTAGCCATTTATAATAAATTTTAATTAAACAAATTATGTTTATTATGTATTTAATGAAGAAATTTATTTTATTATTAAAATCACCAAAAGAGAATTAAAATTATTAATATGGCTTAGAAAAAAAAATTATTAAAAATTGTAGTAAAAAAATCAGAAAAAACCCACAAATAGTTTTGGGTATTTTATTAATTATTTAATTAAAATTTAATTAATTTAAATACTTTGCTGAAATTTCTACTATTCATTTTTCATATTATTTTGCATACATAAATTTTCTTATAATTTTGGGCTTGTACATTATGATTTCTTATTTTTAGGTCTCGCATTAATTAGATTAAATAATTAAAATGTTTAAAATTTACAAAATCATAATTCTAATTTTAAATTTCATTAATAAGAGGTTATGTTATAATTTAATTATTTGATCTTTCCTAATTTAATAAATTAAAATGCATTAACTAAAGAATCTTGATTAAGCTTAAGTATATAATTTTCACATGAATAATCTTATGATTTAATATCTTAAATAGATTATCTTATGATATTTATTTAACATTCTTCATTCATTTATAAATGTGTGATTAGTACATGACTCATTTATATTCATGTTTAAACTAAAAATCCTTAAATGCAAGTATTATATAATAATATATATATATATATATATATATATATATATATATATAATATATATATATATTTTTTTTTTGTGTGTGTGTGTGTGTGTGTGTGTGTTAAACTTATCAATAGGTTGATAAAAATGATAAAATTCATATATATTCATTTGTATAATATATCTTTGATTTATACTATTCAAAAGATCTTATATACATCTCATTTAATAGCACATGTGAAAGTGGTGTAGAAAATATACTTGAAGTTTAAATCATTATTATAAAATTTCAAGAATTCACACCGCTCATATTTACGTAGTTTTGTATGTTAATACAATTTTAATATATATATATATATATATATATATATATATATATATATATATATATATATATATATATATATATATATATATATATATATATGTGTGTGTGTGTGTGTGTGTGTGTGTGTGTGTGTGTGTATAAATAATCATGAGTGATGTAATTATTTTAAAATGTGTGTGTGTGTGATAAAATGTTGAAGGATATCATTAATAAATCAATATTATTCTTATTAATCTTAAAAATATATACATAATCATTTTATTTAAACTTAATCCAAACTAAGAAATTAATGAAGATCTCAATGCTCCATTAAGAAGGATAAAAATCATGAAATTCATCTTTAGATCTAATCTTAAGGTAAGGTGTTGAAAAGGAATAAGTTTCACTTTAAGTGAAACTAATAAGTTTTTACACTCTTTAGAACACTAAGTCTAACTTAAATAGAAATCGAATTTGTAACTTAAAATTCACTTTTTTTTTATATAAAAGCAAACATGTCATTAACTATGAAAAGAAAAGAGTACAAACAATAGGAAGACAAAAGGTAAAGATAAAAACATTACACTTTCAGTTGTAAGATAGATTTAAAAGGTCACTATGTAGTGAAGAGAGAATTTAAGGTCGAGGCTGAAAAGAGAAGGTTGGACTATCTACACAAGATCACATCTTCACCAAAATGTTAGTTGGGTTGTTCCCCTCCCTATGGATGTGATTGATATGTAGAGAGATTTTTTTGGATAAAAGTAAAATGTGCCTGACAATGTAGGTCATGTACCAAGGTTAATGATCATCTTGGAAAAGACAATTGCGAAGCAATGAAGAGTCTATTTCAATATAGATTTTCCTTAGATTAAATGACATTATAAGTTTAAGAGGTAAACACATTGACCAACATGAGTATGGAAGACACCACCAATACTAATAATTTTCTCAGATGACTTGAAGCTATCATCAATATTGATTTGATGTAGTTGAATTTTGGTTTATTCCATTTGATGAGTAGCTGGCATCTTCCCGGCATGAAAGGCCTTCTGAATAAGTTGGTAACCTCCAAGTTTTGAATGTAGCTTTTGATATGAGATAAGGTGTCCTTTTTACCTCCTTGTTGAGTTCAATGCTTATTAAAATTTCTTATCATCCAAATGAACCATACAACTATAATTGGAAAGATGTAAAGCTTATCTTTTTTGATGTAAGGGTGTGGACTATTCCAAGTCTTAAAATAACTATATAAAGTGTATTCATTTGGTTTGTCAATGTTGAAAAAGGAGTGGATATCAGTCCAGATTGAATTACTACTATGGCAAGTAATAAATAGATGGTTTATACATTCCTCCTCCATTTTACATAAGTGACAAATGGAGGTGGCTTTAAGACCCTTTAACTTAAGAATGCCATCTATGGGTATTAGAATATTGCATAGTCTCCAACAGAAGAAGGTGATGGATGGATTTATAGTTGCAGTCCAGAAAAGTGGTTGCTAGTTAGGGTCAATGCCAGATTGGTAAATAGATTGGAAATTTATCTTGGACATACTAAAATTGGCATTAGAACCTTTTAACACCAAATTGTCTTTGGTATGAGTGGTAACTTCATTTAGATTGACATCAGGAAGTTACTCTTTGAGTTTTGGGATGTTCTAATTACCATCGTTCCATAATTTAAGAAATAGGCGTCTAAATAGAGATGTTCTTAAGAAGGAAGTTAGACATTGGGCCATTTGGAAACCAATGATTCATTGAGAAGCAGAGTTCACCATGCCCCAATTAACAGAAAATTAAATTCTCAACATCCCTTCTATGATGTAACAAAATCTTCCAACATGGAGAATCTATCTTCCTTTGTTGAACTGCTAAAGGATGAGTCTTGTAGCAATATTTACTTAGAAGATAGTGAGCTCATAAGGAATTGTTTTCTCAGAGTTTGATCCATAATTTCATTTGATTGATATGGCTAGAATCAACAAGAAACTAAAAACCAAATCCACTATCCATTTTTTAGTTTGCACACTTTTTCCAACTCCTATAGTGAATAGACTTGTTACTTTTACTCCATAAGAATTTGTTGAAAATCCTTTCAATCTTAAGTTGAATGTGACTAGACATCATCATGGATTGAAGAGAATATAAAGGTATAGAGTTGAGAATGCTCTGAAGTAAGGTAATCCTCCTTCCAACTGAAAGAAAAATAATTTCCCATGAGTTGATTTTAGATTGGATAGAGCTTATAACACCATAAAAGTAGCATGCTTTTTTGTCATCCTTTATAAATGTTGACTCCAAGATATTTGAGTGGAAGATGAGAATGGGTGAAATAAGTGTATTCATAAATTCATTTAAAGTTTGTTTTATAGTGTTTTCCATGTATAAAAAAACTTTGATTTGTTGAAGGACATACTAGAAATTGCTTCAAAAGTGTTGAGGATAAGCATGATTTTTTGAATAAATATTTTTGATCTATTGCAAAGAGGTCTTCATCAAAGGCCAAGTGGGAAATGTGGATTCTCCCTTTGGTTGAATAGTTGAGTGCTTTCATAGACTAATGGATTTCATTCAGTATTCTAGAAAGGTAATCAATATCAAGAATAAAATGGGGTGGAGAGAATAGGTCACTTTATTTAATACCTCTTAATGCTTTAAGTACCCATGTGCTTCACCAGTGATGATAATAGAGTAGAAGTTGTTTGTTAGTAACCTTTTGACAAGAAAGCATAATTCCATTGAGAAAATGCTATCATTCAAGTTTGCTAATATAAGTTCCTAGTTGATGGTGTCAAAAACCTTCTTTATATCATGTTTAATGATAAGGTTGCACCTTTACATTTGTTATCAAGATCAAGAATAAGTTCTTGCATAAGGAGGATGTTCTCAGTTATATTTTTCTCTTGATGAAGGCAGACTGATTGTTGTAGATCTATTTGGCCATATAAATTTGGAGACAGGTAGAAATAATCTTGCTGATGATTTTACTAATAATAGATGATAAGCTGATAGGTCTAAAATCATCCTAATTGTATTTATTAGGGGACTTGGGTATAAAAGTAATTATAGAGGAGCTAAAGAATTTATGAATATCATGTCCTTCAAAGAAGGCTTGAATAGCTAGAGTGATATCTTGCTTGATCCAATTCCAAGAGTGCTGATAAAAGTGTGCAGTGTAACCATCAGGACTAGCAGCTTTAGATCCTTCAAGGGAGTTAATGTTATTCCATATTTTAGTCTCCAAAGGGATATTTGTTAATTAAAGTTGGTTTGCATCAAAATTGGTGTTGAGTAGATTAGGATAGAATACGAGGTTAACCTCTTGCTCCATGAAGAGAGAATTGAAATAGTTAATGCCATCTTCAATGATTTCCTCTTTTATTTCTAACCATCCATGATTTGATTTGATTCGAGTGATGGTTTTGTACTCTCTCCTTTTTTTATTGCATGCATGATAATTTTTTGTATTTCTATCACCTTACCTTAGGTTTATCATAGCTGCCTTTTATGATAGGTAGTCTTCCTCCATAGCTATGAGATTATTGAGTGCTAGCTGAGCTTGTTTTAATTCAGTTTCAACATTTTAGAAGGGTCATTTTGTGGATATTTTCTAGGGTAGCAACTCTTTGTGCTTGCATTTCAATTTTATGATAAATGTCACCAAATATAGACCAATTCCATTATTTAAGGCTAAGAGTTTATTTCTTAAGCAATTTCCATAATCTCGTCCATGGATCAAGAAAATCAGTATTCCATGCATTTTGTAGGTAATTTTTGACTAGATCATGCTTAGTCCACATGTTTCAAACTCTAAAAATGGGTTTGGTTGGTTTGCTTAAAAGATCAATAGTTAGTAGTAAAGGGGAATGGTCATGTAGGTTCTATTCAGACATTGGATGGCAATATGTTGAAAATGGGAAAACTAGTGAGATTTAAGCAAGATTCTATCAAGTCTTTCAAAGACCTTACCTCTGTTCCAAGTAAAGGGGGACCCATCATAGACAAAAGAAGGGAAAACCTCTAAAATTTTTCCAATATTGGACCTTGGACATATAGTAGTTCTGAATTGAATCTCTTTAGAAAGAAGATATTTTGTCTCATGGTAGCCTACTCTAGTCCCCTTCCAAAACTTTCCTTTTGATGAATGTCATTATTTGTTAAATGATCACTAAGTATCATAAGGAAATTGATCCAAGTTGTTCAAGATAACCAGAGTCATTCTTTTTTAAATGTTCACTATGAGTTAGACTCAATAGGATTTGATCAATACTTTTTCTATTGTTAAGGTGGAGAACTAAACCAAGAATGCTATACCTATAGGATATAGGGATAGTGAAGGAGGAAAACCTAAAGATTTCACATAGTGCTTTTGATCTAAAAGAAATCTAAAAAAAGTAGAAGATAGAAGAGTCCAGATTCCGAATGAACAAATTCAAACTCAAAAAGGATCTTTCTAGATTTTGAAGAACGAGGGGCAAAGAGATTGATTGAGAAAGAACTCTTATTCTTCTTATAATTAGAATATCATGATTTGATTTGCATAAGTTTGCTAAAAAGAAGAATATTCTCCTTTGATGGATCAAATAACTATTCTTCATCAACATAATTGGCAAATTTTCCTATGACACTCTCTTTTAGTTTTTTTTTTCTACCTTTCATCTTATTGGAGTTGGTGATCATGTTGAAATCACCCCCAACAAGCCAACTAAGTTGGCAATTGTGACTCAGTGAGATAATATTAGCCCAAAGTTCCTCGAATCTCTTGAACATGCTAGTATAAACAATTGTAGATTGAATGGAGAAATTACTCCAAGTAATGTGAACATGTAAAAATTGGGGGTGATCGGTTAAAAGCTAAACTTGATAGAGGCTTTTTCAAAAAGGAAGAATTTATTTGTGTAGTTTTGGATAATATTATAGCGATGAAACTTCCTTCTTAACTTGTTCATGCTCTAAGTATGAATGAGTGATTCAAGTATTGCAAAGATTTGAAGATTATAAATTCTAATAAGGCTTTTAAGCTTGTTTGAGGTAGCAATATTTGAAATGCTATTGATATTTCAAATAAAGAAGTTAGTCATGATTTGTGTGTTTAGAGCCCCTAAAGGCTCTTGTGGTAATCCGATCATCAAGATTTGCAAGAATATCAACTGAAGAAGTAGTACCCAAGTAAAATGCAGCATTTGGATTAACATATCGTAGTTCTCTTATACCTTTATTTTTATTCCTTTTAGACTTTTGAATCAGACATTTCTCCTTTATATCTTGGATTATGTGGTCTAGATTATTAGAATTGACTTCCTGTTGTATAATATTAGATGGTTGCACATCTATTGGCTGTGTTTGGTGTAGACAACAAAAGAAGGGTCACTGTTAAAATCCTCTTGGACTAATGGTTGGACTAAAAGTGAGGCTATATGAGGTTGTATGTCAGTGTTGTTGTGATTCATAAGGTTAGATTGAATGGGCTACTGATCCACATTTGCTAAATGTGTATTATGTGTAGGAGGCATGATATTACATTTGTTTATTTCTGTGACATCAAGTGGTTGTTCTATAATAAGCATTTGGTCATTCTAATTTGAGGTAGCACCCAAATGATCTTGTGGAGGAATGTCAGGAAGCTCCTCAATATTGGATTTCTAAACACCCATTTGCTTAGAGTTACTTGTTCTCAATTTAGGATGTGCAATGTAATAATTCTCAATTAAATGTCCAAACATCCTACATTTGGGGCAATAATGTGGCTTTTATTCAATGACCACTTATTGCCAATAGCCATTGGTTGGAGTTCCAATCCATATTTCATCAGCACAAGTTGTAATAATATCCATTTCCATGAGAACTCAAGTTATGGATGGTCTAGAGAGGTTGAAAGTGGGTAGATTCAATTTAAGGGGTTTACTAAAATTTGCTGCCAATGAGTATAAGATTTGTTTGTTGAATAGGTGAAGTTTTAAATTTGGAAATTTAATCCATATAGGAATAATGGTGCTTCTATACTGTAGTCGAAGGTAGGAGTCCATTTCAAAATCTTCATTGAGACATTTTGAATATGATAAAGTTTCTTGGAAAATAATTTAGCATAGTCCTCCTCCCTGGTAAGTCTATGGTGTTTTAATTTGAGTCGTAAAGACACCATGCAGATCTTAAGGGGTACTTATTGAAGTGATCAGGTGTGATATTAAGATATGATGTACCATCCAGGAGATGGAAACATCACCCTATAATGTACCTAATAATCTAATAAGGACTCCTAAGGCAGATGAGTCTACATATATACCAGATGTCTTTTCCCTACTTTACATGTAGAAGTAAAGCAGGGTTTATTTTATGTTGAGTTCTTTAGTTCCCTATGAAAGCAAGCTTCCATAGGTTACATCATAAGAAATGGGAATTTTCTAAGAATATGATCAATTAAAGTAGTAAAAAAGTATCTCCAAAGATTTCAAAGATAGACTATCAAAGGAGTCGGTACTTTTGGAAATCAAGTGGGAAGGTTCAAATAGAAGATTTATTTATCGATTCCAAAGAAGAATGAGTAGGAAGCTCTCATGATACTAGCAAGCCTAGTAAGTGTTTCAATCTACCCTATAATGAGTGTTGATCTCACTCTTGGAGTGAGTTCTCAATCTCCTCTTCTTAGACTTATGAATCTTCTAGACACTAAGACTTCCTTAGTCATAAGACACTTCTAACACTTAGGTGAACACATATCCTAAGACTAGAGACTTAGAAGGGTTAATCATAGGATTAGGCTATGCTTTAGGACTTAGGGGCATCCACCTACCCTATAGCCTAAATCCAATCCATGTTCACCTTATTAAGCAAAACCAAACCTCAAATTTAATTCAAATCTAAATCCAAATTCCAATCCAAATGATTGAAGCTCATGATCAAATCCAAACTCAAGATCAACCTAAGCCCTATGATTTTATCTAATGGACTTAGCCTTAGCCAAATTAAAATCCATCCAAACTTAATTGATTCTCTCAAATATCAATTCAACCTTTCAATCAATCTATCAAACACACAATCAAACTCAATTCCAAATTCAATTTTCTAAAATCTACAATCATACCAAATCCTAAGTCATGGGAATCAACCATCATGAGCTTAGCAAAATCTTAACCTAGATCACTTCAAACTCAATTGATTTTCTCATAGTCAATTTATATCTTCAATCATCTTCCTAAAAATAAATCAAATCTACTTTTAAATGATCAAAATTAAATCAAACTAAATCAAAATCCAAGCCTAAGCCACATGACCCAACTCCATGGACTTAGCCAAATTCCTTCATTCCAAAGCCCAAATTCAAATGATTTTCTCATTAATCAATCATACCTTCAATCATATTTTTAAATATAAATGAAATCTACAATCATCAAGCCAAATCAAAACCAATCCAAGTCAAACCCAACTTAACCCTTTGACTTGAAATATTCAAATGAAACCCATTTGAATCCATCAATTGGAATTAAATTTATATGGATCAATCCCAAATCATATATAAACTCAACTAAATCACTCAACTCAAAATCCAACTAATTAATTGGTCATTTGACACAAAGAAACCAATTTGACCTATTTGAACCAAATCAATTATCCAAACCAAAGCAATTAAGCCAATCCAAACTTGTGATGATTGTTGATCACCTAGGTTGATTAATTATCATAAATTGGTCAAACCATGTCAACTGCCCTTTACCAAACCCTTACCCATATGAAAAACTAGCCTAAGCCAAATCCATTGAAAAATTCATATAAATCAATATTTGAACATGACTTGACCTTTAAAAATTAGTCTTGACCCAATTGAAGATTAATGGTCAAATCAAATAAATTAAATTGATTATGGCTCAAGTTCATTCCAAATTTATTGAACTTGACCAAAGTATCCCAATTATTAGGCCAAATGACTAATTGATCTAAAGGCTCACTAGCTAAAACTCAATCAAATCAAAATTAAACTCAGTAACAACATAATCCATGATCAGCAACCCAATCAAGATGAAAAGCCAATTTGCTCAATTGGGTCAAATTATCAACTTCACCCATTTGACCCAAATGAACTCAAATGAAAAAACCAAATTAAACCAAATTAAAAATAATACACTCCAAATGATCATGAAGATTAGTTTGATCAATTTGACCAATTGGTCAAAGTAACCTAACCTAATTTGACTCAAATGAGTCAAATTTAGAAATCAAACTAAATGAACTAAATGACATAAAATTTTCCCAACTACTTTTGACATTTAAATCTAACCAATTTTAATCTACCAAATGACCATTATCTTGGGCTAAGTATCACATGAGACAAACCACCCATATAAGTGGATTTTCATTCCTTAACTTGGCTCTCCCATTGGTACTCTAAGACATTGCCCTAACAAAGGTGGTTTGGTGTAATGACCCATGGGAGGTGAAATCACCTCACCTCCCCATTAAAGAAAGGACACCCACTACCCTCCTTAACCTCCACATCTTCACCCAGAAATTGAGTTCATCCACTCAAGGAATCATTGGGATGCTCTAAAAGCCAAACTCCTTTCTATTGATAGGGAATATACATCATTTCACTAAAACAACATGAATTCCTCCTTAAAGCTAGAATAAGGCACTAGAAGAGAGTTAAACCTTACAATCCCCATTCTATGTTTTCTTCAAGCCAAAATAGGACATCACCTTACTCATTCCCATTTGCTCAAAGCTCAACCAAAGCGCAATTAACTTTGCACACACCATCCATTGAGCTTGACCAGAATGAATCACCTGAGTGATAGGACATGTGATTTCAATGTTAACCTCCCAATTTCATGGCCTCCGAGCAAACCACCTCAAATTGGAGCTCTTTGTATGAGCTTCATCTCCACTAGATGAAGCTTCCTCAACCAACATATTGATCTTGAGCTTGATATGCCATTAAAACTAACCTTAGAGTAAAATGTTGGAGCTTTTGAAGAAAACTTTCATCTGATCTAGTCTTGGATCCTTTGAATCCTTAAAATAAGGTGTGAGCTCCATTTGGAATCGATTTGAGCTCAAGAGCTTCGGATCACACATTAATGGGATGGACTCATTCCCCTTCACAATGATAGATCATTCCATTTCATGTGATTGAATGGACGGTCCATAATATCTATTTAATCTTTTACAACATTAATGGTCCATCGATTTTAGATCAAATGGGTGCATGAAAGCGCATCATAGTCCACAAAGCACTAATTATGACCATGTTTTAGTAACCAACCCCACAGTGCCACATGGAAAGCATGCCCTGCATGCCACATGGCATCGATGGAAATAAGGGTTAATTAGGCCTAATTAATGTGTTTAGAAAAATATAAATAAATATTCATTTTAAAGGTATTTTAGAGAGCAATTTACTAAAAATATCCTTAATTAATTTTGAATATTAATTATGGCTTAATTGGGGTTTAATTGGAAAATTAATTAGCTAAATTACTTCTTAATTAATTAATTAATCCTAAACTTTCTAAGGATGACCTCTACCTCCCATAATTTTTTTGGAATTTATTGGTTAATTAATTAGGCAAATTAGTTAATTAGCCTAATTACTTTCTTAATTTAATTAAGGATTAATTAATCACATGAATAGTGACTAATTATTAATTCTCATTCATTTCTCTGAGGGGACTTATGGAATAAGGTTGGGGCTTCCTTTCTAATGTCCTTCCCTAAGTTCACTCCATTAATTAAAAACAAATTAATCAAGGATTAATTAATTACTTAAATTATTCAATCTATTAAATTAAAATTATAATCACATCAGAACTTGATTAATTAAATCTTCGATAGATCTTTAGGTGTTGAATAACCTAAAGAGGCCTTAAGGAAATTATGGTTAACTCACATGTGTGAGAAAATCATGAGAGTACCTAATTAAGTTTCATTAGCTTAATTAATCATTAATCATGAGAAAACTGCATTAGGCCCTTTTCCTTTCTTAGGATCATTGCTAATTTTATTTCCAACTCATATGCATATCATGTTGGCTCATAATTATTTGGGTAATTATGTTAAGGTAACATAAGAATGGGTTAATTAATGGATTTAATGCATATTACAACTTAATTAACCCATAAAAACAACTTAATTGCATTTCATTAAACTAAATCAATTAGCAAACATGGGAATGAGTTAGGATTAGCAAACCTTTTCACACATCCCTAAATCAAATTAAAGTATGAAATTAAAAATGATGTTAAGAAAGCTTTGGTTTACTTTAAATAACTTTACTTGATATGATTATCCTTAGGAATTAATTTGATTGAATGAAATCATGTGTTTATGATTATTTATTCCTTTCCAATCATGCTAAATATTGTATGCCACTTGAAATCATGCATTCATCTATTTAAAGTTAATTAAATTAAATGGTTTTCTTTCATGTAAGCTTGCATGTGTTGGATTAATTTATAATATGTGTGGCTATTATCACTAATAAATTAAAATTATTTTCTAAAGTTTTTAAATCAATTATATTGATTAGAGTGATAATAGTTATGAATACATATAGGTTTGCATGTGCTAATAGATTTGACATGTGAAGTGAAGCTTTCTTTTTCTTAATTCCAATGTAATTTTACATGTATTTGAATGTTAATAAGTATATTCGGACATCACAGAATCTGAGGCTTTAGGTAGCCCCAAAGAGGTCATTTGATTACCTCACTTCCCTGGTTAACAGCGACACATACTTATTTGATTTCACTTACATGTGTTCCTACAGTAGAACTTGGGTAGAACTTTAATCCACATGCATAAATGTTTCAATTAATAAAAATACAATCTTTGCATGGTTCTCCTTCCCTTATTTATGTATACATCCATATGTATTTGAGAAAAATATATGTTTAGTCTGGACATCCTGGGAATACGAGGCTTTAAGTAGCCCTATGGAGGTCATTTGATTACCTCACTTCCCTAGTTAATAATGGTAGGTACTTGCTTATGCCTCTTATACACATGTGTGTATTTAATTATAAAATTAGAACCCTTTTTTTCTTAGCAAGGATACATGCATTCCATAATCATCTATATGATTAGTATCTGTTACATATAAGTTAATGATCTCTTTCCTATGATTCATGCATACAAATTTGCATGTGTCTGAAGGCAAATGGGTATATAGTTTGGACATCCCAGGAATACGAGGCTTTAGTTAGCCCCAAGGAGGTCATTTGATTACCTCACTTCACTGGTTAACAATGACACATACCTATTTAATTTCATCCCTATGTATCTTTGTATAAGAATTTAGATAGAGCTTTAAACTAATATGATTAAACAATCCAATCACATAAAAGATTATGAACTTCAAATACATATCTACATTCATCATATAAGTATGCTAAAATGTGTTGTATGTATAGATACACTTAGGATTAAATCATATGCATGTTACATGTGATGGAAAGGAATGGATTAGCATATGTCATGTGATAGTAATTTAATTAGATTAATCCTAAGATGCCTTTCATATTGAATATGATCATTTAAGGTGAACCTAAATTTAGGATTAATTAAATCATTTAATAATCCATTCACTAAAGAGAACTAAATCAAATTAATATGCTTTAGAAAGTGGCTTAATGTAGGGATGAAAGAGGGCAATCCTCTTTCTTCTCTTTATAACACTTAGTTGCTTAGTGTAATCATGTGTAGCAAATAATATATGAATTAAAATTCTCAAATCAACTAAACAACTTCAAGTGAAATCAACCCTTTATATTAATTTGAATCCTTTTACACTTAGAAGACTACAACTTCAATGCTTAGTAAGGCATACCACACAAGCCTTAACACACACATTAGAATTAAGTCACCACTCCTGGCTCCATGTTAGGATGGTGCAAGGTGTGATGTATATTTTATTTTATGATGTATTATTTTAGAATGGATGATAGAGTGTATGCTTTATAGACTAGTTGTTAGGCCGATGTTTGCCTAATCATGTTATCTACAGGGGAAATTGCTTAAGGGGTGCTTAGAAATAAATATCAATGCTCTCTTTGTAGGTTGCTTAAGCTCTTAAGCATAATCCAAGTTAGGATCAGTTGGGCTTGGTTACCCATGTGCGGGTGCTAAGTCCAAATCATGAATATAACTAGATAGGGTTGTATGTATGTTTAGCTAACCTCTATTTTGTAGGTGTAGTTAGATTTACTTTTCCTATTTTTAATGTAATTTTGCACTAGGAATTAGGATTAGTGCTATAGGAAATTATGATGAGCATTGGCCAGAAGGCTTTGTCTTGGGGTGCCATGTGATGCCTTGAAACTTACCAAATCAAAGAAGCAAGGAGGAAAGAAATGAAGAATGAAGAATGAAGAATGAAGAATGAAGATCCCCCATAGCATTCATTCATTATAAATTATAATTATTATTTTATAATTTTAGGATTATATAAAGGAAGAGCTCGACTACCCATCTTTTCTTTTCAGATTGTATGGTGGTACCTGACTGCTTCGGCCTCTTATTCTTCTATGTTAGTAGTTATATAATTGATTGATAATTTATTTAAATTGCGCATTAGAAATGTCATGACTTTTCATAGTTTCTTATGATTGATGCTTTAATGTGTGGCTTGGATGCGTTAGGTTCTTAGGATAAAAATAAATTTTCTATCCAACTAATCACTCATAACTAAATTTTAAATAACTCATAACCTCACCATAAAGCTTAGGACATAAATCAAGATAATTAAAAGATTTAGCAACCCCTTAGCTGAATGGTTGAATGTTTCATAATATGCATATCATATTATTTCGTTCTTGAAAATAGAAGATTTCCATCTTTGCATAATACAGGAATGCTTGAACTTTGAGGGCATCCCTTTGTTTGATAACACCACTTCCCGCTAATTTAGCCAACAACTTTATTTCATCATGCATGTAGGCATCAAAATCTTATGGCCTTTGTCAAAATGATGTGTCTAAAATGAAATAAAATTTGTAAGATTTTTGCATTGGTAGACTGAGTCATTTCTCATGCCACTCATGCTCTAGTCTCTTAGGGAGTGAGTTTAAGGACTTTAGTCTCTTTCTAAATAAATAATAGCCCAACTATCTTACAAATTCATATGATTAGACCATACTTTTAAAATCATAGGAGGAGTTAGCTGGCGGCCACTTCAGGCAATTATAAGTCCAGAAGTCAGGAGGTTCATCCTCTCTAGTAGAGGTAAATCTTATGCCCATTTTTGCTTAGATTTAAGTCATGCATTAGCTTATGCTAAAGCCCCATAGATTTTGGATCTGAGGTAGCTGTTTCCTTGATTACAAGCATAAATTCTTACTTCTTAGGCATTTCCACAACCTTGTGTTGATGGATTATATGCCCTAGCAATCTAATAAAATTCAACTCTAATAAATAAATCTCTTCACTTTAAAATACATAAAGACAAATTATAGGATATAATGGAATGCTCACTAGGCTTCCTAGTATCATGAGCATTCCCTACTTCCTCCCTTTGAATTCCAAAAATAAGTCTCCTCCTTGAACTTTCCCAATTAATTTTATAAATATAACCAATCCTTTGATAGTCTAATTTCAAAATCTTTGGAGACAACAATTGCCTACTTTAATCGAGAGTATTCCTAAGAAATTCAACTTCCTTAGGATGTAATTAACTATGGAGGCTTGCCTCCATAAGAAACTTTGGAACCCATTTTAATATAAACCCTGCTTTATTCATCCATGTAAAGCATGGGAAAAATATCTAGTACATTCGAAGACCTATCATACCTTTGGAGTCCTTATTAGGTGATTAAATCCATTGAAGGGTGATGCCTCTATCTTTCGAGATATTACATCATACCTCAATGTCGTACTCGATCACTTTAATAAGTATCCCCTAAGATTTGTGTGATGTCCCCCCAAATCTAAAAATAAACACCACAATGAAGCTTTACTTTTTTGAAAGAGAAAATTTACTTATGCTTAAATTGGAATTTCATTAGAATGCTAAGACTTATAGTCCAACAAAACAAAATTATGAAATGTCTAAGAGGTGAGAACTTATGCTCATAGCTCGAAGCAAATAAGTAGCCTCAGAACATGGATCTAAAATGCTTTAGCATAAGCTTGAAGCATGACCTAAGTCTAATCGAGAAAATGGGACATAATAGTTTATCTCCATAAAAGAAAATAAATACATTCCAACACTTCTGGACTTACAACTGCTTGGAGTGTCCACCAACTAACACCTCTTATGCTTTAAAACCATGCAGGCTAGTCTTAAGTAGATGCAAGATAACTAGGTTGTTGCTTAATTAAGAAGGAAGCTAGAATCATAAACTCATTCCCTATGAGACTAGATCATGGTTGGTATGTAGACATGACTTAGACTAATGCAAAATTTATAAATTTTTAAATCATTTTGACATATTCATTTTTGGACCAAGGTTTGGGACAATTATGCCTACATGCATGATGAAGTAGAGTTATGGGCCAGATCAGCAAAAGAGGTGTTCTTCACTACAAGGGACCTCCCTCTTGGGTCAAGCATATCACCTATCATGCAAGAGTAGAGACCCTCCCTATTCAAGAGCGAAACAATATGACATGCATGGTGTGATAACATATAATATTTAGCTAAGGGGTTCCTAAATCTTTTATTTATCTTGATTATGAACCTAGACTTTATGATGAGGTTATGAGTTATATTAAAATTTAGTTATGAGTTTTTAGTGAGGTTAGAAAATTTAATTTACCCTAAAGAGCCTACCACTTCTAGGGCACACATCAAATCATCACATTTTAAGAAACCTATGAAAAGGATGCCATCTCTAATGCACAAAGTAAAACACAATAATCAACATATGAATTTCACAAAAGAATAAGAGGCTGATGCGTTCGGGTACTGTTGTACACCCTAGAAAAAGAGAAAGGTTGGGTAGCCAAGCTCTACTGTTATACAATCGAGATTACAATTAAATTTTTACAAATATAGTAAATGTTATAGGGGTCTTCAACCTTGTGCTCTTCTTTTCTTCTTTGGATTAGTTTGCTCTAGGCTTCACATGGCATCTTAGGTCTTTGCTTTCTATCAACTGCTCATCCTAAACCTCATAGCACTACTCCTAATCCTATTGCAAAAATTACATATTTATGAAAAATGAATTCTAACTACACATACAAAATAGACATTAGCTAAATAACCATATAAGATAAGTAATTATATTTCACATATTTGGACTTAGGACCCTACACTTGGGTAGCCAAGCCCACCTGTCTTAATTGGATTATGCTTAGGGGAATAAGTAGCAGCTACAAGCAAAAATAATTATATTTACTTATTATTACGATGACCCCTTTAGCACAATCCCCTGTAAAAAATATCCATTAGGCTATTAGAGACCTAACATCCAGTCTATGCACAAACAATCCTAACATCCATTCGGTGACTTTGCATTCTAATATGTGTGTTAAGGTTTATTGTGGTGTGTCTTGATTAAGCTTTAAGAGTATGGTTATCTAAAGTTTAGAATTATTTAAGTTAAATATTATGGGAGGTTTCACTTCAAATCTTTAAATGAATTGATTCATTTTAATTTACACTTTCTTGTTTCATTTAATGCTTACTCAACATCTAATCATTATGAAGAGAAGAAAAGTGTTTGACCCCCTTCATCCATACCCTAAGTTATTTTCTAAAGGTATATTATTATGATTTTGGTTTCTTTGGTGAACTGTTTATTAAACATTTTTATTATTAAACCTAAGTTTAGGTTAGTTTTAAGGAGTCTTATTCAAACATAAAAGGAATCTTAGGATTAATAAAATGGAAGCACTATTACATGAATAGCATTCCACTACTTCTTTCCATCATCAATAGCATACACACTTCTTTTTTTTGTTCATGATATTTAATTTAGCATACATATTTGTACATGCAATATATATTTATGTTTTGCACACTTGATGATAATTAATGCATGAATTTTGGTAAAAAAAAAATATTTTATTTCATAGTTAAGCATATGTAGACATGTATTTAAGATTTAACCAAGTACGTGCTATTATTAAACTAGGGAAGTGAGATTATTTATGACCTCCTTAGGGCTACTTAAAATCACATATTTCTGGGATGTCCTGACTATATACTTGCCAACCTAAATACATGTAAACATATACACAAGCATAGAAGTGAAAATCATGTAAAGTTTATATAAAAATAAATCTTTTGTTCATGTAAAGCAAAGTTTTATCCCAAATTCTAGCACATGCATACACATGAATAAAATTAAACAAGTGCGTGTCATTGTTAAACTAGGAAAGTGAGATTATCTAAGACCTCCTTAGGGCTATTTAAAGCCTCATGTTCGAGGATGTCCTATATACTTGCCAACTCCCAAGATATGTAAACATACACATGAATCATGAAAACAAAACAATCCTTTACCATATTTAAATTATAACTAGATGTAAACTTTATTGAACATTTATAACCAACGTTAGCTTAATTTTACATCATTAGCTTATAGTTTTTAAAGTAATTTGGGAATTGTTAGTAATAATAGCCACACAATATAATAATATCCAACACTTGCAACTTAAATGCAATCATATTCTTTTGATTCTCTCTTTTTTTTTTTGAAAAATATGAACATGTGAAGCAAAAGGGCATGCATATTTATAGAGATTAAAAATAAGTAATTAAATATTGCCACATAATATATTCAATTACATTAAGTCCTAAGGACAATCAAGCCAAATAAATATTCCTTAAGACTAACAAAAGATCTTATAAGGTTTGATTTTTCATATTTATGTTGCTAAAACTTAAAGAGGAGAGATGATACCTAGTATTTATCCCACCCCATGTTGGTAATTTGATATATTTAAAGAAAATAATTAAATGGGCTTTATGGATCTATTAGGTTCAAGCCATTAAACACATCAACTTACACTTCCCTAGAATTCTATAATTGAATTAACTACTTAATCATGAGCCTTCAATGATATGCTTTTAGGAAAGTAAAATTCATAATGCACCTTAAGGAATCTAATGTAATTAGGCTCATGCTTAAGAGTTAATTATATTAAAGAAGGAAAGAATCTAAGTTAAGTATTCTTATGATTTTCCTATACCGATGGGTTAATCATAATTTCTTTAATGACTTTATGCTATTAAACACATAATGGAAAATTAATGGATTAGGTTTGAATTATCTGAACCAATCATTAACTTTATTTTATTTCTATTTTATCATTAATTTTTCTAGTTATTCCTTAAGTATTACATATGTTAATTAACACTCTTAAAGAAATACATTTTGAAAAATAATTAGGAAAGGGGTCCTAATTACTTCTCCTCACTATTCTCACTTTCCCTGTAATTAATTATCATTAATTATTTAATTTTTAATTTTAATTAATTTTAATAATTATTTAATTAATTAAAAAGAATCATTAGGATTGAAATTCAAAATTCTTTAAATTACATGGCAAAGAATTCCAAGAAAATTATGGGAGGTAGAGGACATCCCATGGATCATCCTGCCAAATTTGGGATTAATTAGCAAAATAATTTAGCCTTAATTAAGGTAATTAACCTAAGCTTCAAACCTTAATTAAGCATTGTTCACTAGACATAAAGTAGGGATTTTATTTTTCTTAAATTCTCCTCTGTCTAACCTTTCCAAAATGCGTTTATTTGCTCTTTTGTTTAGGATTTTCTTCAATTATTTTTTTTTGAAGTTTTGCCATTCAATTACATTTTTAAAACCAATTAACCTCTTAAACTATTGGCACCACACAGATGTTGATGCAATAGTGCTTTCCATGTGGCACCATGATATTGGTTAGCTAAATCATCTGACACATGAGCTAACTCAATGGCGATAGACACGATTTCATCTCAGTCGTTCGATCTCAGATTGGATGCTGAGATTAATCTCATGATTTCAAAGGGATTAAATCAAAATTTCTAGCTTGATTAATTACAACTGTCTATTCTAATCATGTGAAATAGACGACCGTTGATCCGTCATCCTACGAGCACCGGTAGACAGACACTTTGCGCCTTCTATCGCTCGATCTGAGCTTGGTTGAGCTCATTTGATGGTGAAATTGACTCCAAAATGGTCAAGGAATGAATCTAGGAAGATCTTATGATGGTGATCGCATGAAAACATGATTCACCTCAAAAAAGGCAAACACCTAGGGGCCAAAGCCACGGTTGTCAGATTTTTATCTCACTGGAGTTATAGATTGGTGGTCCATTAATAGAGGTAGCTTTGTCTTGAAAAGATGAAGCCCTGTTGAGAAGATCTTGAGCTGCATCTCTACTGATTGCTCTGTGGACCAAATGTTATCGCAAAGCTTGCTGAAGTTGGTCTTGAGACATCTTTAGTGGTCGAATTGCTCTAGAAATGATTTGTTTTGGTTCATCAGTTAGGTGAAGGTGTGAGAAGAGCTAATTTGGTTTTGGTGGAGGTTTAGGAAGTTTCAATTGATGAAGCTCTCAGGTTAGATCAGGCTAGTCTCACATGCGAGGAGCTTGGGAGAAGGTAGACTTGTGCTTTAGAAGGTGTCTGCTTGGTTTGAATCCATAGGGAGGAGTATACTATCTTCCTCAACTAAACCAAGGGTTGAGATTAGTTCAGCCTTTGGCGTAGACCGGGGTAGGTGACTAGAGATGGAATGGGATTGCTGAGGTGGCGAAGGGAGAGAGGCTGAGGGAGTGTATTGGGCTGGCATGAGGTGTACATTCTCCCTTAGGCAGACCAATGAGTTTTCATGGGTGAACTCACCCTCTCTTGACCAAAGGCTAAGCCCAACAGCTTTGGGTTAGGTTGGGTCAGTGGTCCTCTTGTCCAAGAAGAGATAAAGGTGGTTGCCATAGGCTGGAGGTAGAGAACCCATCAAAATGGGGATTTTATCCCATTTGGGTGGATTCATTCATTGGGTTTTACCCAAACTAGGTTCACCATGAGTTGGGCCCAATTGGGCAGGCCCATGCTGACCTAATAATAAGTCATGCTAAGTTTGGTTGGGTTTGGGTTTGGGTTTGGCTCAATATGGGTCAAATGGGTTCAATTGGTCTAAGTTGACCAATTTGATCAAATTGGGTCAAAATGATGATTTGGTTTGATTCAATTTGGGTTAGATTTGAATTGGCTCATATGGTTTAATTTGGGTCAAATGGGTCATGTTGACCAATTTGACCAAATTGGCTTAAGCATGGCTTAGGTCTTTGTTCAATTGATCATTGGTGATTGAGTGGAATAGTTAATTTCAATTAATTTGGAGTGTGAAGTGAATTGGTTCAATTTAACCCTTTAGGTCAAATTGGGCTAAGTGGGCTAATTGGGTTAGGTTGGCCAAATTGGATCCAATTGATGGTTGGAATATGTTTAATATTGAATTAATTATTGGTTGGAAGCATTGGTTTTAATCAATCTAGTTTGGTTTAATTTGACCCTTTAGGACAAATTGGGTCAACTTGGGTCGAAGGGTTTAATTGGCTTGATTATATTCAATTGATTGTAGTGGAGTATTCAATAATGATTTGCAATCATTAATGAAGGGATTGGATGGCTTAATTTGATCTAATGAGAGTTTAATTGGAGTTCAGCTCAATTACCCTCTTATGTCACTTTGGGTTAAGTGACTTGGTCAAGCCAACTTGGACCAATTGGGGTTATGGAGGGTTGGGGTGTGTTCAATGATAAATTTGAAGTTGATTGGTAGCTTTGATTGAAATGTTTTCAAATGGTATCCATTTTAGGGTGTTTGTAAGTAAACTTTCTAACTAAAGTGAATTTGAAGGATCAACTAATTGTACATATTCAGCTTCTGAGAGGAAAAGAGCAGGTTTATCATTTTCTTACTTGCTTTCTCGATAAAACTTGCTTCACAACTATCAAAAAATTTATCATGGTAGGCTTGCAGAAAATGAGTTTAATGGAGGATTGGTAGTCTAATTTGTTTGAAGATTGTTGGAGAGAATGCTAACGTAAGATGGGCCTTCCATGAGGAAAAAAGTAATGGAATAGTAGCTAATGTTGCAGTGCTCTAGAGGACGGAAGATCGTACCTGGATAGGGGTAGCTCATTCTTTCTAGCTACTTGTGCTTTAAATTAAAATTTACTTCTTAAATCATCAATCACTTGAAATAATGCAACCCTTTGATTAACTATTTGAGCTTATTATTTAAGTAACAATTCAATCATTAAAGGATAATTTTATCATACAACACTAACCTTTGCACATAATAGGTTGGTGGGTCACTAATCCTAGACTTAGGTTAGGTCGGTGCTTTGCTGTGATGCATTATTTTAGACTGGATGTTAGAATTGCTTATATGCTAACCTAAATAGTAGGGTGTTATTTATTAAACTAATGATATTTTATGCAAGGGGTGTTCTTAATTAAAGGGACCACTATGATAATACAATAAATTAAATATTTTTACTTGCAGATGTTATTTTTATTCTAAGTATAATTTATTAGGATAGGTGGGCTTTGCACCCATTGGTGCTAAGTCCAATTATATGAATTATAATTATTTGTTTGATATGTATGTGTGTTACTACTAATCTTTATCTTGCAGCTTTAATTTGGATTTATTTTTAGAATTTTCAAATGTAATTTTTGTAATAGAATAGGATTAGAGCCATGGGATTTATAATGAGCAAAGTCTAGAAGGCTTTGATTTTGGAGATCCTATGATACTTGAAAAATCTAAGACTCTAATGATCAAGAGAGGACGATGACCCCCATAGGCTATTTCATTTGTTGTAACATTTATTATAATCTAGGCTATACAAGGGTTGAGCTCAGAAACTCACCTTTTTGTTGAGTGTATAGTGGAATCTAGTCGCATTGACTTCTTCTTTATTCTTTAATTTGATTAATTATTTGGTTTGTTTACTTTGTGAAATAAAACTATATGTTTTTTAGGTTTATTACATTGTGATGATTATTGTATGGCCTGGATTTCGATAGCTCTTCATAACTTAAAATTTTCACCCCAACCTGAAATCAACTTGAATTAAAAATTAAGAACCACAACCTCACTATAAAGCCTTGAAGGTAATCGACTAAATGATTTATAAATAAATAGATCCATGACAGATGTATAACATCATCTATGCATATTGTCTTCCTTTCTTGAATATAGAGGATATTCACTCATTGTACAATAAAGGAGAGTGTAGGACTATTAATAATAACACCTTTGAGTGAAGAATACCCTTCTCATAGGTTGGCCCATAACTTAATTTTGTCATGCATATCGACATACTTGTACACCCAAATTTGAGTCAAATTGAGGAGACAAAATGAAAAGATATAGAATTTTTATTGCATTGGTTAGGACATTGCTCATACCCATCATGATCTAGGCTCTTAAGAAATGAATTTAGGTTCTTAGGTTTCCCTTCTTAATAAATAATAGCCTAATCATTATGTATTTATGAGACTTGGCCACATGATTTTAACTCATAAGAAGTGTTAGCTGGTAGCCATTCCAAGTGGTTGTAAGTCATGAAGAGCTGGGATGAGTTTATATCCTTGGGTAAGAACATGTCATTATATTTCATTTTTTTCAAGTAGAATTAACTTGGGCTTCTAGCTTATGCTGAAACACTTTAGATCTAAGATTAGTGGTTGCCAATTTCTCCTCTTTTATGAGTGTAAATCCTCATCTCTTAAATATTTTTATAATTTTATATTATTGGAATATAAGTTCTATCTTTCTAAAAAAATAACAATTCAGATGCTAATAATTTTTTTTATCTCAAAAAATATAAAGCCTCATTATATAATAGATTAAAGAGCTAACTAGGTCTCCTAGTATCATGAGCACTTCCTACTTATCCTCTTTTAGATTATGTTAAGAACTCTCCCTTATTGAGTTCTCCAACTTGATTTTTAATAATTACCAATCCATTGATATCAAACTTTAAAATCTATAGAGATATAAACTTATCATTTTAATCAAGAGTATTTTTAAGAGATTACTTCTCTTAAGATGTACTTAATTATGGGGATTACCCCTATAGGGAACTAAATAACCTGGCCAAAAAAAAAAACTTTATATTACTTCACCCATATAAGATATGAAAATATCTCTGGTATATGTAGACCCATCAATCTTGGGAGCCTTATTAGATGATTGAGTCTATCGTATGGTGATATTTTTATTTATTTAGGTTATATAATATTTTTTATGTCATATTCAATCATTTTAATAAGTACCTTCATGGTGTTTTTTTAAAAAAATTAAGTGATGGGGTACACCACATAAATCTTGGGGGGTACTTATTGAAATAATCGAGTACAACATTAAGGAATGATATACTACCTCAAGAAGTAGAGATATCACCATTTAATGGACTTAATCATCTAATAAGGAATCCTAAGGCTAATTGACACATATACCAGAGATTTTTTTCCCTACTTCATATTGATGAAGTAAAGCAGGGTTTATTTTAAGCCGAGTTCTTAAATTTTTTAATAGGGGAATGCCCTCAAAGTTATTTACATCTCATGAGACATGAATTTCTTATGAATATCTTAATTAAAGTGATTGGCTAACATCTCTATAGATTTCAATGTTTGATATCAAACGATTGGTAAATGTTGAAAATTAAGTGGAAAAGCTTAAATAGAGAGAGTTCTTAATAGATTTCAAAGAAGGATAAGTAGGAAGCACTCATGATACTAGGAAGCCTAGTGAATGTTTTAATCTACCTTATAGTGAGGCTTTATAGTTTGAAGAGAATATTATATTTATTTGAGTTGTCATTTTATTAGAAGACTATGTCTTATATTCCAATAATATAATATTGATATATCTAATAGGTGATGTGATGTTTATTTTTGGATGTGTATGGAGGGGACACCATGCAGATCAAAAGGGATACTTATTGAAGCGATGGGATACGACACTAAGGTATGATGTACTATCTCAAAATATAGAGGCATCACCCTTCAATGAACCTAATCAACTAATAAAGACTCTTAAGGAATGATAGATCTTCTAATGTACCATAGATTTTTTCTTCTACTTTACATGGATGAATAAATTAGGGTTTATAATAAACCAGGTTGTAAATTTTCCTATGGAGGCAAGCCTCCATAGTTAATTACATCTTAGGGAATGGAAATCCCTAAGAATACTCTCAATTAAAATAGATAATTATCATCCCTAAATATTTCAAGGTTTGACTATCAAAGGATCAATTATGTTTGGAAAATCAATTGGGAAAGTTCAAAGAGGGGACTTATTTTTAGAATCTAAAGGGACGAAGTAGGAAATGCTCATGATACTAGGAAGCCTAGTGAGCATTCAAATCTATCCTATGATTAGGCTTTCTATATTTGAAAGTGTAGAGATTTATTTACTTGAATTGAATTTTATTAGATTGCTAAGGCTCCTAATCCATCAACACAAGGTTTTGGAGATGCCTAAGAGGTAAGGATTTATGCTTGTAGCCCGAAGAAAATAACTGCCTCAGATCCTAAATCTAGGGAGCTTTAGCACGAGCCAAAGCATGATAAACGAGAGGTGGACATAAAGGTTCATCTCCATAAGAGAGAATGAACTGCCCGACTTCTGACTATAATCACTTGGAGTGGCGAAGCTAACTCCTCCTATGATTTTAAAACCATATAATCTAGTCTTATGAATTGCAAGATAGCTAAGGTAATTATTTAATTTGAAAGAGACTAGGTCCTTAAACCCACTCCCTAGAAGACTAGAGCATGAGTGGTATGAGTAATGACTTAATAAAATGTTTAATCTTTTCAAATTTTATTTCATTTTAGACACTTCATTTAGACAAAAGCTTGGGATTTTCTTTCCGAAATGTATGATGAAAATAGGTTATGGGCCAAATCAGCTAGAAGAATGTATTCTCCACCACAAAGAATGCCCTCACAGGTCAAGCATTCCCCTATAGTGCAAGGATGGAGATCCTTCATATTCAAGAGAGAAAGAATATGCATGGATGGTGTGAAACATTCAACCATTTAGCTAGGGGGTTGCTAAATCTTTTAATTATTTTATTTAAGACTTAGGATTTATGGTGAGGTTATGAGTTATAGAAAATTTTAGTTATGAGTGATTAGTTGCATAAAAAATTTATTTTATACTAAGAGCCTAATCATATTTAGGCCACACATTAAAGCATCAATCATAAGAAATTATGAAAAAGAAGATGTAATTTCTAATACACAATCTAAACAAATCATCAATCAATTTCTATAACTATCATAAAAGAATAGAAGGATCCCACACCTTTATGACATCGATCGGAGGGGATACAATGGTCAAGATCACACGAGATGAACATTTCCTTCAAAAAGCTCCAACAAATTTTTCACCCAAGGCCAGTTTTAATGGCATACCTCACCGGAGCTCAAGACCGTTGGTAAATCTGATTGAAGAAGCTTCGTCTAGTAGAGACGAGGCCCAACTAATTAGCAGGAGCCTTGATTTGGTGTAGTTTACTTGGAAGACCAACACTTGAAGCTTGGGAGGCCAGCATTGATCGAAGTTCTATCTCCGATGGTCGGGGAGCTCGAGAGAAGATACGTTCTTGCTTGACGGGTTCTAGAGATGGTGTGTGCAAAGTTAATTTGATTTCTTTGGAGGATTGAGCAAGTTGGAATTGAAGGAAGGATTCCATGTTTTAGCTTGAAGAAATCCAGTAATGGCGAGATTGGGGAGCTCTAGAAACACTCTAAGAAGATTTGGGATACTCTCTTTAGGGTTCTCTAGCTCACACTGAGGCTCTCTCTTCAGTTTGAATTGAAATGAAGGGGGGTATACCCCCTCATTCCCAAGATTGAATGACTTATCTTGATTTGGAGGTTTGTGGATGTCTGGCCAGCAGGTTGTGGCTGCAGATGGCAGAGAATCATCCTAGATAGCTCGATTTGGTTGGCTAAAGCTTGTGAGGTGGCTGCCAAGAGGAATTGGTGGGTGTCCTTGGGACTCCATGTGCACCAATCAAGGAGGTGAGGTGATTTCACTTTCCCAGGGTCATGGCCAACCCAACCATATCTTGGTTCAGGTTGAGCAGTGTCTTTAATGCCTAGGTGGACCATTGGGAGGGTATCAAGTGACCAAGGAATGGAAATGACCACTTACATGGGTGATTTGCCTCATGTGATACCCTTAAGCCAAGCATAGAATGGTCATTTGGCATTGGATTTGATTTGAGTAGATTTGAAATGAGTCAAAAGTGGGTTAGCCTAAATTCCAAATCAATTAAAGTTTATTTAGTTTGATTTGGCTCAATTTGACTCATTTAGGTCAAATTAGGTTATGTTGGGTTAAGTTGACCAATTGGTCAAATTAGGTCAAACCAAGAGTTGGGTCAAGTTCATATGATCGTTTAGGATGTGTTGGTTCAATTGGTTCAAATTAGTTTGGCTCAGATTTGATTTTAGCTCATTTGAGTTCATTTGGGTCAAATGGGCTAAGTTGACCAATTTGACCAAATTGGCCAAATTGGCTTGGGTTGGGTGTTGGTTTTGATTTAGTTGACCAATTAAAGATGATTGTAGGCTTTGGTTTCAATCAATTTGGATTTTATTTTGATTTAGGTTAACTTGACCCTTTAGGTCAATTTGGGCTAAATGAGTCAATTGGGTTCAATTGGGTCAATTGGGTCCAATCATGGCTTTGGTCAAGCTCAAAAATCAATTTGGAATGAACTTGAGCCATTGGTTGCAATCAATTTAGTTTACATTTTGATTTGACCCAATTTTGTCTATTAGGTCTATTTGGGTTAACTTGGGTCAAGAGAGCTAATTAGGTTTGGTTTGGCTCAATTGAAGGTCAAGTCATATTCAAATATTGATTTTGAGTTGGTATGAATCATTTGTTTCATGGGATTTGGCTTAGGTTGCAATTTGGCTAGTTTGGGTTCATATGGGTTAAGGGGTTGACTTGGTCAAATGACCAAGTTGACTTGGTTTGACCCAATTTTTTATAATCGATCAACCTAGGGTGATCAACAATCATGATAGATGGTTTAGGTGGGCTTGGTTCAATCCAATTTGGGTAGGATTAGAAATTGACTCAATCAAGTGGACTAATTGGGTTTAGTTGGCTTGATTTTTGGTTGAGTTTGATTTAGTTGAATTTATGTATGGGTTTATGACTAATATATAAATTTAATTGCAATTGATTTGGGTTGGATGAGTTTTGGTTCATTTGGATATTCCAAGTCAAAAAGGCTAGGTTAGGTTTGAGTGGGTTAATTTACTTTGGCTTGATGATTGTAGATTTCATTTATATTTAGAATGATGATTGAAGGAATGATTGATTCATGAGAAAATCATTTGAACTGGGTTTGAATTGAGTAGATTTTTGGCTCATGAAAATTGTTTATGTAGCTTAGGAAAGATCTTGATTTAGTTTGGTTTAGTTTTGATGACTTAAATCTATATTTCATTCATATTTGTGAAGATGATTGAAGATATGATTGATTTATGAGAAAATTAATTGAGTTTAAGTGATTTGAAGGCAAACTTGGCTAAGCTCATGAAGGTTGGTCATAGGGTTTAGATTTGGATCTTGATTTAATTTCATTTAGTTTGATTTAATTTTGCCATTTGAATGTAGATTTAATTTGTATTTAGGAAGATGATTGAAGATATAAATTCATTATAAGAAAATCAATTGATTTTTGATTGATTTAAAGGGGTTTTGACCAAGTTAATGAAATTGATTTAAAGGACTTAGGAAGGATTTCAAGTTTGGATTTGATCATGGGCTTCAATCATTTGGTTGTGAAATTTGGGTTTGGATTTGGATTTGAATTTGATGTTTGAATTGAATTTAAGGTTTAGTTTGACAAGGTGAACATGGATTAGATTTGGGTTGTAGGGCAGGTGGATTATCCTAATCTCTAAGGCATGACCTAATCCTATGGTTAACCCTTCTAAGTCTCTAGGCTTAGGTTATGTGTTTACCTAATTGTTAGAAGTGTCTTATGACTAGGGAAATCTTAATGTCTAGAAGGCTCCTAAGTCTAAGATGGAAAGATTGAATCTTCACTCCAAAAGTGAGGTCAACAGGTGAGGACATACAGTTGTAGCAAATAAGAAATAAATAACTATTAAACCTATATCTAAAGTGCTCTAGCATAAGCTAAGAGTTTAACCCGATTCTACTGAGAAGTGGGATATAATGGTTCACCTTTATTTGAGAGAGTGAACCAATCTCCACTCTTATGGACTTATAACCGCTTGGAGTGGCCGCCAGCTAATACCTCATATTATTCAAAACCATATGGTCAATCTTAAATGCAAGATGGCTAGGATGCTATTTAATAAAAATGAATCTATAGTCTTAAACTCACACCCAAAGAGACTAGATTATGACTGGTATGAAAATCATGCTTAAGACTAATGCAACAAAATTTTATAAATTTTTATTCCATTTTGATTCATCATTTGGGACTCAAGCTTAGAAAGGTCTTATGCTTATATGCATAAAAAATAGAGTCATGTGCAAAATAAAAAAGAATAGGTGTTCTCCACTACAATGGAACAGCTCTCAGAGGTCAAGCCCTATCCCTTATCATGCAAGAATGGAGACCCCCATTTGTAAGGAAGAAAGCAAGATGTATGCATTGTGTTATAACATACAACATATAACTAAAGGGTTTCTAAATCTTTTATTTCTCTAATTAATTTCTCAGCTTTAAGGTGAGGTTATGAGTTATTAAATTTTAATTAATATTGATTAATTGGAGTAGAAAATTTTAAATTCTTAAAGAGCCCACTCTATCTAAGGCATACAATAAATAATCAAATTTTAAAAACCTACTAAAAGAATAAGTAGGTTGTTATCATTTTAAGATGGCTAGATTGTTATCATTTTTATTACACAATCAATGTGAACAAATCAAGCAAGAATCATTGATTAATAGAATAAGAGGTCGGTGCAGCCGAGTACCATCGTACATCCTAAAAAAGAAAAGATGAGTAACCAAGCTCTACCCTTATACAACCCAGATTATAATTAATTTAAACAAAAGATAATGCTATGGGGTCTTTAATCTTCATCTTCACCTTTTCTTCATGGATTCGAGTACTCCAAGCGTCACAGGGCCTCCCAAGTTTAAACCTTCTAGCCACTAGTCATTCTAAATCCCATAGCCCTAATCCTAAGCCTATTATAAGAATTACATTTTAAGAAATTAAAAATCTAACTACACTTATAAAATATTACGCACAAACACACCAAGAAATTATATTTCATATATTGGGGCTTAACACGCTGCCTCAAGTCTTTAAGTCTGTATGTTAAGGATTATGCTTAGAGACTTAAGCAACATCTACAAGCAAAGACATTTGTAATTTTTATAATTATAGCGATGCTTTAAGCCTAATCTCCTACATAAAATATCTTTAGTCTAATGTTGCATTAACATCCAGACTACACACAAATTATCCTACCATCTAGTCTAAAATATTACATCACAAAATAAAACACACATCATCACAACAAACACTGGCCTAACTTAAGATTATGATTGGTATTCTAATGTGTAGGTTATGGCTTAGTGTCGTATGTCATAATTAAGTTTCGATTTTGAAATTATCTAATGATGAATATTTAAGTTCCTTATTAACAATGATTACACTTCATATGATTAATGATTTGAGATGAGTTTTAAACTAAAACTTTTGATCTTATTTGAATTTCACTTTTAATTTAGAATTTTAAAAAGAATAAGAAGTAATGAGATCCACCTTAATCCCTAACCTTAGGTTTATTCTAAGAGATAAATTTTAAGATTTTTGTTTCATCTTAATGGCATGTTATGAATTTTTTTATTAAGTTATATGTTAGGATTTTACAAAGAGATTTTATCAAAACATAAAAGACATCTTAAGAATAGTAAAACCAATTCATAACTAATTTAATGATATTTTTTTTACCTTGCTTCATCATCCCATAATATTCATTTAATTAGATAACATACTTAATATTAGATTATTCTAAGCTTAATGCATAAATGACTTAATGTATTTTTATTAATAATTAATATATGAGATATGATGCGTCAATTTTGTACATGAAAATAATTTAATTATACCTTATATATATATATATATATATATATATATATATATATATATATAAACACACATTAGTATATTGAATTCATATAAGTAGGGGCCACTGTTGAACCAGAAAAGTGAGGTAATCAGAGACTCTCTTGAGACTACTTAAAGTCTCATCTCCCGGGATATCCAAACTATATACTTATTAATTCATATACATATTAAGATGCTTTATATATATATATATATATATATATATATATATATATATATATATATATATATATAAGTAAAAATAATTTAAACTTAATATATAATTAACTATAAATCTCATGATAAGTGTCGTTGTTATGTTAGAGGTATGATGTATCCAGACTAGTAGCCCTACCAATTTAGGTTTCCAGACTATATACCTTTCAAATTGTAGTTCATGTACATATGATTAAATTTATAATTTAATTATTCATATTGGTTTACATTTAGATTAATAGATATTATTTTAATTAATTAATAATAATAATTTAAGATTTACGAGTGATAATATCTAAACTATTTAATTTAAAGCATGCAATTAAATAAAAACACTTTTATTTATTTTGGAAAATATGAATGTAGGAAACATATAAAAGATAAATTTATTAATGAATGGAAGAAAGCAATTAAATATCATCACATAACCTATTTGGGGTTATTAATTCCTAAGGTTATTCATGCGAAGATAAACACCCATAAGCCTAATCAAATTTATTAAGGGTTGATTATTGAAATCTAAATCAATTAATCATAATGTGGAGATAAAGTTATTAAAGAAATATGTCCTAAAAATGTCCTAAAAATCCTAATGCAATTGGGCTTATAGTTAGATAGTAATTAAAGAAATATAAAAATTCATAATAATCAATTACACTTAAAATACCTCAAACTAATTGGAGATTTTGATTTCATTGAAAACTTCTTTATTAGCGTACTAAGTGTGTTTGATCAAAAACTTTAAGGTCTACACTAATTATTATGAATTTTCTAATTTCTAGGGTAATTAATAATTTGATTAATTAAATAAAAATCTTTTAGAGTGATTTTGAGAAATAAACAATACTAGAGGTCATAATTTGACTATTTTAATAAAAGTATTTGATCGCCCTTACTATTTTAATACATAATTTGACTTTTGTAATTAATTTCATAATTTTCTTAATTTAATTATTTAATAAATACATAAAATGACTAATTTAAATTTGAAAATTTAAATCTCCCAAATTGCTTAGCAAATTAACTTGAAATAATTATGGGAGGTAGAGGTCATCCTATAAAACAATCACACCAATTTTCAAACTAATCACATAAGTGGTTAAAGCTTAATTATTCTAATTAAGTGAAACTTTAAATACTATTTAATCATTGTACACTTGATAAAATTTAGGGTTTTTACTTTTGCTAAGATTCTCCTCTATCTAAGCTTTCTATAACAGGTTTATTTATATTTTTTAGATTTTTCTATTATTAGTTATGACTTTTTAAGCTTTTACATAATTAAAGTAATTAATTAAAGCTTAATTAATATCAAATTTAAATATTTTTATGATTTAGTGTTATTTCGAAGTTCTAATTAATTTCCTTAAGATCTCTAATGTTTATTAGAGTGATTTGATTTTTTTTTTTTGATGAATTTTATAGTTTTTTCATAATTTATAATTTATTATTTATTCGGAATTAGCCAATTGACTTTAAAAGTTAATAACTCTTTAAAGAGAAGGCTATTTAACTTCAAATTTTTATGATAGGTAGGCAATAACATTAAGTTTCTTTTCTAAATGTATAACTAAATTGGTTTAGTATTTAAGAATAATAAAAAAATATAATTTTCATAAAAACTCAAATTACTCTTAAAATATATAGCCAAATTTGAGGATTTTAGGTTCATTATATCTCTCTTGAAAAAAAAATTCCATAGAGCATTTATTTGCACTTTTTGATTTAGCATTTTATTTGTTATGATTTTTTTTAAGTTTATGATCAAATCTAATGAAACAAAACAAAAATAAGATCTAATCGTGATCGTTCATTCTATCCAAGTAAGATGGATGGCTCGGAGATTGTCTTCTTCGTGAGAGGTAAACCAAATAAGGTTGAATGGATGGGATCTACCCCAAACATCACCAAATTTCATGATCTTTCGACGATCATAGCTAGAGGTTGCTTTATTTTACATTAGGGAGGGTAAAAATGAAAAGTGCAACAAAGATCTAAAGGAAAAATCCTAGAATCACATCACTTTTGAACAAACATGAAGACCTATGGCTTGTCTAAAAATTTTCTTAGAAATTAACTCACTCAAGCCAACATTGAGTGAATTTCTTACATTGAATTCGGTCATTGCCTTAAGTCAAAGCTCCCAGAAGATCCTCCTCTTGGATTAAAGGTGGGGATGGATTGGTATTCATTCTTGGGACATCGAGAAGGTGTTGGATGACAAAAATACTGCTCTTTAGTCTTTTTTTCTCCCATTCTTCTCTATATAGACAAAAATTACAATGGTAAAATTGATATGGAGGTGTGGTTATTGATGGGGTGGCAACCTAGCATTCATTGTGGGGAGTGGATGATGACTCAAAATTATAATGAGAAAATTTTAAGATACCACATAGGTTTTAGAAATTTCTTATTTAGATTATCAAACTCGTCATTAAGGATTAAACATATTATCTTGAAAGATAAATATATTATCTTATAATAGATTTAATTAATAAAAGACTCCTAAGACTAATGAGTCTTTATATACCAAAGAGTTTTTCCCTGAACTACATAAGGAAGTAGAACAGGATTTATTTTAAACTGGATTCATAGTTTCCTATAAGGGCAAGCCCTTATAATTAATTATATCATAAGAACGAAGGATCGCTTCCTAAGAATACTCTCGATTAAGGAAAGAGACTATTATTTCTATAGATTTCTAAGCTAGTTTTCAAACAAAAATTATAATTTGAAATTTCAAAAAAGAATGATCTAAAATGAAAGGAGTTATTTTAGAAACCAACGATATTAAGTAAGAAATGCCCATAGATACTAGGATATCTAGTGGATATTTCAACTATCAAACTATTGGGCTTTAAATTTTATAATTTAATAAGCTTTTGAGTTGACATTTTATTAAAAATCTAGGACTTAGATTTTAGCAGCACAAAACTATAAAAATGCATAGGATTGAAGACTTACTCCAATAGGAAGCTTCAAAACCTAAGTCTATAAGTACTTCTAACACAATTTAGAAGCTCAACCTAGTATAATATTTGAGAATTATGACTTCTTTATCTTATTAGAAGAAAGGAACCTATCCATGACTCCTCCGAACTTATAACCCGTCTAAAAGGGCTGTTAGCTTTCACCACCTGAGTGAATTTTAAATCCATGATGTCAAGTCTCATGTATGCAAGATGGCTGAGATGTTGCATTTTAGGAAAGAATCTAAGAACCTAGACTCGCTCCCTAATCCCTAAGATCATGTAGGGTATGATATGCTCCTAACTAATTCAACATTTTCCAGCTTTTAGATATTTTTGACTCACAATTTATTTAAGGCTTTTGGATATGCAATTTATGCCTAAATGATATGCTATTAGAAGTGGTCATGGGGAAAATAAAGAAAAGAAGACAGACTTTCTCAGGAAGGTAGTCATCTTCAAAGGCTAGATGCCCCTTATGTGATATGGGTGAAGCACCTAATTCATAGAGTTAGAATAATCTACTAGCATGGTTCACAAAAGCTAATAGTTTCTAATTGATTTTAAATTATTCCTAAGGCTTTAATATATGTGAAGTTTCAAGTTTCTTTATTATTTTTGGTTAAGTTTTTTAGATTTAGGTTAGGTAGAAAATTTAATTTTTTTTAAAGAGCCTAACATCCAAGTATTCATCATATAAAGCATAACACAGAAAAAATATCTAGAAAAGCAGGTTAATTCTATTATACACCCAAAGTAAATCAAGCTATGTTTAAATTAAAAAATAAGCCAATATGGCTACCTAGTACTATTCACCTCAAATGAAAGAGAAAATAGGCAGTCGAGCTCTACCCTTATATAGCTTGGCCTAGAATTACAAATCTAGATCTATAGGTCTTCCTCCAAGATTATCTCTTTCTTCAAGGACCATATTTATGTTTCACAGGAGACCTCTACACCCATCTAATGGTAGGGTCAACTCATGCTATTCCTAGACTCCATAGAGCCTAACCTAATTCTAAGCTCAAATTACATTTTAAATTCCAAAAAAAAATTGTAAGCTCTACAAAACAAATGTCAAGAAAATACAAACAACACACCAACAATTATATTTACAAAAAATACAGGCTTAGCATTAGTTTCTTGTGAAGCCCACCTATCTTATTAAGCTATGCTTAGGGACTTAAGCATACCTGCAAGAAAATTACATTTATATAAATTTTTTATTATAGAAATCCCTTTAAGCACATCCCACATGCAGAAGATAGCATTAGTTCTAGAAAGAACGTCTTACCAACTAGTCTAATAGGAAAATAATCTTAGCATCTAGTCTAAAATATTACACCATAAAATAATAAGTATCACACCACAGCATAGAGAATCACAGATCATCCTAACCTAAATCTAGGGTCAGTGACCTAATATTCTAGTGTATGAAGGAGGTGGTTTGTATGAAAAGACTTTGTTAGGCCTTTTTAGATTAAAGTTTAAATTTGGGTTTCCAATTTTTAATTTAATTTGGTTTAAGATTTTTTAATTTTCATAATTTTGCTTCATAGGTACGTGTCATTATTATACCAAAGATTCTAGGTTTCAAGACCTCCTTTAGACTAATAGCCCTATGACCTCGAGTGTCCAGACTATATATCATATGTTGTTAATTATAAAAAAAAATTATTCTTTAACCATCTTTTAGCTTTAAAATTGGTTTAATTTACCACATGTGGTTTCAATTTATGTGATTTAATTGATTTTTAAGTTCATTTTCACTTTAGGTGCATTTTATGTTAAGATGAAATTAAGTTTTCAAGAATGAAAAATGAAATAGATTCCACTTTGGGTGGAGCCCATTTTATTCAACATTATAAATTATATTAGAATGAAGCATTCACCCCAAGATGAAGGTTCATTTCAAGGTCTAATTAAGATCCTAAGTATCTTAATTAACCTTCTTTGGATTTGGTTTGAGTGTAGTTCAACAAATGTTTTAATTTTATTTAGTTTCATTCTTCTCAATTATTCTTTATATTTAATGTTGATTAATCATATCTTGATTTAGTTTTTTTTTCTTAAGGTGCATTTCTTCAATCAAGTTCAATTAAGGTTCCTTTATCATAATTTGATTTGAATTAGTTTCCACTTTAAGTCTAATTCATTTATTATAGTTTGAGTTTTATAATTTGATTTTGACCATTCATTTGATCAGATTCATCTCATTTATTTGATTTGTATTATTCATTTAACTTAGATTACTCAAGTTCATTTATTATAGTAATGTATCTATTATTAGAATTTACTTTGGTTTAGCCTTCATTTTTATTTTCTTATCCATTTAATTTTTGTTTTAGGTTAACTTTATTTATTGTTTAATGTTTCTTTTATGTTTATGTTTAGTTTATGTTCATTATATATTTGTCTTATGTTTATGTTTATGTTCATTAATGTTCATTAACTTAAATAAATTTAATATTCAATCTTAATTTTTATGTCATCATTTTATTATATTTCAATTTTATATTTTATTTGCTTTATTTGTATAATTTCCAATAAATTATTTAGATTTTGATTTGATTTCTTTTATTTCCATTTATTTAATTAATTAACAAATTTCTGTGTTTGCTAAATGAGTTGAAAATAAAATAGTTCATTTCTAGTTTTGATTTCATTAACATTTATTTATTATGAGTTTAAATGAAAGTATAATTATCTTTAATTAATATTCAAGAAAATAATAATATCATTATTTTAGGAAGGTTCTTCTTATCATTTGATTTAGTTTGGTTATTATTATTAATCATGATCTAAAAAGGGATTTTCTTATATATTAATCTATCTTAATCCATCTTGATGCTTCTATCATTTATGTTTAATTAATTAATTTAAGTTTATTGAGTTTGTTTGTACTTGCACGTTCCTTGTTCTTTGATTTAAATAGCCTTAATAAATTCATAAGTTCAGAGATTAATAAAGTTTATACTTCAATTCATTAGTGGAGTTATGATCACTTATTGATTTTGGAGTTTAATTAAATTTCTTATTCTCAATTATCCCTAATATTAAACCCTAAGCTTATGTTTAATTAAATTTCTTATTCTCATTTTTTTAAGTGTTCTAGTGCATATGATGATGTTTTAAGTTTATTTTACAAATCATTTTTGTAAAATTTTATATTTTAAATTTATTATTTCATTTATATTGACCTTGAGACTTGGAAATTCAATAATTCCCAATCGAGAGGTCAATTGGATGTGAAATTTTTAGGGATAGTCAAATTCCTTGCCCATTTAAGTTTGCTAAAATTTCATCTTAATTAGACATATATTTCAAAACTAATTAAGATTTTAATTATTCATTAGAATCAAAATCAAGCTTAATTTAAAAAACCATTTAGGGGTTTTATTTTTCCTTGATTCCTCTTTAAAAGCTATATCCATAAAGGGTTTATTCATAATTTTTAAAATTTTGGTTGATTTACTATGATTTTTTTTAAGTTCAGGTTGATTATTTTAATTAATTAATTCAATTAGTCATTAAATTAGGTGGTTTTATGTTTTATTAAGTTTCAAAGAGTTTTACTAGTATGTTTAAGGCCATTAGGGTTTATTTTGATGATTTAGGTTATTTCCATGATTTATCATTATTTTTTAATTAATATTTATTTATTTCATTAAAATTATGTTTTGGAATTGAAAATTCATCATCTTTAAATTTATTTTGAAATAAATTACCAAATATTTCTCTTAGGTGTATTTTAACCTTAATTTCATCTCCCCAAAGTTTCAAATCAATAAGATTAACTGATTAGGCTTAATTTAGGTTTTATTATTTTTATTTAAAGATAAATTTATTCAAAATTCCACACAAAAATTGGGGATTTTAATTTTAATAGATTTCTCTCACTGAGATGAAACCATTGAGCCCTTATTTGTATTTGTTAGTTGAATATTTGATTTATTATGAGTTTTTGAAGTTTTTATTATTTTTCTATAATTTCTAAATTAAATAATTCCAAATTTTGAATTTAACCGAGTCGATGCCACGTTGTTCCACTTTACATGCAGTGTCGCGCCATTTACCCATGCGAGATCCACATGGATCTCGCGTTAAAATGTCGGGCATGCGATTTCAATTCATTAAATTGAAGATCAAATGACTCAGTTGTTTTTGCGGGTTCCTATAGGGGTTTTAATCAAGTAGTTTGACTAAATCTCGGGCATTCGTTCCTAATGAAAGGAACATATGATAGAGATTTCACCTCTCTCACCGACACTTAAAGCTGAGAGCCATCCGTTGATTCAAGATGATTTCTGATGATACAACTACTGAAATCACTCGATTTCACTTCCAAAACTATCAATACCTCACGTAGATCACATCTATACGGCTTGATCTCATTTGAGATCAAGTTTCTTTCACAAAGAACCAAAGGGAAAATTAAATAAGGTCAGGGTTGGTGCATACTTCGGTGATGATTTCAGGCAATGGGGTTGACTTAGTTAGCTTTGGAATGATAGGATGACGTTATGCAAAGGATGAGTTGGATTCTCTTATCGATTGACTTATGGACCAAGCTCGATTGTCTCCGGTCGACTTGGTCATTCTCCATCCTCTCGGTGCTAAAAGGATCGGGGTGTGAGTGCGCTCGACTTTGTTTTGTTTAGGGAAGATGGAGGAATGCTCAATTGGGTACAAGATGATCTCTTTCCCTCTTTTCCATTAAAGGCCAAGAGTTTCTTTAAGCCTTTTCCTTCTCTTAGTAGGCCATGGAGATTGATGCCTTTAGAGGCTAGATCCAAGGGTGTTTGGCTCTCACATCTTTTAAAGGTGGTATGATGGATGAGCAAAGAGAATGAGTCAATTAGGGAGTTGGAATTGGCTTCATACACCTCTTTCTTGCCATGGCACATTCCATTATTTTGGATTTATTTATGATTAATTAATTTTTTATGATCACTATCAATCACCCTTAACCCCTCTTAGGATGGGTTTAGATGGACTTTAAGATGTTTGGTTCAAGCTTAGGTTCCTTTGGTGCTTGATTATGCCATTTTGGTCTGACTTAATATAAATTTTTTTAATTATGTTTTTTTTGATTGGTTGTTGGTTTGAGTTTAAATCATCAGTAATTGTCCATTATATTATTTAGAATTCAATTAGCCTATGCTACATGAGAGTTTAATTCAATTTTAAGTCAACTTGACCCATTTTGATTTAATTGGGTTAAGTTGAATTTGATTTAGTCAAATGACCAATTTTGACTCAATTAAATTATGTTTGGAGTCCAATCATGTTTAATCAAATATGTGAGATAATATAGAGTGATTAATTTTATTTAATTTCAAGTTGATTTCAATTTTGACCCATTTGACTCAAATTAAGCTTAATGGCTTAAGTTTGAGCTCATTTGTGTCAAATGACCAAATTGGTCAAATTAGACTCGATGATTGATTGAATTATGTTTAATGATTATTTGACCCACTTGAATTTTGATTCTCCTTCATATGGGCTGAGATCTTAGCTCATGTGTGGTGAGATTTGCTATGGTTTAATGGGTTTAGTTTAGGTTTGGGTTGGCTTGAATCCATATTGACTGAATTTGATTTAAACGGGTTAGGTTTGGCCAATTTGAGTTTAAATTAGGCTTCAATCATATTTAGAGAGTTATTTAGAGTAATTAAGTTTGATTGATTGTAATTAATTTAGATTTATTTTAGGTTTGACCCAAATTGGCTTTATTACATCAATTTGGGTTTACTTAGGTCCATTGGCCAAATTGACCAAATTGGATAAATTTGACTCAAATGAGGGTTGGATTGAGAATAAATAAGTTATTTGAAGTGATTATTGGATTTAATTTGAATTTATTTGAATTTTGGTTAATATAGCCCATATAGTTTTATTTGAGTCAATTTAGGTCAGTTGACAAATTGACCAAATTGGCTAAATTATGTGTAATTAAGAGTTGAATCATATTCAATAATTAAATTAAGAATGATTGTGAGTATTGATTTAGTTTTATTTAGATTGAGCTGAGTTTTGATTTAAACACATTTTTTTACCTAAATTGGACTTAATGGGTCAAATTAGGTTCACTTTGGTCAAATAATCAATCTGACCCTAATTGAAGGGTGTTTAGGTTTTAATTATACTTTCTTGAGTATTTGAAGTGATTTGGACTAATTGATTTCAATTAATTTAAAATTAATTTTGATTTAGACACATTTAAGCCCAAAATGGGCTTAATGGGTAAAATGAGATTCACTTGAGTCAAATGACAAATTATGTTCAAATATGATTCTAAAGTATTTTGGAACATTTAGTTTGAATTAATTTCAATTTAATTTGAGTTTAGATTCAACAGGGTCCATTAGAGTTCACTTGGACTAAGTGACCCGATTAAGTTATTTAAGTCATCATTGGATTTAGATTTGTTTAGTTTTGTATTCAATTAAATTAATTTGATAATGTTGACCTCACTTTAGTGAGTTTGACCATCCTCCCTTTAGACCTAGGACTCATCTAGACACTAAGGTATTCTTTGGGCTACGACACTTATAGTGGTTAGGTGAACACTAATCCAAAGCCTAGAAGACCTGTAGGATCTAGCCATAGGATTAGACTTTAGCATAAGATGATCGAGACAACCTACACTAAACCCAATCAAACTTCATACCTAACTAACTATTCAAATCCAAACCAACTGATTATAAACTAAACTCAAGTCTATAGCCAAATGATTCCAAGCCCTATGTTGACCCATTAAGATCCAACTTGGTTTAATGAGTGGGTTGACCCATTTGACCCATCTGGATTTGAAGGGGCTAATTCAAAATCAACCTAATCCAATTGGCATTCAACTTACCCATACTTATTTGAAACTTGATTGAACTTGATCGAGCTTTAGTTGTAATCCAATTGGCCCTAAACCTAAGTTAACCCATTTGAACCCTATAAGGCTAGAATTCAAATCAATTTTATTTAAGCCAAATTAAATCAATCCAAGATTCATGATCATTTTAACCAACCAATTAAACATTTCAATTCCCTCCAACCCATCGAATTTCACCAATTGGTCCAATGGATCCATTTGACTTAAAAGGTCCAAATGAGTCAAAATTCAATCTAACTCAAATTGATTGTAATCAATGCTATCAATCAACTCAAAGTACATCATTGAGTACCTCTAGACCTCACTTGAACCTAATCAAACTGATTGGTTCACTTGACCCAATTTGCCATAAAAGACAAATTTGGATCAAAACCTAATTCAAGACAAGATCAATTCATCCAACCTCTTCCAAAATGATTGTTGATCATCAATAATCACCCAATTACAATCAATTAAACCTAGCCAATATAATTTGTCCAATTGACCCAAGTTAACCTACTTTGACCTAAAGGGCCAAATTGGACCAAATACCAATCAAATCCAAATTAATTACAAGTAATGCCTCTAATCAGTCATAAATTGAGTATTGAACACCATTCAACCATCAAATGAAGCCAATTTGGTGAAACCAACCAAGTTGACCCATTTAACCTAATTTGACCTAAAGGGTCAAATTGAACTAAAATTCATTTTAATCCAAGTTAAATCAAGTCAAAGCCTCCAATCATTCTCAAATGATCAATAAAATATAAGTCAAACCTTCATCCAACCCAATTTGACTATTTTGGTCAACTTGATCCATTTAGCTTAAATGAACACATTTAAACTAAACTCAAATTCACTTCAAATTTAATCAAACCAATTGCATCGATGTATTCCAAATGAGAAATTGAACACAACCCAATTTGGCTAATTTGTCGACCTAGCCCATTTGAGCCAAACCCAACCAAACCAAGTCCAAATCCAACTAAACTTGGCATGACTCACCATTAGGTCCCCATTCACCTGCCCAAGTGGACCCAACCCAAGGTGAACTCAATTCAGCCCAAACCAAGTGAACCAAGGGTTCCTAATAGAATGAAAATCTAAAATAAGAAGGTCCAACCGCTCCATTTTCCTTGGGCAACTACCATAGCATGCCATGAGCTCCCCCATGTTCAATAGACTTGATCCAAAGCTGGTGGGCTCAACCATTGTCCAAGGTGGGGTCCCTCTCACCTTAGCCAATCCTTGGTTCAACCCAAAGGACTTATCCCTATCATAACTAGCCACCAAGATTCCACAAGCACTAGGAGACCTCCACCTTATCAGTCCCAAGCTATTTTCGGCCACCCCCACTGGCCGGCCGACTGCCACGACCTGAACCAATCCCTTTGATTGGTTTACATGGGGAGGAGGGAGTACATCTCTACTCCCACTCAAACTCATTAAATACCTTCCTCAAAGATCCCTGAGCAGTCCTCAAGCATTCCCAGAGCTCCCCATGCCCTTGACTACCGGTGAGACCAACTCCTCGAGCCCTCACTTCGTCCAACTCCACCTAAACTCTACCAAAATCAAATTAAATGCTCCCAACCTTCCCCTAGCTCCAACAAACTAAAATGAATCAATTCCTGATCAATTCAACCACCAAAAAATGAAGTTTGATCAGCTTCGATGAGCTTCACGGTGGAATTTGGTCTAGAGGATGATCGATAGGGAGGCAACTCTCGAGCTTCTCAATAGGGATTCATCTCTTCAAGGCAAAGCTACCTAAGTCAATGGGCCACCAGTCTTAAGCTCTAGTGAGATAATTTTCAACCATCCATAGAAAACCATAGGATTGTTGGTCTTTTGTAAAAGAAATTTGTATTTCATCTTATTCCCACCATAGGATCTCCTTAGAACTCTCCCTTGATCATTTTGGAGTAGAATTAACCATCAAACAACCATCAATGAGCTCAGATCGAGCAGCAAAAGGCAGACAATGTCCATCTCTTACTGCGGGTTGACGATGGATCATCGGTCGTCCGTTCTACATGATTAAAATGGACAACCATGATTAATTGCATTATAATTTCTTGATTTTTTAAAATGTAGGATTAATCTCAACCATCTGATTCGTGATTGTACGACTGAGATGAAAGTGCATCCGCTATCGCTGAGTTAGCAGCCACGTCAAAATAATTTAAGTGATAAATCCCATTGTGCCATGTGGAAAGAGCTGCCATATTAGTCGCATGGCACCGCCTTTGTAAATGGATTAATTATGGTTAAAAATGTGATTTAATTGAGTAAAAATTCAAAAATTCAAAAACATATGTAAAAAAATTAGAAAAATTCAAATAAATAGATTTTAGAAAGCTTAAACAAAGGAGAATTAAGAAAAAAATAAAATCCTCAAATTTTATTCAATGAACATTGATTAATTAGTTTAAAATTATAATTAATTGCATTAATTAAGCCCTAATTACTTGGCTAATTAACATGAGATTTTGTGTGATTAATCTTTTAGATGAATTCTGCCTCCTATAATTTTCTTGGGTTAATTTTTCTAGTGGTTTAGGAGAATCAAATTTTCAAATCTGAATTGCTTATTTATGCATTTAATAATTATTAAAAATTAATAAAATCATTAAATTAATCAGAGATGTTTAATTAATTATTAAAATAAAAAGGATGATCAAGAAAATTAATTAGAGCATTTGTTCTTAATTATTCATCAAAATCACCTTAAGAATGCTTAATTAATTAAACCACTTAATTGATTTAGGAATTAGAAAAATTGCATTAATTATTTTAATTAATCAAAATTTCTATCCAAAACTCTTTATGTGCTTAGCTAACACAAAGATTCCCCAATGGAATCAAGACTCTTCATTAGTGTAAAACTTTTGAGAGTAATTAATTAATTAATTTGGTCTTTCTCAATTTAGTTAATTATTAATTATGAGTCTAATTATATTAGAATCATTAGAGCATTGCTAATTCTATATTTGTTTATTTTCAATCTTTCCATCATGGTTGGTAGCTCATAATTAAGAATTAACCAAATTAAGAGGCTCCTTCGAGAATTTAAATGGTTAAGTAATTAATTGAAAGTTAATTAAGCTATAGAAAATTATTTAAGTTCTCTTTAAACCAATTAATGAACAAAGATGGGCAAGGGTAATTTAAATCTTTTTAATATCCCTTTAGGTTTAGGTAATTCAAACTTTTAAATCTAAACTTAATGAATTTAATAAAGTTTAGAGCATTCATGTGGATATGATTTATTGTTGACCTCACTTTTGGAGTGAGGATTGATCACTCCAATCCTAGGCCTAGGATTCTTCTAGACACTTAGGTTTTCTTTGTGCAAGGATACTTCCACTGATTAAGTGAACACTAAACCTAGACCTAGAGACTTGTGGGCATAACCTTAAGTCTAGAGCTTACCTTAGGACAAGTGGGCTTCACCTACCCTAAGGCCTAAACTGACACTCATACCCATCAATGCTTTTAAACCTAAACCAAATGAAAAACCTCAACCTCATGCCAATCAATTAGCCTTGATTGAATTTGATTTCCAATCCAAGCTCCAAGCCAATTTGGCTTCTTAACTCAAATTAACCTACTTTAAATCCAATAACTCCATTCAAACTAACCCAAGCAAGTCAAACTCAATTCAATTCTCTCAATTTTTCTAATTATCTAATGGATCATTGCAAACTATTCCAACACTTACAATCAAGCTAACTAAATAAATTAGACTTAAGTAACCCAATTAAGCTCATTTGACCTAAAATGTTTAAATGAGTCAAAACCTAATCAAAACAAAATCAATTACAATCAATGGCACCAATCAACTTCAAATTCATCATTGAATATATTCCAACCATCTATAGCCTCAATTAATCCAAATTGACTTGATTAAACCACTTAACCCAGAGTGACCTAAATGGTCCAATTAGACTAAGCTTCAATCAAACCCTCATTGGATTAGTTCAAGCTGTCCTATTTCTACATTGATGATTATAGGTCACTATTGAACACTCTACTACAATCAATTGGACATAACCAGGCCAATTTGGCCCCTTAACCTAAGTTGACATAAAATTACCTGAAGGGTTAAATTGGGCCAAATCATGTTCTAAGCCAAATTGATTGCAATCAATGACTCTCATCAATCGCAAATTGATTATTGAACATGACTCAACCACCAATTGAACCTAATGAAGCCAATTTAGGCATAATCAAATCCTAAATCAATCACCAATTGGATGTGGGACATGATCCAACCTTCAATTAGACCAAATTTGGTCAATCCAACCTAATTAACCTACTTAGCCCAATTTGACCTGAAGGGTCAAATTGAACCAAATCACTCCCTAATCCAAATAAATTCAAATCAACTCTTGCAATCAATCACTAATAACCTATTAAACATAAACTTAACCCAAGGCTATTAAGTTCAGCCTTTAGCTAAAAAAGGGTGAGCTCATCCATGGGCAACCATTGCTCCACCTAAGGAGGAGTGTACACTCCATGACAACCCACTATACTCCCTCAAGATCTCACACACATACACCTCAGTGGTCTCCTCCCACCTCCAACCACCAACTCCGGTTGGATGACTACCAAAGGCTAAGCCAATCTCAGCCCTTGATTTAGTTGGAGTGGAGAGTATACTCCTCTCCATCCATTCAAACTCAACAGACACGTTCCTCAGAGCATTTTAAGCTGTCCAAGAGCATTCCCTGAGCTCCCCATGCTTCCCATCATTAGCGAGACCAAGCTCCACTCAAACTAGAGATTCATTTCTGTCTAACCTCACCAAACTTCCACCAATGCCAAATTAACTTTCCCCACACTTTCACCATACTCCGGCGATCGAAAATGAATCAATTCTCGATTGATTTGACCGTTGGAAGGCATCCCTAGACTAACTCCGATGACTTTCATGGTGGCATATTGTCCACAAATAGATTGGCGAGGAGGTAGCTCAAGATCTTCTCAATAGGGCTTTATCTGTTCAAGACAAAACTACCTTTATCGACAGACCGCCAGCCTTTAGCTCCATTGAGGTAAAAATCTGGCAACCGTAGATTTTACCCCTAGGTGTTGGTATTTTTTTGAAATGAATTATGTTTTCATGTGATTTCCCCCATAAGATCTCCTTTGATCTCTTCCGTGATTATTTTGGAGTTGATTTTTCCATCAAATGAGCTTCAGAGAGCTTGTATCGAGCCGAGGTAGGCTGGCGGTGTCTATCTTCTAGTGCTCGCAGGATGATGGATAATCGGTCATCCATTTTACATGATTAGAATGGATGACCGTAATTAATTATGTAAAATCTTGATTTAATCCCTTCGTAATCACGAGATCAGATTGTCGAGATGAAATCGCATCCGTCTCTACTAAGTTAGTAGCCTCGTCGAACGTTTTAAATAACCAATACAATGGCACCGCTTAGAAAGCACTACCGCATTAGTGTCCACATGACCCCGATAGTTTAAAATAATTAATTAAGTTTTAAAAATATAATTAAATGGCAAAAACATCTAATTATAGAAAAGTAAAAAAAAAAAGCAAAAAACCCCATTTTGGAAATCTAAGACAAATGAGAATTTAATAAAAATGAAATTCCCAATTAATGCCTAATAAACAATGCTTAATTAAGGTTTGAAGCTTAGGCTAATTACCTTAATTAATGCCAAATTATTTGGCTAATTAATTCCAAATTTGGTGTGTTGATTCCATGGATTTCCTCTGCCTCCCATATTTTCTTAGAATTATTTTCCAAGTGGTTTAGGAAATTCAAAAATTTTAACCCTAATTACTCCTTTTAATTGATTTAATAATTATTAAAATTAATGAATAGTAAATTTGAGTAATTAGGGATAATTAATTAATAAAAATAGTGAGGATAACATGGGAATTAATTAGGACCTCCACTCTTAATTATCTTCAAATGTATTCCCTTCATGAATTTAATTAATATGTTTAGTAATTAAGTATGAATTAAGGAAATTAACAATGAAATTCAAATGAAATTAATTTAAAGAGCTCAAGTGCAACCCATAAAACACCTTCGTGTTTAAAACATAAATTTATCAAAGAAATTATGATTCTCCCAATGGTCTGGGGAACCATAAGTGCGTTTGGCCAAAATATTTTTTCTTTTTTAATTTACTTAACTCTTAAGCATGAGCCTAATTGTATTAGATCTATCTAGGTGCATTGCCAATTTTATTTTCCCAAAGAATATCAATGAAGGCTCATGCTTAAGTGATTAATTAAATTAAAGAAGCTTGGGAAGGGTAATCAAATTGGTATAATTAATGCACCAAACCTAATTAATTCATAAAATATATTTAACTTCTTTCCTTCAATATATTAAACAACCAATATATGATGGAGTGAATTCTAAGTATCATTCCTCCTCTTTATGTTTTAATAACTTGAACATTAAAATTAAATCTTAAAGAAGCTTTGATTAAGCTTAATGAATGTTTATTTAACTTGATTGTCCTTAGGGTTTATGAAATCAAGTATGTTGGGTGGTGATATTTAATTACTTCCTTTCAATTATTATAAATGTGTATGTCATATTCTTCACATACTCATGCTTTAAAATTAAAAGAATATGATTGCATTCAAATTGTATGAGTTGGACAAATGATATTATATGGAGTGTCTATTATTACTAGTAAATCTCAAACTATTTCAAAATTATATGTTAAATATAAATCAAATGATTTGAAACTTAAATCAATGGTCATTATAAATAATTAATGAAATGTTCACTTATTTGTGATTAAAAGATGGCAAGTGATAGTTTTATCCCCATGTTCTATGCTTATGCTTACTTGTATTTGAATTAGCAAGTATATAGTCTGGACATCTCGAGAATATGAGGCTTTAAGTAGCCCCAAGGATGTATTAGATAATCCCACTTCCCTAGTTTAACAACAGCACATACTTACTTAACTTCATTTATGCATTTGAATATGTTAGAATATAAAGTGAAACCTCTTTCTTTATGCCATTTAGCTTTACATAAATAAAGGATATTTATACACAATTTTTTCATGATTTAGTTTCTATGCTTACGTATATGTTTATGTGCATTTGGATTGGCAAGTATATAGTCTAGACATCATGGGAATACGAGGCTTTAAGTTGCTCGAAGGAGGTCTTAGATAATCTCACTTTCTTGGTTTAACAATATCACATACTTGATTAAATGCCTAATAAATATTTACATATGCTTAAATAATAGATGAAATCTCCCTTTTATATTAAATTCATCCATCAACATTCATTAAGTATGCAAAAATATGGATATATTGCATGTATATGTTTGTACTAAATCAAATATGAGAGAAATTAAAAATGAAAGGATGTGGATATTATTGATAATGAAAGAAGTAGTGGAATATTACTCATGTGATGGTGACTTAATTTCATTAATCTTAAGATGTCTTTCATGTTTGCATAAGATTCACTAAGGCTAATCTAAACTTAAGCTAAATAAAATTCATAAAGGGTTCATTAAGAGAATTAAAGCCGTAATAATTTTTCTTTAGAAATCAACTTAGGCTAGGGATGAAAGAGTTAAGTCTCTCTCTTCTCTTCATAAGAATTAATCTCAAGTAATTAGTAAACAAAATAAAAACATATAAGTTAAAATCCAATTAAGACACTAAAATACTTAAAGTGAAATGAACTTTAATAGGTGATTTAAATAATCCTAAGGCTTTAGAAAATCTTAATTCCAAAGATCAATTAAAACATACCACACTAAGCCTTAACACACATATTAGAATACTAAGTCATCGACCTTAACATTAGGTTAGGTTGGTGTATGTTATGGTGATATGTTTTATTTTGTGAGATAATATTTTTAGACTGGATGTTAGGATTATTTTGTGGGTAGACTATATGTTAGGTTGTTATTAGCTTAATGATGTTATATGCAGTGGATTGTGCTTGAGGGGTTGATGTAATAATAAATGATTATAAATGTTCTCACTAGCAGGTGCTGCTTATGCCCTAAGCATAATCCAATTAAGACAGGTGGGCTTGGTTACCCAAGTGCAGAGTGCTAAGTCTAAGTATGTGAAATATAACTTGACTTGTATGTTTGTTTAGCTAATATCTATTTTGTAGGTGTATTTAGATTTTATTTTCCATGAAATTATAATTTTTATAATAGAATTATGATTAGTGTTATAGGGTTTAGGATGAGTAGTGGCTAAAAAGCAAAGACTTGGGAGGCCTTGTGAAGCCTAAAGTAAACTAATACAAAGAAGGAAAGAAGAACAAGAATTGAAGATTCCCATAGCATTTATTTTAATTGTAATATTTACTTATAATCTAGGATGTATAAGAGTAGAGCTCAGCAATCCAACTCTTTCTCTTTTTCACAGTGTACGATGGTACCCGACAACATCGACCTTTTATTCTTTTATGAATTTCAAATATTTGATTATTGTGTTTAGATTGTGCAATAGAAATGACATGTTTTCATAGGTTTCTTAAAGTGTGGTGATTTGATGTGTGGGTTGGATGCGATAGGCTCTTTAGAATAAAATTAAATTTTATGCCCTCATTAATAACTTCAACTAAATTTTAATCAATTCATAGCATCATCTTAAAGTCTAGGATTTTAATCACGATAATAAAAGATTTAGCAACCCCTTAGCTGAATGATTGTATGCTATAACAACATGCATGTCATGTTATTTCACTATTGAATAGAGAGGATCCCTACTCTTGCACAATAGTGGACATATTTGACCTTTGAGAGTAGCCCATTATAGTGGAGAACACCTATTTCTCACTAATTTAGCCGACAACTCAATTTCATCATGTATGTAGGCATAATTATCCCAAGCCTTGGTCCAAAATAAATGTGTCAAAATGATCACAAAAACTTATAAATTTTTAACATTAGTTTAAGCCATGTTTGCATACCAAACATTATATAATCTTTAGGGAGTGAGTTTAGAGTTCTATCTTTCTTCCTAATTAAATAACATCCTAACTACCTTGCATCTACATGAGATCAGTCTACATGGTTTTAAAGTGTAGGAGATGTTAGATGGCAGCCACTCTAAGTGGTTGTAAGTCTAGAAGAGTTGAGATGTGTTCACCCTCTCTTGTGGAAGTAGACCATTATATTTTATTTTCACCGAGTAAAATTAAGTTGATCTCTTAGCTTGTGCTAAAACACTCTAGATTTAGGTTCTGAGGTAGCTTGCTTCTCTTTTTCTATGAGTATAAGTCCTCACCTCTGAGGAATTCCCACAACCCTGCATTGTTGGAACATAAGTCCTAGCATTCTAATAAAATTTTAACTTAAACAAAAATAAATTTCTCTTCTTCAAAAATATAAAACCTCATCATAGGGTAGATTAGAGTATTTATTAGGCTTTATAGTAATTTGGATACTCCCTACTTATCCTCCTATGGAATATGTAAATAAGTCTTCCCATTTGAACTCTTCTCATTTGATTTGTAAAAATAACAAATCCTTTGAAAGTTTAGCCTTGAAATCTTGGGAGACATTTTTTAACTACTTTAATCGAGAGTGTTCTTAGGCATAAAATAAACCCCACTTTACTTATCCATGTAAAGTAAGGGAAAGATCTCTAGTATATATGTAGACCCATCTACCTTGGGAGTCCTTATTAGGTGATTAGGTCCATTGTAAGATGATATTTTTATCTTTTAAGATAGTACATCATACCTTAATGTCGCATCTGATCACTTCAATAAGTACCCCCCTAAGATCTGTGTGGTGTCTCTACGACTCCAAATTAAATACCACATTTGTCCATAAGAATTAATGAATCTAAGTATGATATTTGGGGAAGCTCCATTTATTTTACTAAGTCTATTCATAAAGTAACATTTCTCATGTGTACATGCATTCATATTTTTGACATAAAAATCATGTAAAAGAAATTGTACCAATTACATGCATTTGAAGTAAATAGTGTGACTATTATCACTAATAAATCTTAAAGTTATTTTCCCTAAATAAAAATCATGTAAAGTAAATTGTGTTAATTGCATGCATTAGAAGTAAATAGTGTGGCTATTATCATAAGTAAATTTCAAATTATTTTCCTAAAGTAATCAAAAGATAATCACTCTTTATATACAAATAAATTGAAATGTTGATCCTAATTTCCTACATGTATGAACCATAAGTCAAAAAGGTATATAGTCTAGACATCCCGAGAACACGAGATTTTATGTAGTCCCAAAGGGGTCTCTGATTACCTTACTTCCCAACAATGTCATGTACCTTGAGATTTATGATAAATTATGTGATAGGAATAAATTAACTTCATTAATTAAATTTAAGAGAAAATTTTCAAGTTCATCTGCTATGTTTATGTGTGTGTACATGTATGTATAAATTAGCAAGTATAAAGTCTAAACATCTTGGGAATATGATACTTTAAGTAGTTCTAAAGGGGTCTCTAATTACCCCACTTTTCTGATTCAATAATGGCATGTACTTGCAAATATGTATATATATGTGCACATATGTTGACATAAGGCTAAAAATATGTAAATAAAAGATATTATATTTTTTCAAAATAAAATCCATGCATCATGTGATCCCAACTTATGTTAACTAATTAATAATCAAATTGATGTCCATTCATGCATGCATTAAGCATAATATGATTAGATAAAATTTATACATACAAAGCAATAGTGCTTTATCACCAAATTGATATTAGGCTTAGTGATCTTTGACTTGTGCTATTCAAGATGAGTTCTCTAAGCTGAGTCTAAACATAAGTACAACAAGAAAAGAAATTAAAAGTCATAAATATTACTTCTTAGATTTAACCTAAGGATAAGGCGAAAGGAATCTCTTTCTTTCTTCTCTTCACAACCCTAAATCTCAAATGAATGAAATATAAAATTTGCATCTAAAACTCATAATAAAATAATAAATACATAAAGTATAACCGCATTTAATAAAGAATTAAAAGATCCAACATTAGAAGAATCCATAACCTTAAAGGCCAATAAAGACACACTACACTAAGCCTCACACACACTCTAAAATATTAAGTCACTGACCTTAGTAATAGGCTAGGACAATGTTTGTTATAGTGATTATTATTTTAGACTAGATGTTAGGATTTCTTGTATGTAGACTAGATGTTAGAACAATTTTAGACTAATGATATCTTCTGTAAGGGATTGTGCTTTAGGGACTGCTGTAATAGTAATAAAAATATAAATGCTTCTTACTTTCAGGTGTTATTAAGTCACTATGCATAATCCATTAGGACAAGTAGGCTTGGCTACTTAAGTCAAGGTGCTAAGTCCAAATATGAGAAGTATAAACTGCTTGGTTTACATGTATTTTGCTCTCACTTCTATTTTGCAAGTGTAGTTAGATTTTTCATTTATAAAATATAATTTTTGCAATGAGAATAAAATTAGTGCTATGAGGCTTAAGATGAGTAGTGGCTAGAAGGCATAGACCTAGGAGGCACTATGAAGGTGAATATACATATCATTATTTTATTTGTAATATAAGTATAATTCATGTTGTATAAGGTTAGCTCATCTACAAAATTTCTTTTTTTTATGGTGTACAATGGGACCTAGCTGTACCAGCCTCTTATTATTTTAAGTGATTAATGTTTATATATTATTTTTATATTGATTACATAATAGAAAATAGCATTCTATTATTTGGTTTCTTAAAGTTTGTATATTTTATGTGTGGCCTGGATATGGTAGGCTCGTTAGGAAAAATTGATTTTTCTATTGCATCTTATTAAATTGAACTAAAATTTAATCAACGCATAATTCCACCATAAAGCCTAGGATCTTAATCAAAAAATAAAAGATTTAGCAACCATTTAGCTGTATGGTTGTATGTTTCAATATCATGCATACATATTATTTTGCTCTAGAAAATAGGGGGCAGTCTAGACCTATGAGGGCAGTCCCTTATAGTGGAGAACACCCCTTCTCATTGATTTAGCCCCTAACTTATCTTCATCATACATTTAAGCATATATTCTTCTAAGTTTGAGTCCAAAATGATGAGTCAAAATGGAAATAATAATTTATAAAATTCAGTACATTAGTCTAAGTCATTATTTTTATATCAATCATGATCTAGTCTCTTAAGGAGTGAGTTTAGGATTTTAGATTCTCTTCTAATAAACAACAATCAAGCTATCTTGCATTTACATATGACCAGCCCACATGATTTTAAATCATATGCGGCATTAACACACTGAGTGGTTGTAAGTCCAAAAGAGTCGGATAGGTGCACTGTCTCTAGTGAAAGTAGACCAATATATCCCACCTTCCTCGAGTAGATTTAGGTCGAGCTCGTAGCTTGTGCTAGAGCATCCTAGATGTATATTCAGAGGTTACTTATTTCTCCTCTACTACAAGCATAAATCCTTACTTCTTAGGCATTTTTATAATTTATGTTGTTGGAATGTAAGTTATAGCATTCTAATAAAATTTTAACTTCAATCAATATAAATTTTCTCCTTTCAAAAATATATAGCCTCATTATAGGTAGATTGGAGTAATCAATATGTCTTCTATTATCTTGAGTGCTTCCTATTTACTCTCCCTTAGAATCTGAAAAGAAGTCTTCCCATTTTTAACCTTACAAATTGATTGCTGAAGATTACTAATCCTTTGTTAGCAAACTTTAAAATCTTTGGAGATATGAATTGACTACTTTAATCGAGAGTACTCTTAAGAAATTTCCATTTCCTATGATGTAATTAATTATGGAGGTTTGTCTCCATATGGAACTAAAGAACACAACATAAAATAAACCTTATTTCCATGTGAAGTAGGAGAAAGATCTCTAGTATATACGTAGACCTATATGCCTTAGGAGTCGTTATTAGATGATTAAGTATATTATAGGGTGATGCTTATATCTTTCAAGATTACATCACATCTTAATGTCACACTCGATCACTTCAATAAGCACCATCTAAGATGTGTGTGTTGTCCCTACTAATCCAAATCACAACACCATAAATAAATTTAAGTCTTTGGGATGACTTAAATTAATCAAATTTTGATTAGTTCTACTTTTGACTTTATGAGGCCTGTAGGTCAACTTAGGTCAAATGACCTAGCTAGACATTTTCTTCCCCATTTGAACTTAGTTTTATGTCCGTTTATGTTTGGTTTGATTTAATTTATATTTATTTTAATTTTATTTAATTTTTATGAACCTATATGATTTTGAGCTTAAATAGGGAAAATTGGGTCAGTCATGCTAATTAACTCAATCTAGGCTCAATTGAATTTATATTTATTTGATTTAAGTTTTTTATTGAGTTTTACTAAATTTAAATTTAATTGGAATCACCTTGTCTAATTGGGTCAGGTCAGACCCACTAGGCTAACCTAGGCTTTCTCCTTAATGTTTTGGCTTTTTAATTTAGTTTTGATTTCATATTTAATTTCAACTTGATTTTTTATTTCTATTTTTGTTTAAGTTTAAGTTGTACACTTAGTTACTAATTATATTATCCTATGTACATAATTAGGAAGCTCTTAATCTAAGATTGTAGATCTTAATCACTAATATCAGGGTGATTACCAATCTCATTTGAGGTTAATAGAACTTTAGTGCCTAGATCAAATTCTAGGCCTAAAGGAGGGTTATTAACCTCACTAAAAGTGGGCTCAATAACCCCAAAGATCTACATGGTGTCTTTACCACATTTGAAAACACCATACCCGACCCTGCCATTTAACTAGTATAGTGAGCACTTGTGTGTAAAATGCACTAAAAGAGGATAATTAATTAACAAGGTTTAATTAAAATACCCAAACTTTAAAAGAATTATTAAAAAAATGTAGAAAATTTTAATATATATATATAAATAAATACTTTATAACTTCAAAAAGTATAGGAGAATACAAGAAAAATAAAAAAGCTGAAATCCATTGCATAATTTTAGAGTGATTAGTCTTTATTGAAAATGATATTTTAAAATTAACCTCAAAAAATAAACCTCCAATTCTAGTAAAAAATTTCATTCTATTTTGGAGCATAAATAACTAGTTATGAATTTTGAACTCAAATAACTAAAACTTATTTAATAACTTTCTTAAAAATGATAAATGTCTTGTAAAATGTATTTTTAGCTCTAGGAAAACTACTGCTTTTAACTAAAACTCAAAATCACCTTGACTATCGTTAATTTGCCTTAATAATGCATTAAATCACCTAGAATTTAAAAAGTTCATAACTAATTGCACAAAACTCCAACAAATATAAATAATCCTTCTTTGTACTCAGCTAATTATTGAAATCTTAATTAATGAAATTATTCATAAAATATATGTTGAAATGCTTTGAAATATATAGGATAAATATTAATGTGATTATAAATTTCTGTGATTTTTCTCCAAATTTTTGGGCATATGTTTTATTATTTGTTAGGACTTTAATGTTAATTCAAGGGGCAATTGAATTAATTAAGTCTAAAATTATAAAAATCATAAAATGGAATCTTAAGACTTTAAATAACATAATGAGAAGAGAGGTCAAGGGAAATATGACAATCAATTCTAACGCCCCTTTAATTGCACTAATCACTTTAATTAGGCTTAATTACTTATTCTCATTAAATGATTAATTAATTTCTTAAATTAGGAATCTTATAAGTGGCCTACTCTAAGTTCAAATGATTTGATGATCTTACGATTAATCTTAGTGTTGATGAAAATGCTTATGAGAATCTTCATGATATTTTTGTTTGAATAACTCATGTATTTTTGAAATTATTCATAAGTGATTATTTAATTAGTGTCTAAGAAATTATAAAATTACATAAATTATGTGAATCAATTTATAGATGATGCAAGGTGTGCCTCTTATTGCCTTTAACTAGAGGAAATGTCATTGCATATATATTAAATTATTCTAATCTTATCTATATTCCTCTTAAGTGATAATAAATTAAAATAATTAATAAATAATTAAACTAATTAATTATTAGATATTAAATATTTTTAAAGTCTTGTAAATCTATATGGAATGTCTTTGAGGTCCCCCTTCACTTTAAAAACAATCCCACGAGGTTTGGAGTTGAGTAAACCAATTAGACTTAATTTTAAAATCCATATATATATATATATATATATAATGTTAAAATTGTAATTAGATTTAGAAAATTCACAATTGATTAAATAAAGAAAAATATACCAAATTTTTATTATAAACTTACATTAACATAATTGACATTAGAAAAATTAAATTTACTTATTTTAATTATTGATTTCTTTTATATTTAAATATTTAAATAAATTAAATAAATTATAGAGAATTAAGTTAAGCTCTAAATGACATGAAATTTTTATAAGAGTGTTAGGACTCCATCGTTAACACCTCTATAGCGTTTCATGATTTTATGAGTTTTATTTTAATTTTAAATCTTTTCTAGGTTAAAAATAAAAAAATTAGTTTAAAATTTTAAATTAATCCCAAATTTTTATGAGATATTTCTTTGAAGTTCCAAAACTTCAAATTATATTTGCATAAGTTTGGTGGTTATTTTGATTATGATTTGATATTTTTTGGATTTTTTTAATCAATAATAATTCTAAATTTAATAATAATTTAATATAAATTAAAAATATCATGATGTAATCTCAAAGATATATCCCTAATCCTAAGATATAATTCATAATATTATAAAAATTATTTGGACTTGAATGGATTACAACAACTATTTGCTGCATTTGGAATCGATGTAAAAATATCTGATGTAAAATGAATTAAGTGTAAATGGATTACTTTATAGTTATTTGGTTGAGAGTTTTACAAATTTATGACTTTGTTTTTTTCTGTTTGGTTGAAAAAAATGTAATGTAAAGTAATCTGAAGGTTTTGATGTTTGCGCTGCGGCGGGCCGGTGGCAGTGGCCCTGAAAGTGGTGGCGGCGGTGTGGCGAGGGCGAAATGACGCAGCGTGACCCTGAAGCGGGCGGCGGCCAGCGGGCGTAAATTTTGAGCCGGTGTATTTAAAATTCGCCCGTCAGGCGAATTCAAATACGAAAATGGCCTTTAATATATTTGGAACACATTACATTACATTGGAAATTTACTTTACTTTGCAACCAAACAGTTAAAATCGTACATTTGAAATGCGATCTCTCAAATACAACCCAGAACTTAAGTAAAAATATGTCATTATTGATTAATTAAAAACTCATTAAAATCACTTAGACTCTTATAATGAATCCCCATCTTTTGATAGAGTGTTAAAACCAAAGTGAAATGGAGAGTAGGCCCAACCAAGTGGGGACTACTATTCCTCTTACTCTTTAAAACATTAAATCCAATACAAACCTAAATTAAATTATGGCATATAATCCATCAATAATCACACCATCCATGATAAAAAAAAAATTAAATCTCATCTTCAAACTACAACTTAAATATCAAAGCTTAACTTTGTCCAATCGCATTAGCCTTTACACACATATTAGTTTGATAGATTATCGATCCTAGACATAGGTTAGGGTAGTGATCTATTGTGGTGTATTAATTTTTTTATTTTATGGTGTATTATTTTAAACTAGATGTTAAGGTTGTATGCTTGTAGACTAGATGTTAAAGAAATGTTTATTAGAAAAATGCTATTTTATTTATAGAGAGCTATGCTCAATTAGAAGGGTCATTGTAATAATCTAAATCTGAGAAGTTTACTTATAGGTGCTATTTGCTTAAGCCCTTGAGCATAGCCCATGAAGACATGTGAGCTTGGTACCCACTAGTATTAACCCCATTATATGAAATATAATTGCTTGTGTATATACGTGCTTTCGTTAACCTTTATTTTCCAGGTTTAGTTAGGAATTTATTTTAGAATTTTGAAATATAATTTGAACTAAAACTAGTTTAGAGCATTAAGGTTTTGGATAAGGAGTGTTTTGAAAATATAGACCTAGAAGGCTTTATGAAGCTTGGAGCTTCCACATGAGATCTTGTAGGCTATTGATTTAATTTGTTCTAGGACAGGCTACATAAAAGTAAAGCTCAGCTACCCATTTTCCTTTTTATCTCTACAATGTCTAGTGGAAACCAATCATATTGGCCTCTTTTATTATATTATTTATTTATTTGTTTGATTTGTTTATATTATATTATATAGTAGAAATGACATATTTTTCATAGGTTTCTTTTTATATCATATTTATTGTTTGACTGTTAGGACCTCCTACTAGGCTTTTAAAACAAATATTGTTTCTACCTAAATTAACTAATCAATTCGAACTCAAATAATGCCTTACATAATTTAATTAAAGTCTTATGCATAAATACTTAAAGCAACTAGAAACATTTTGAACTTATGATCCATACAACATATCTCTTCATCTCTCTTGAATTGTTCTCTTATCCCACTATATATAAGGGACATCTATTGAGTGAGGGATGTCACCTTCTTAAAGAAGTCTATCTTTATTTTGATTTAGCCTAGAAATACTTTCTAATTATATGCATATGGGCATAATAGCATACCTGAGGCTTTTTAATTAAAGTTTGTGACTAAAATATATAAAATTTAAAATCTATCATGTACTTCATAAGACCGACCACATGAATTTAAAGTATAGTGGTTTAGCTGACAGCTCATATAAGCAGGTAATAAATCTAGAAGAGTCAAGATAGCTTCACTTTTTTTAGTAGGAATTATCCAATTTATCCCAACTTTTCTTTCATTAAATTAGTTCAAGCTTCTAGCTTATGCTGAATCTCTTTTAGTTTAGAATATGAGGTCACATAATTCTTTTTTTACTATGGGTATAAGTTCTCACTTATTAAGCATTTTTACAGTCTTGTGCTATTGGGTTAAATGTCATAGCATTTTAATAAAATATCAACTCGAAAGTAAATATAAATCTCAATTTTAAAAATAAAAAGCTCAACAACTTAGAGTGCCAACTAAGCTTCTTAATAACTAGCACTTCATACTTCTCCTATTTGAAATTTGTTAAGAATTGTTCTTAATTGAGTTATCTCTTGATTTCAAAGTCACCATTATTTTTAATTTGCTATCGTGAATATAAACATTTTTGCTTCAGAGTCTACATTTAGTGCAGGTGAACATGTTAACACATATCATTTTAAATTGAGTATAGAAATTGTACAAGTACTAATATGTGGATTTGATTGGATTCATAGTCATTTCGGGTTGATGGGAAGGATAAAAGTAAGAGTGCTTTTTCATATTATCTCAATTCTTAATTTGTTATTTACATTCAATTTTATGGTAAAAAAATGATGTGAAATGTTGCTTTAAGAAGAAGAGAAAAATGAAGAGATGGAGATTCTCTTGCCTCTATCATAAACTCAATTAATATACTTTATTTTGTGTCATTCTATCTTTTATGCTATATGGGCAAAGTTTTTTATTTGTTAGTGTTTACTTATTATTATTTATTGTTCTTGATTGTTATTTTATAGATTTTGAAGCCTTCGATAGAGATGCCTATGACTTTTTTGTGGTGATTTTTTATGTTTTTGTATTGCTAAACTATGCTAAAACATTTCTAAATGTTATTGGGTGATACATCTTGTTCTTTACTAGTCGTCTACTTAATACTGATGTTTTTCATTGACCATCTTTATTGATGATACTATATATTATATCTTTTGCTTACTTTAATCATCCTTAGTTGTTCTATCTTTAGTCATCTTTCTCATGTAACATAAATTATTACAACTTTAACAATACCTGCGCTAGCTGAAATTGAGGAAATTTATGCAAGCAAGGGAAGGCACCATTTAGGATTATTTCTATTTCTTGTAAACCCTCAAAGATTTGAACCTAGATTACCTTATGATAAATTATATAATTTTATGGATTACACTTTTGTGTAGTCTACTAAGTTGTGAATGAAATCTTATTTGTTCATGGCATTACTCTGAGCTTCTTATGTGGCCACATTATTATGCTCATAACACAAGTAAAAGACTCACTTCTCACCATTCTTTATTCCTTTGTTAATTGTACTCCAAATTGATTTGTTAGAAATTGTGTTTTTCTCTATTGTACTTGTTTTGAGGTTTCGATTTATAAACATTTTTTTTGCTTAGGTACTTACTTATTTTTGGTGTACCGATCTTAACTTTGAACTGCTTTAAGAATATTTAGTGTTAAAAATATATATTCAAGCCAAATTGTCTAGTCAAGGTAGAGAGTTCAGCTCACGAGCTAAATTAATGAGTCGAACTAGCGAGTTAAGATCACGAGCCAAGTTTATGAGCCGAGCTATAGAGTTTCCTAAATGAATTCAGCTTGAGCCAAGCACTTGGGAGTTGAGTTCGAGCTCGAGTTTTATTTGACTCGAGCTTGACTCATCTCATTTATACCCATAGCTTCAATGTTAGAAAAAGATTCTCATTTTGTGCGATGGAGGCTGTAGCTCGATGATCAAGGAACTTAAAAAGATGATTGCTAAAGCATTGGCAGCTAGGTTTAATTTATAAAAATGATTAGATTCATTCAACATCAATATATAATAATAATAATAATAATAATAAAAATAATAATTATAATAATAATAATAATAATAAGTATTATTGTTTTGTTTCATGAATCAAACTTTCTCACTTTCTTTGTATATTCCATAATTCTTAATTTCTCATATATTTATATATCTACTATTTAATTTAACATATTTAAATATAATATCTAAATATTTAATATTATATTAAAAATATCATTATAATTATTTTTTAATAAATAGAAGATATTTTTATGAGATTTTAACCGCGTAGCATTATTAATTTTTGTAGCTTGTTTTCCAAGTAAATCTTGGTCAGCCGGAAGCCTTTCCTCTTCGAACATTATAAATACGTGCTCTGCTGTCCACAGTTTCATCCCCGGCCTGCTCTATAGTTCTTTTGGACAAGAAATACAAACCAAAGGCCGTTGATTTTCTTCTTTTCCATTTTCTTTAGAATAGCAGTCTCGATTCTTAATTTCTTAGTTCTTACACATTCTTAGTTCTCTCTTAATTTGTTCTCCTTCGTGATTTGCGAAACTGTTTTGTGACGAGGAAAGTTTAAGAGATTCCCGACTCCTTTTTCGGTCAAAATCTGTGTTGGTTTGACCCTTTTTCTCTTTTTTCGATAACTTTATCTGCTTTTTAAGCACGAAAGGGTTAGTACTTGATGGATTTCGTCAGTACGTAGATTGATTTGATGACTTGAGAAAATTTACCGTTGAGCTTTCAAAGAGCTAGTTCTATGTATACAAAGATCTTTTTATTGTTTTGTTTGGTTTTCTTATCCAGCTTTCTGAATTTTTTTTTTCTTTCTGATTTAAAATTTACTGATTTGAGGTACCAATTGATGTAAGCTAGCCTCCTTAGTTTCTTATACAAATGGCTTCGTTAGAAGAGAGACACCCTCACTATGAGTATTTTGTTGGTATTAACTTAACTGATGCTGATGAAAAGGGTTTTAATTCAATCTGTAAATCAAGTTTATCTTCTGAGCATTCAACGGCATCCAAGGCTGAGAAAGCTGGCATTCAAAAGGCATGCATAAACACCTGCGACTTAGATTCTTCAACTGACTTAGATTTAGAGTTTGGGTCTCCGGATAATAAGGTGATTGTGGACAAGTCTGAAAAGGATTGCAGGATTTGTTCTATCAATTTAGAGACTTATAGCCAGGAATTGGGTGTCCCAGTTGAGTTGGGCTGTTCCTGCAATGGTGATTTAGCTTTTGCTCACCGAAAATGTGCAGAGAAATGGTTTCAAATCAAAGGAAACATGTGAGAGAATTATTTTACGTTGAAATTTCAGTTTGATTGTTTGCTTATAACTTCCTGTTTAATTGTTTACGTTAAAGTGTTGATTTGTCTTTTTATTTTTATTTTTATTTTTTACTTTTCCGTACTTCATATTTATTTGCCGTCAGTTCTTTTCGTCTTAAACCTTCTTTTTGCGAGCCTAAGGAGTTGCTAGTTTTCAATTTTTTATTTTTTCCTATTGAGAATAAGAAAATGATTTATTGATGGCTGAAGGTCAAACGAAAGCAAGCTATTTTAGTTATAACCATCACTAAATACTGATTATGATTAGTTCTGTATAAGGACAATTTTGGATATAGATCATACCAATCAAAGGATTAGTTCATAGATAAGCAAGTCAGATTGATCTGTCTAATATAGTTTTAAAATCATGATATTATCAATTTTTTATGTCATTTCTTGATGTGCATGAATTTCTTTTTTTCAAAAAAAATATTTTTTTTTTTTTTTTGAGAATTTAAACAATATTTCATATTAGATTTTGCATTTGTTAAGTAGAAGTCTTTGTAGATATAATTATTCGAGTAAATATATATCCCAAGTCAATTTCGACACATTACAAATCTCTCAAATTACTCATTCTATATTGCATGAAAATAGACCATTGATATTTCTTTTTTATTCTTCGATAGTTTTATTGAAAATGTTTATGTGGAAATTAAAAAAGAAAATTTCTGAATTTTGTTATATCCATGGCTAACAAATGAAAGTTGTCAATGAAGTTGAAAAAGAAGCAAAGGCCTTTATTTGTATGCTTCTATTGAATTTTGTGCATTCATATAAACATATTTTGAATTATTATTCTACTTTTTTTCTTTCATTCAGGATTTGTGAAATTTGTGGCTCAAAGGCAAAGAATTTGATTGGATTTGAGGATGCCAATTCCACTGAGAACTCAATCAAATCATGCAATAACGCTACATCAACAACTGGGAGGCAAAGGTTTTTTTATGGACATTGGCTGATTGTTTGCATCTTAGGTGGGATGCTACTCACCATAGGCATATGCTGGCTTCTTGGCTTCCACAAGCGCTAATATATAGCACTAAAAGAACAGTTGACTGCAACTGATTATTAATGTCTCATTTTAAATAAGTATTAATATGTGTGTGTGTGTGTGTGTGTGTGTGTGTGTAGGGAACCTTAGATAGTACAAGCTGCTCTAGCCCAGTGTCTTCTGCCATTTATTTTCAGAATTTCTGGCTCTATTCTCCCAACTCCATTCCGATCTACCTCCTCAACCTCCTCTTGATCATGCCTAGGAGAGTTAATGACAACTAACAACTAGTGACCTGTTTCCACCTTTTCCTTCTCGGTAGGTCAAGACTTTCACCAAGTAGACCTAATGGTAACAAATAAGATGATGGTGCATGAGGATACATGATTTGAAAGGTGCTATACAAAAAAGTTGTTACTACCATACACAATAAGATGACAAGTTATACTGCTTAAAAGGCTTCGCTGATGAGCACAAACATTAGCTAGGCACATAGATCAACATAACTTGTTACTGTAAGATCTCGAACAACCTAACTTGTTAAGGAAACTAAGAGCAAACAAAGTGAAATGAAGGATTTATAGCATTTACACTATTGGACAACTCAACAATCTCCATCACGAGGTTCCAAAAAGGTGCAAATATTCTAGCTATTTGACTAACAATGATTGATGTAATAAACATAAAAGTGGGTATGCATAGTTTGATGTTGTCTCAAAGGATAGTTGGAGAGGGATTGGCATCATTGGAATACAAAATTAATTTTGCAGTAAAATTCATTTTTTCTTAAGTATGAAGCAATGAAATCAGCAAAATTTTAATTAAGATATAATTGTGGCAGTAAATTTTTAACAATTTTAATCTTGATCAAATTAATCAAGTTATAATAAAAACAACAAACAAACATAAATTTTCGCAAATAAATGATTTATTTTTAATCAAAATAATTCTTCAAATGGTCATAGGATAGTCAAATAAGATTATGACAAATTAATTTCAAGTAAACAAGATATTTTTCTAATAATTTACAATTTTAAGCAAATTAAAATTAAATTTCATTAATAATGAAAATTTATATCACTCAAAATATAATTTAAAAATGATTTTTAATAATAAGATACTTTCAAAATGATATCGTTGTCCCACTCTCTCGTAGGGCACATCCATCATACCATTTGTGACAACATCCGACTCACCCAATATTTGAGTGAGTGACTTCTTAGAAGATCATGACCGCCTGACTCATCAGTAGGCTTCTATCCCAGTGAGCTAATCATCACTAATATCCCGCCGTGGACACCACTTGAACCACGCCATACCGATACGCTGCAAAGATCTGAGGCACATGTGGTTCCTCTGAACGATAAACAACATCATCGCTACCACAAAACTCATAAGTTGGACGATAACCAATCATACTAATTATTACAACTATAAGCAGGGAAAGATTGACAAGATGTTACCTGGGAATCAACTCATCAAGTTGTGTGTCCAGGTGCATGTGCAATGAAATCCTGGTGTGTCGTCAGTGGTATATCTACTGACCTTATTGTCGGATCAGTTGATGTGGATGCAACATTAACATCCTCCACTTCGACATACAACACTAATATCTGACGGGAAGCTTCGTCCAGTGCTTCTTCACAAACGTCATCGTCAGATATTATAGATGTTATAAATCCGTTACCCACTGGATAACGACCTACAAGAGTGTGTGACGCTCTGAATCAATGTGCAAGGTTCTCATAATCCGTTGTTTCAATTCGCTATGACGAACCTTAACTGGACGATTTCGACCTTCCACATAACTTGGACTAAATTGCTCATTGATACTCAGTTCGCCTCCATAGAAAAGAATCAGCGAAACAAATTCTCTATTCATTCTTGCAAAACAAGCTATATGAATAATCAGAAATTTATATTAATCAACACCCTAATTAATACTACCTTTGGTTACTTAACACCTAAACCGCAACGTCAACACAAACCTAAAAATCAAATCCCAAACAAAAGTCTAACCATACAACTCTAACCCCGAGCACACATACTCTATTAATTTATAAATTGATAAAGAAAGTGAATTACCATGTGTTTACGAAGAACGACGAGGAAGTGCGCAAAAAAATGTAGAATCCGCCAAAGGGAATTTTCCTCGAACGAAATGGAGCCGCCGAAAGCTAATGTTGACTTCCAATGGCTGCTAGATGGGAGAGCGAAGTCGTCAAACCAGTAAAAGTGGTCGGGAAAAAGGAAGTTCTATCGACACTGACAAGACGCCAGCAATGCTGGTGGACCTACCGACAAAAGTTCCGGAGAGGACCGTCTGACGGAAATGAAGGGCTCCTGAGTTCGGATCTATAGAGGAAGCGAGTCAATCGAGCAAAACAGGAGATAGCCGATCTAATATAGCCAGCCTGCAATCAGCTGGAAACCAAAACGACTGTTCAAGCGGGCACAACCACGCCATCGTGAACCGACGCCGGCGTGGCAGAATTGGGAAACTATACCTATTCTTAAATTTTTTAATAATACTTAATTACCTATTAATACTTAATTACCTATTAATACTTAATTACCTAATTAAGCAAATTGGGTTTAGCTTAACTCGATGATGGTTTTGATCTTGTTAGGAAACTTGGTCATCATACAAGATGAAATAATTTCCCACATATGGCCAAACTGCGTTATAGAAAACCAAGTAGAGTGAAAGTTTATGCCTTAGCCTTGTTGTAAAATACAAGACACACACACTTTTAAAAGAGTGAACAAGAAAACTGAATTTTACTGAAAACCAAAGGAGGGAAAAATCACTGAGAAAAAAAGCTTCTACTATATATTTGTTTTGAGTATAAGTTTTCCGATAACGGATTACATAATATCAGATATGAGAAGGGTTAATGGAATCCCAAAATCACAACAATGCCCAAACTCCACGCTCAGTCAGTGCCAGCGAGAAGTAGATGATGGTGAACGAAGGAACCATCGACGATGAAGGTCATCATGATAGAGACCAACGGAGATTGATGACGAGGATCGCGGCGACACATCGGCGGTGGTTGATAACTAATGGGGTAGTCGACCGCGATGGAGTGACATTTATGCTCGGAGGATTTTCAAGCTTTAGAGCTCTCTCCTCTCTCTTGGCCTCCCTCATATGAGAAATGAGGGTTATTTATGATGGAGGAGCATCTCTCAGAATACATGCAAAATCCAACCACCTCTCCATCTGGACGGCTCATGATGATTCCCTTGATCATTTGATGCATTTTGTGTATTTGAATGCTCAAATGAAGTCAAAATTGTAAGATCTTTGGCTCTTTGGAACCGGCTCGTCGAGACGCTCGATTTGACTATAAACACTCCATATTTGAGAGTTTTTTAGGAATTTAACTGAAGTCCCAAAGTTTCCAATGATATTTTAACTTGATCAATTTGATTCTCGACGGCTTTCGATAATAAAGATTCGACTGTAGGAATTTTCAGGGTTATATCAATTATATTTATATTATTTAATTAATGATAGTTTTGGTACAACATTAATCTTTGAAAAATATAATTTAGTAAAATTTAATTTTGTAACATCATAATTTTATTTATTTCAATTGATGCTTAATTTATTTTATTTTTAAAATATTTTATTAAATTCATTTTAACTTGAATTTCTAGTATTGGCTATTTTCTTATTTAATTAAATTTATAAATTTTACTTTGTAAAATAACATTTAAATTAATTAAAATTTTATATAAATTTGTGGCCACATGTTTCTCTTATTTATCTTATTTCTTTTCATTTTATTTGAGAATTTTTAGTCATTAAATTATAGTTTATTTATTTATATGCTTATTTATTAAACTACACTTTCCTAATTTAAATCATCTTCTTTCCGGCTTATTTTTCATGGATTATTTCAGGTTTTAATTTTTTTAAATTTTCACCTAAATCCCTCCTAATTAAACCTCCAAAAAAATTGTACATCTTTATTATACAAAGTTTCTTATCATCAAATCAAATGATGATACACATGTTGTATATTAAATAAGAGTTTTTGAATTTTTTTTAAGCATTAAACCTTTCATTCAAAGCCAAAAATCCCAACTTGGACTAATAGTTACACTAAAATTTATCCTTAGTCTTGTTCTAAAATGTTAGAAAATTTTTACGAAGCCTCCAAAAATTATAAAACTTTCCAAAAACATCGGCATGAATTTTATAAATATTTTCAAGCATGAGGATTATACTGCTTAAAGCATGATGACCATATTGAACAAGATAAAATAATATTGAATTCATTAGTTACGATAAGCTAAACATAATACTAAACTCACCTCAATTATATTGAACTCAATAGAATCAGACTAAATTTGCTGAAGTTATAGTGAACTTAGCAAAATCATACTAAACTTTCTAAAGTTATAGTGAACTTAACAAAATCATTCTAAACTTCTCAGTATCAAGGAGATCACTCACCCTATCATTAAGACCACCTACCTCATCATGGGGATCACCCTCCTACATTTAAGGGCTACTTATCGACATCCCATCAAAGTGAAAGACTGCATCAAATATTCAGCAATCATATATAATAACTTAAGACCTTACTTACAACCTCACCAACCTAATTGGTGACTCAATCCATCAGCTCGACAATGTACTCATTGACAAGAATTCATTATGATTTTAATCATCATGTCCATGTATTTGTGACAATATTTTCATGTACTTATTTGTTTTGAAGGAGATTAAGTTGTGCCTGTAACTACATGACCCAAAATCCTACAAATATAAGGTCAAGGGCAAAATTTTTGATAAGACGGATCTCTTTAAGGCATTTTATACTTGATATAAAAATCTTGACATTTCTCTCTCAAAGTGTTCTCTCACTTCTTATTCTTCTTCTACTGTTCTTTTTATTTAATCTTTGTTTATTTTTTAGTTTGTGAGATCTTATTCGTGGAGACCCATTAAAGTTAATAGAAACCCTCTAAATTAAATCCTCAAAATTTTAAAATTAGTGTTAGATCAAGAAACCACACAAATACATAACAAATATTATGTTTATAGAGACTGGTAAACTTTAATGAATACCCATAAACTAAGCGAAATTTCATATTTTGATTTTAATGATTATTTTTAGAAAGAGATTGTGCAAAATATATATTTTATAATACTTTAAAATGATTTTTAGAAAAAATTAAAATACATAACATAACAATTAAAATATGTTGATAAGTTTTTTATATTTAAATTTATGTGTTGATTTATCTATGTTTTATTTTAAGGATAAATATATTCAATTGTACAGTGAAATATATAAACACACAGACTAAACTATTTTCCATGATTAGTCATTTTGTCTTCTTAGATCACCTTAATATATAATTTATTATTCATCGTTGAACTTCAAAGACTCCAAGTGGCTAGTGGAATAAGTTATTATCTATGATGTATCTAAAGTATGTTAAATATATACAAATAATTAACTAATTATTATATGGAATCACACAAATATTTGCCATAATCAAATCACATATGAGCTTAAATTGATCCACATGGCTTCTGATGTCAATAAGTAGTCGACGAGTTGTAAACGCTAAGTCAGTAAAAGGCAACTAAGCATTTGATAAAAAAAAGTAATATATCAAGTCACCCTCTAATACCTGATTAGCTATATCCACATATCTGCAAACAAACTAATATACATACGCATATATTTGTGTATGTTTTATTACATCAAATGATATTTATTTTTTTGGGACGAGATTTTGAACTAATTTAGTCATAAACTTATATAAGCACTACATGCACAAGATCTCAAATCTTAGGTCGTTTGCTTGAAATTATAAACTTCAAATCCATAAATTATAATGAGCTACATAACCACATTTGGTCATTATAGAAAAAAAAACTATAATCCAAGATAATGGAGTTATTACATTCAAAATGTTAAAGTATGATTTTTATATATTCAAAGCATTTTTTATTTCTAATATACTTTTATATAAATTTAATATATTATTAGAAAATACATCTAATAATCTTGATGTAATATTCATGTTGAGAATTACTAAAAGTAAATTCAAGGGGTCATCCATCTGTCAATTTTAATAGTTGATTGGAACAACTCGATGTGACGATCCCATCAATGCCAAATGTATTATGATTCGAGCCTAGATGAGCCTAAATCAAGCCCTTGAAGTGTAATTTGAGGTTTTGAAGTAAAATTTGAATTTCAAATCAAGAAGCTTAATAAGAAAAATCCAACAAGCCTAAGATCACCAAAACTTGAGGTTGTTAAGGCACCTAAATGCTTCAAGAATTATCTATGATCAAATGATTCAAATTGTAAGTAATTTGAGATTTTGGTTAAATTAATCAAGATGCCCCTAAAAAAACTCTATCAAAATGTCATTCATACTATGCAAGGGGAGGCGAAAGTTAAGAGGTAAGCCTAAGAAATTGAAACCAGCCACCATAAGAAGCCATCATCGATCACCACCATTAGTTATTGTCGATCACCACTAATGGCTATTATAATCCATCTACCATCATACGACAATTGTTGCCTAACTTTTTTATAACATGCAAATTTGTAACCTATTTTCTCCAAATAGATAGAAGAGTGGAATTCTAAATTTTCATCTTCATCTATATAGTGGATTATTTGATTTAGGCTAGATAGTGTTTCTAACAAATTTTAAACAAATTAGCCTTGGTGTCTATTAGAAATCCTCCAATTGATATCACCACTAAATTATTGAATTATTTATGAATATATAAACTTTTTTGTTAGATAATAATTTAAAAACTTGAATAATTTAACCAATTTGATATTTAATTTTCATTCATGGGAACTCCTTCACTCGCCATTCTCTTATACCTAATGGCATGCTTTTGATCGCATTGTTATAATGAGGATGACTTCTCTACATCTTGATATACTCGACCTAATTTATCTCTATTTATCTTTTCTCTTAATAGGACTAAATCTATTTATGCCTTATTATGTTGGCACCCCTATTTAGCTAGCCTAATCTTTCTCTAGTCTCCTCTAACTCACGTTTAATCTTAACGAACTAACGCTCTGCAACATTAAGATTTTTTGTTAGCTTGCTATCGCCTTCATGTGTGCACAAACCCTCCTATACCTAGACTTTGACTTCATAGACTTGAAGTTTGTCAGTTAAAGTCTGGGATGGAAATCACTAGTCAATCCCTCATGACAAGGACATTAGCAATGAAAGTGAAGAAAACAATGACTAAAATTAAGATGTCAACAAGAAAGGTTAAGAAATTGGAACTAATGTTGAAATATTTCACCAAATAAAGTCGTCAGCACAAATGAAAAGAAAATGAAGGAAGTTATTAGATCGAGGGTAGGTTGAGAAGGAAAGCTATGCAACTAAGGCTTATAGGGTTATTATAACTAGAAAAATATCTTAAACAAATTATCAACAATCCAAGACTTTATTTGGAAGGAATTTTACAAGAAACTTTCAATAAAATCTAATCTATATTTAGAATCTTTTTTATCACTCTATAATCTAAGAAAATCTTGATGGCAAATAATTTTGAAAGCCATAAACCACTTCTAATGTTGTATAATGTATGTATTAAATAGTTCCTTTAAGAGCTTCATAATATTTGGAGCTTAAGATGATAAGTGATAAATAAAATATTTTCATATCTAAAACACTCTTGAGTTATATTAAATTGGAAGCAGTAAAGAGATTTTAGTGATGTATAAGATACTTAGTTCCCTAGGAGGCCTCTATAATATACAAACTCGAAAAGGGCAAGTGGTAGAAAGGCATATCGATTTGAAAGCTCTAAATGGTATTTTATGTTGGATACAACTCTCATTAGAAATTTATCAATAATGATCTACCAATTAAGAAAAACTTTCATTTTTTAAGTTTCAAATTCTACTTACCTAACTTTCGATTTATTGAACTTTCTAATTAAAGGTGTTAATGACTCATCTCCAAAGAACTTTATCCATTATATAGAGAAATTATAGGATGAATTCTATTAATGTATCTTTCCTCCTTTTGCCATTGACTTAAAATTAGTACGTCACTTGAGTGCATCTAGGCATCTATCTTTTATGAATAGGTTTAGTTTTTGCTTCCTCTAATAAAAAACATGTTATAGGGTTTAGAGTTGAATAGACCCCATGACGCATAATAATAGAGCAACATCTCTTTAATCAAAATTACCATAGAAGGGCCCATCTAATGTTTAAACTTAAAAGTATATAAAGAGACTTAGGGTCTTTATTTTTCTAAGATATTATAATGGGTAGACTAATTTCAAAGCCATGGAGTTTATTATTAGCCAAATTTCTTAGTAGAGATTCTATTAACGAGCTTATAATCATATGATCTATAGCTAGAATAATGCATCAAAATATAGTAAAAATTACCCAACTTTAGTAATTGATGATCAAATCCATTATGTTTCATATGGTCAATATCCTCTCTCTATCTCCAAATGATGAATTAATGTCCTTTAAGGGGAAAGCCCTAAAAAAAACCTAGTCACTTATTTATAATGGCTAAAGGATCACAAATTATATCACTCTCAATGCCACAATCAAATAAATAATCCATAAAAGTTTTGTAATAGAGTTTGAAATGCATTTTATAAGAATAACGAGCATAATTACTCCATTTAAAATTTTACAAAGCTTGATAAAATGCTTAACTTTAGAAAGGATATATTGTGTTGTCCCTCACTATATCATCTTTTTACAATAAGAAGTTAGCTACATAATTCCTTAAAAAAAGTATATTCTCTGCAGTTATGTTAAGAATAATTTTTACTATCATAGACTACTTTTGAATATTATAATTTGCATATTAATCAAGATTAAATTTCAATAAGTTTTAATTATGTGATGAAGTTCATTAAGTTATCTTTTTACACATACTTGAACTTAACAATAGAATACATGATTCAAAAGCCAGTTCCTGCAATGGAAAACTCAAAATGCATCTCCTTTGCTTAGCACGTCTACTTGGCACTTTTTGCCACCTTGCATGCAAGTGAAGCGCCATCGGCAACAATCAGGCAGACTTATAGCATTACACTCACGAGCATAATCAATGCTTAAGGTTGATAGAGAAGGTATTATGATTGGTAACTGATAGACTAGATATTTTCAAGAAAATTCTTTAAAGATATTGTTTGATTATATACTTCCTTTCATCATCTTCTTAATGTATCTAAAATTTCATATCTTATTTTTAAAAAATAATGTGTTAGCTTATATGCACAACACTTAAAGTTCTTTTAACCTTTCAACCTTAAATTGATGGCCAAACTAATGTAGTGAATAAAACTATAGGAAACCTTCTAAAACATTTGGTGGGTAAAAGTTTAAAAACTATTGCTTTCATCATCTTATAGTTGAGTTTGCATATAATAATATTATCACTAGGGCCACAAATAAGACACTATTTGAGATAGTCTATGGCTACAATTCTAAGAAACCTATCAAACGATCATGAGATTTGGATTGATTTCATTCAGCATAAATCAAGTTGAATTGGATTTTGGCCCTGAGATTCAAATGGGTCAACTTGGGTTAAGGGTCAACTTGACTTAATTTAGTTCAATTGATTTATAATTAGGTTTTAATCAAGTTCAATTAAGATTCAAATGAGTTTCGATGATTTGGATTTTTAATTGGATTGAGTGGATAAGGCTCTAGCTAGTTTAAAGGAGTTGCCGATTTGGGGTGTTGTACGGTTTATTGCTGAGCTAAGGGAACCAACTGACAAATTTTTAGCCCAAGTGATTCATTGCCTCCCTCTCCTTATAAAGGACAATTAGACGGGCTGTTAGGGACTGAGTCTAGCGATGACTGCCCATTGATGGATCAATCATCTACTTGACCTAATTTCCAAATCTACTTTATTAGCAGAGTGACCAATACAATGAGTTCTTATTCGTATGAGTTTTAGTTTTAAGATTGAACATTTCATCATTCTGAGAATTCTGAATTGCTCTGATGTGATGTACGCCTCACTCAAAAAAAGAATTTCATTAGCATCTGAATGTTCCTCGTTAGATTCATAAACATCTTTCATGAAAAAGATTTCTTCCTAAAGTTTATTATTTGTTTATGATAAGCCAGTGTCCAATAAAGCCTAAACTTGAAGACCAAATTGGTCTAGCAAAGTTGATACTCCGGGAGAGGTGGTGACACCATTCTAAGCTGAGGTAAGCCAAGAGAACTAGGCAAGGGCACTCGCCCTCAACTTAGAACTCCATCATCCATTACAAGTACTAGGAAGTTACCAAATCCTCCTACCATAGCTGGCACCATCCATTTTTGCCAAATTTCCATTGAAGCGAAAGCCATTTCCTACATCGTTTTTAGATAGCTTAGAGAAAGGACCTGGAAAGAAAATCCAATACTAGACTAACATAATTATTGAAGAGAGAAAATTGAATAACATACATTATATTTATAGGCATCATTGCATATTTTAAATTATTTTAGCATTTTCAAGACTACATTTGCATTGATATTTAGTTTTTTAATCATCTAGGTGCATTAATGTGCTTGGGCTCAAATTAATATTTTTAGAGTATATTTATAATGCAAAAGAGCAAAGAGAAAAGCCTAATAGTTGATTGTACATGGAAAAAAATATTTGGAGTAGCAAGCATAAATTTAGGTGCAATGATGTCATAATTTTTATTTGAAACTATGTTTTCACAATGAAACAAAAGTTATAATGACATTTTGGATTCCACAATGTTATTTTAGATTATTTTATGTGCCTTAACACCATTATGGGTTCACTAGATCCATTTTGGGGTGTTAGATGTAAAGTAGTCGAAGACCTAGTGCTAGACTTGATGATACTATAATAATTTTCAAAAAATAACTTGTGTGGTGTTTTAATTTGGAGTCATAAAGACACTACGCAGATCTTAGAGGATACATATTGAAGTGATCGAGTATGAAATTAAGATATGGTGTACTATCTCAGAAGATAGAAACATCATCCTACAATGGACCTAATCACCTAATAAGGACTCCGAGGTAGATGAGTCTACTTACATACCCGAGATATTTCCACTACTTCACATGGATAAGTAAAGTAGGGCTTATTTTATGTCGGTTCTTTAGTTCCCTTTGGAAGTAAGCTCCCATAGTTAATTACATCTTAAAAAATAGGAATTTCCTAAGAATACTTTGATTAAAATAGTTAATAAGTATCTCCATAGATTTTAAAGTTATACTATCAAAGAAGTGATTGTTACTAGAAATCAAATGGAATTGTTGGAATGGGATGACTTCTTCACGGATTCCATAAAAGAATAAGTGGAAACACTCATGATACTATGAAGCCTAGTGAGTGCTTCAATCTATCCTGTAGTGAGGCATTATATTTTTGAAAGAGAGAATTTACTTTTATTTAACTTGGGATCTTATCAGAATACCAGGGCTTATAGTCGAACAACACAAGATTATGGAAACGCCTAAGAGGTGATGACTTATACTCATAGCTCAAAAAATAAGTAGCTTTTGAAATTAAATCTAAAATGCTTTAGTACAAAATAAAAGCATGACCTAAGTTTGATTGGAAAAAATAGGATATAATGGTTTACCTCTACAAGAGAGAATAGATGCATTCTGACTCTTCTGGACTAACAATCGCCAGGAGTGGCCGCTAGCTAATACTTCCTACACTTTAAAACCATGTAGGCTGATCTTATGTAAATTCAAGATAGCTAGTTGTTATTCAGTTAAGAAGGAAGCTAGAATCTTATACTCACTTCTTAAGAGACTAGATAATGTTTGGTATATGTTGACCTCATTTTTAGAATGTGCTCTCAACCTCTCCATCTTAGACATAGGACTCCTCTTATACAGTAAGAGTTCCTTAGTATTAAGATACTTCTAGTGATTAGGTAAACACTCAACCTAACCCTAGAGACTTAGAAGAGTTAGCCATAGGAATAGGTCATGCCTTAGGGGTGTTAGGAAAACTTGTCTACCCTATAGCTTGAACCAAATCCCTACTTCCTTCTTTCAAGTAAATCTCCAAATCCAAATCCCTACTTCCTTCTTTCAAGTCAAACTCCAAATCCAAACCAACTCCAAATTCAAATCAACTTCATACTCAAATCAATTCCAACTTAATTGATTTTCTCAAATCCAAATCAACTTCAAATTCAAATCGACTTCAATTCCAAATCAAATCTCAAATCAATTCTATCTTAATTGATTTTCTCAAACCTTAAATCAATTCTAATATATTTTTTTCAAATCATGAATCAATTCCAAATGATTGAAACTCATGATTGAATTCCAAATTCAAAAATCCTTTCTCACACTTTGATTTTATCTTATAGACTTAGCTCAAATCAAATTCAAATCAATTCAAATTAAAAAAGATTTTTCACAATTTATATTCTCATTTATATTCACAAATATAAATGAAATATAAATTCAAATATCCAAAACAAATTCAAAGCTCAAATCCAAATCCAACCTAAAACCAACCTAAACTCTTTCAAGGAGAATTCTTGAACTTAGCCAAATCAACCTCAAATCAATTCAAACCCTTGGATTTTCTTCATGATTCAATCAATCCTTCAATCATGAAAAAAATATAAACATAAACTTCAATCATCAAACCAAAACTAAATTCAAAAATCAAACCCAAATCAAACTCATGTTCACCTTTTTGAACTTGAAATTATCAAATGAATCAAAACCCATTTGACTCCAAATCACTTGCAAATAGATGTATATTTCAATGATAAGTCCATATGTGAGTTCAATAAAACTTGAATCAAGTCTTGATCAAGCCAATTGCACTTGACCCAAAAGTGACCTAAAGTACCCTTTTGAGCCAAATTCTAATCCTACACAAATTGGATTGAACTAAGCCCATCTAAGTCTCATATTGTGAGCAACAATCATCATAAGATGATCAATCACTCAAATTGGGTCAAACCAAGTCAAACTTAGCCTTTGACCAAGTCAACATTTGATCCAAATGAAATCTAAACTAGCCAAAATCCACCATAGGCCAAATTGATTGAAACCATTGATCAAAACTAGTTTATGATCAATGTTTGAACTTGACCAAGTCATCATTTGAGCCTAACCTAGCCCAATTGGCCACTTGACCCAAGTTGACCCAACTTGACCTAAAAAGTCAAAATGTGTCAAATCTTTATCAAAACTAGTTTATGATCAATGTTTGAACTTGACCAAATCATCATTTGAGCCTAACCTAGCTCAATTGGCCACTTGACCCAAGTTGACCCAACTTGACCTAAAAAGTCAAAATGTGTCAAATCTTGATCTAAGCCTACTTGATTGAAACCAATGGGTCAAGTTTATTCTAAATCACTTGTTGAACTTAACCAAAGCCTCAATTGGCCAATTAGACCCAACCTAGCCCAATTGACCATGAATCCAACTTGACCTAAAAGGTATAATCAAGCCAAAATCAAATCAAACCAAAATAGATTAAAACCAAAGATTGAAATACATTTCAAATGATGAACCAAACCTAAACCAACCCATGACCTAACCCAATTGGGTCAAATGGGTCAAATTTGTCAACTTGACCCATTTGACCTAAATGAAATCTAATGAACAAAAACCAAATATAAATCAAATTGAACCAAACCAATGATACCAAAATATTTCAAATGGTCATATAAACTTGACCCAACCCTTGGTTTGACCCAATTTGACCAATTGGTCAACTTGACCCAAGTTGACCCATTTTGACCTAAATGGGTCAACATGAGCCAAATGATATCAAATCAACTCCAAATTCATTGAAATTTGGACCAACCCGATTTCAAACTATTGCAAATCTACCCAAATTGAAATCAAAGCCAATTGACCATTTTACCCCTAGGTTAAGGGGTAACTTATGGCCAATTCCACTTGGAATTTGATCATATCTTTTTCATGGCCACTTGGCACCTCTTAGTGGACCAAGTGGACACTAATGAGTGTGGTGCACATGACCCAATGAGTTTGGGTCAGCCAAACCCAACCCAAGGCCAAAACCAACCACCAATTAGGAATTCAGCATATGGAATCACTCCATACTCTCAAACAAACACATGTGCAACTTCACCACTCCCCTGCTCTACCAAAATTGAATCACATGGCACTCAAAACCACCTAACAAACCCAATCAATCTATTTAATTGATCCAAAATGGATGGATAGCTCATGACCGTCTGATCCTTGTATGAGGAGATATACTTCCCATAATTCCACTTCATTTCACATCACTTATTGTCGATTGAGCCATAGGAACTCAGAGGAAGTATTGTCAAGCTATCCCAAGCATCCTCAAGCTCTTTCGAATTCTCCATTTTTTATTTTTCCTAAACCAAAAATAGGGGAGGTGAGTGAGAAATCCACCTTGCTCAATTCACAACCAAACTCCAATTGCTCTTGCAAGCACCATCAGATGACCTAATCAAGCTCACCCAAATCAAATACTAAGCCATCAAGCCACGGGAAGGAGGAGTTCGACCAAAGCTGCAAGCATTTGAAGCTCATCTTAGCCAATAGGAGAATCCACTTGATCTCAAGCCTTCAAACCTTCAACAGGGCTTCGTCTCCACTAGACGAAGCTACCTCAACATTTGGGAGTGCCGATGATAGACTCCGGTGAAGTAAGCTTCAAAATTGAGCGAAGTGTAGGAATTCTTTGGTCCATTGTGAAGTGAAGTGTAATCCCATTGTAATTCAATCGTTGGATGTCTTTATTCTTGCTCTTAGACGATGTGTGTTCAATCCCTACTCAATCGGAGCTCAAGTGAGCTCGGATCAAGCCTGGGAGATTCTGCGTCTCCGTGCAAGAGGGATGGATCATGGACCGTCCATCCCACGTGTTTTGGATGGACAGTCCTGATTAAATGATCTAGATCTACTATTTTAATCCTTTAAATCCACAGGTTTGATCCCGACCGTCCGATCTTTCGGACGGTCTAAAGAGAAAATGCGTAGCGCCGTCGGCTAACTGTGCAGCCGATTTGATAACTTAAATAACCAATCTTGTTGTGCCACGTGGAAAGAGCACACTGCATTAGTGGTCCATGTGGCGTTGACGGGATTAGTTATATAATTAGGCTATTTAATTATTCCTTAATCATAGAAACTTAAAAAATACATAACTAAATGTAGAAAAATCCAAAAATGTAAACTCAAACTTCATTTTAAAGATAACTCAAAGGGGAATAATATAAAATTAATTTTAATTGATTTTGAACAGTGACATTTTCTTAATTTGAGTTTTATTGGGATATAATGATGATAATTACTCCTTAATTATTCCAATAATTAATTCCAACCTTCCTAGGGTTAGTTAGAGGGATGACCTTTGCCTCCCATGATTTTCTTGGAATTTACTATTAGATTAATTTAGGTAATTACTTGTTTCATCTCTAATCACCCCTTTAATCAATTAAATAATTAATTAACCTATTAAATGATGATAAATTCATTAATTAAAGTTGTTAATCATCTTGGAATAGTGGATAGACTTAGAGAATAAGATTATGATGCCTTTTCCAAATATTTTCCCCTAAGTCTATTTCATTTGAATGAAAACTTAATTATTTTACAAATTGATTAATGATTTAATCATTTCATTAAATAGCTTAATTAACCAAACTCAAAAATAAGAAATTAATCCAGAAACTTAATCACCTAATTAATCCTTTCTTGGGTAGATACTTAGGTGTTCAATAACCTAAGTAAGCTTAAGGAAATCATTTCCAACCTACATGTGTGGGAAGGTTATGAAAGTACTTAATTAAACCCCTTAGCTTAATTAATTAATAATTATGAGCCAATTACATTAGGCCCTTTCTTTCTTAGGGTGCATTGCTGATTTAAATTTAATGTGGTTGCATATCATATGTTGGTTCAAAATTATTTGAATAATTATGTTAAAGAGGTATAGGTAAGGGGTAAGTAATGAACTTAATTTACATCTTAACCTAAACAAAATATAAAATCAATCTAATGGTTCTAAAAATTAAACTAAAATAACACACACATATGGGAGATGGGTTAGGACCAGCAAACCTTTTAACATTTCCTAAATCAAATCAAACTCAAAATCAAAACAAAATTTCTTTAAACAAGTTTGATTCACTTTAAATGATCTTATTCCATAGGATTGTCTTTAGGAATTAATTAGGGTGAATGAAGTTACATGCTTGCATCACTTTATTTCTTTCCTAGCATGCTAAATGTTGCTTGTCATATGAAATCATGCATTCATGTCTTCTTAAAAAATCAAATTAAAATGAAATGTTTCCTTTATGTCAAATTGCATGTTTTGGCTAAAGTAAGTATATGAATGACTTTAATCACTACTAAATCCAAAATTATTTTCAAAACTTATAAATCAAATATTACAAATGAAGGATATGCTACTTATAATTACTTAATAAGCTTGCATGTGAGTATAATATAAGATGTGCATTATCTGACTTTCCTTCTCTTCTCTTTTAACATAGTTTTGAATAGGATTTTCAAAGTGTATAGTTCATTTGAAAAGAACACAACACTTCCTTAATCAATTCCTATTCATTCCTATGTTATCATTTAAGAAGGATCTTCACATTTGCACATGTAAATTAAACAACCAAAATCAAATAAACACATAAAAGTCTTTTGTATGACTCTTTTTTCCATTCAATTCTTTTTGTACATGCGCATGTATTTAAGAATGTGATATATTAGTCTGGACATCTCGAGGTTGCGAGGCTTTAAGTGGCCCCAAGAAGATCTTGTACCTTACACCCCTGGTGTAGAAAACAATGGCGTCGTACTCACTTATGTCTTTCATACATGTAAATATACATATGAATAATGGATAAAAGAATCCCTCTCTTTTCTACTTAACAAAATCATGCATCATGAAGCATCCAAATTTGCTTAAACAACCTCCCTTAGCATTCATTATTAAGGTGTGCTAAATATTTATATTTGTATGTATAGATATGGTGAGGATCATTACATGTGCATGATACACATGTTGGAAATAAATAAAGTGTTGTGTGTTTTGTGACAGTAATTAACTTTAATAAATCCTAAAATACCTTTCTTTTTGAATAGGTTTATTTAGGGAAAATTAAAATTTAGGATTGATTAAAACACATAATAAAACATTCACTAAATAAAAATCAATAATGAATCTACTTTAGAAATTACTTAAGGTAGGGAGGAAAGAGAAGTCTTCTTCTCTTTTCCTCTCTTTACAACACTTAGTAATTAAGTATAGGTTCATTCAAACCAAATTAAATCATAAAAACAAATCAGCCAAATCAACTAAATTACTTAAATGAAACCACCCTCTAAGTTGAACCCTTCATACTTAGAAAATCCTAACCTTAAAGCCTAGATAAGACATACCACACAGGCCTTAAATAACACACACATTAAGCTAAGTCACAAATTCTCATCCTATGTTAGGGCGGTGCATGGTTTGATGCTTGATTTTATTTTTTGATTTGATATTTTAGTCTGGATGTTAGGATATATATGCATAGACTGATTGGTAGGATGATCTTAGTCTAATCATTATCTTCTGCAGGGGATTGTGCTTAAGGGGCGCTGTAATAAAATTATAAATACTTTTGCTATGCTGGTTGCTTATACCCCCTAAGCATAATCCAAAATAGGCCAGGTGGACTTGGTTACCCAAGTGTGGGATGCTAAGTCCAACTTATTCATATACATGCTTGGGATTGTGTGGTTTGTTTAGCTAATCTTTATTTTGTAGGTTTTAGTTAGATATACTTTTCCCATTTTCATGTAATTTTGCAATTAGGATTTGGAATGATCATTATGGGGGATTAGGATGAACATTGCTCATAAGGCTATGTCTTATGTATCATGTGAAGCCTTTGGAGCAACCACATTCCAACCAACCAAAAGAAGAAAGAAGTTGTTTTTGGCCTTAAGCTCGCTACCCAATTTATTTTTGAGTTTGTGAGGTGGAGCCCGACCACAAAAGGCCTCTTATTCTTTTACGCTAGCTTTATAAATTGTTTGATGTTTGTTTAGTTTGTGCATTAAGATGGCATATTTTCCTAGTTTCTTCATTGATTGATGAATGACCTGGATGTGATTAGGCTCTTAGGGAAAAATAAATTTTCTATCCAACTAATCAACTCAAACCTAAAAATAAATAACTCATAACCTCACCTAAAGCCTAGGTTATAAAACAAGATAAAAGATTCAGCAACTCCTTAGCTAGATGTTGTATGTTTTCACATCATGCATAAAAAGCATCTTGTTTTACTCTTGTTATGAAGGGCTTCCACCTTTGTTAGGGAACTTGGCTTGACCTTTGAGAGCCATGGTGAAAACACACCTCCTTTCTTGCTAATTTTGGCTCATAAGCTAATTTTTCATGCATTTAGGCATATGAATCCCATAGCCTATGTCAAATCAATTGTCCTAAAAATGAAAATAAAATATAACAAAAATTTGCAGTATATTTTAGTCATTGATCATACCCTACATGATCTAGTCTCTTAAGGAGTGTATTTAAGGACTTAGTCTCTTTCTAAATAAATAATAGCTTAGCTATCTTATTAAGTATATGACTTGCCTGTATGTATTTAAAATCATAGGGGGAGTTAGTTGGAGGCCACCCTCAGGCGATTGTAAGTCTAACAGTCGGGTGATTTATCCTCTTTTGTGGAGGTAAACTAAATACCCATTTTTTGCTTTAGATTTTGGTCATGCTTTGGCCCTCGCCAAAGCTCCCTAGATTTAGGTTCAGAGGTTGCTACTTCTCTTTATGGGCTACAAGCATAAATCCTCACCTCTTAGGCATTTTCATGATCTTGTGTTATAGAATTGTAAGCCCTAGATTTCTAATAAAAATTCAACTCAAACAAATAAATCACTTCAATTTCAAAAATATAAAGCCCAATCATAGGATAGTTTGGGATGTTTACTAGGCTTCCTAGTATCATAAGCATCGCTTACTTATCTTCCTTTGGTTTTGATAATAACTCCCTCCTCTTGATCAATCCCAAAAATAAACCAATTGATAGTCTCTGAAATCTTTGAAGACAATGATCATTTACCTTAATCAAGAGTATTCTTAAGGAATCTCATTTCTTAGGATATAATTAACTATGGGGGCTTGCCTCTATAGGGAACTTAATGAACCTGATTTAAAATAAACCCTGCTTTACTTTTTTATGTAAGGTAGGGGAAGAATCTCTGATACATCCGAAGACCCATAGTCCTTAGGAGTCCTTATTAAGGTGATTATGTCCATTATAGGATGGTGACTTCTATCTCTCAAGGTAGTAAATCATTCCTTAATGTCATACCCGATCACCTAATATTAACATCTGTGGATCTGCATTGTATCCAACACAAGAAAGTGTTTGAATATTTTTGTTCTTCATTTATATTTTCTTCAAAAGGTAGATGAAGGATGAAATTTTCACCACGATTTTTCCTGGCGACTCTGTTGGGGAAGGTTCCTCCTTCCATCTTGGGTAAATGATCATTGTCTCCAAGTATCGATAGTGGGTTTGTATTTTATATGAATCCAAGGCTATCTTTCTTTTTCATTGGCACTTAGTTTATTTCATCCTTAAGCCTTGCCAATATTTTTTAGGTTTTAGGACTTCACTCCGTGTGGGTCTTAAAACTCCTTTTGCGTTCCCCAATAGGTGAAAGTAAAAAAAATTAATGAAAGAAAATAACTAAAGACTTCCTCCTTTCCATTTTCATGGTAAGGAAAGGTTCATTCCAAAAAATAAAAAAAATAAATCCTTTATAAAATTAATAATTTCCAAAAAGCACTTTTTCAAAATGCACATAATAAAATATTTACACAAAAATTTTCAAAAATCAATCTCATCTAACAATCTTCATGATTGTTATATGTAGAACCTTTTCAAAAATAAAATCCAAAATCATATTTTTCCAAAAGCATAAAATTAATATCCTCATTCAATTTATTGAATGAAGATTTCATTTTCCAAAAAAAAATCAACAATCACATTTTCAAAAACAAAATCAACAATCATCTTTCCAAAAATAAAATTCAACAATCATATTTTCAAAAATCACAAATGAACATCTTCATTCAATTTCTTGAATGAAGATTTCATTTCAAAATCAAAATCAACAATCATATTTTCAAAAAGCACAAATGAACATCTTCAATCAATTCATTTTGATGAAGATTTCATTTTCAAAAATAAATTTCAAAATCATATTTTTCAAAAAGCACAAATGAACATCTTCACTCAATTTATTTTGATGAAGGTTTCATTTTCAAAAATAAAATCCAAAATCATATTTTCAAAAAGCACAAATGAAAAACCTCATTCAATTTATTGAATGAGGATTTTATTTTCAAATCAAAAACAACAATCAAATTTTTAAAAGCAAAATCAACAATCTCTTTTCAAAAATAAAATCTAAAATCATATTTTTTTTCAAAAGCACAAATGAACATCTTCATTCAATTTATTGAATGAAGATTTCATTTTTAAAATAAAATCAACAATCACACTTTCAAAAATAAAATCAACAATCACATTTTCAAAAATAAGATCAACAATCACATTTTCAAGAATAAAATCAACAATCTCCTTTCAAAAAATAAAATCAACAAACATCTTTTCAAAAATCAAAATTAACAATCATCTTTTCAAAATTGAAACAATATCTGGATCTTTCATTTAGCATACCCAAATTTTCTAAATGATGATCCTCATTTTCAAAAATAAAATAAAACAACATTTGGATCTTTCATTTAACATACTCAAATTTGCTAAACGAAGATCCTCTTTTTCAAAAATCAAAATCAAAATCAAAAATCAAAAACAACATTTGGATCTTTCATTTAGCATACCCAAATTTGCTAAGTGAAGATTCTCTTTTTCAAAAATCAAAATCAAAAGCACACATGGATCCTTTATTTAGATGCCTAAATTTGCTAAGTAAAAAATCCTCTTTTCAAAAAAAATCAAAACACATAGCATTCCTTTCATTTAGCATACCTAAATTTGCTAAGTAAAGAACCCTCTTTTCAAAATTATCAAAAACAAAATATATTTGGATTTCTTTAGCGTACCTAAATTTGCTAAGAATCCTCTTTTTCAAAATCATCAACACAAAACACATTTGGATTTCTTTAGCATACCTAAATTTTCTAAGAATCCTCCTTTTCTAAATCATTAAAAACAAAACACATTTGGATCCTTTATTTAGCATACCCAAATTTGCTAAGTAAAGACCTTCTTTTCAAAACAACAACACATTTGATTCTTAATTTAGCATACCCAAATTTGCTAAGTGAAGATTTTGTTCTCAAATTCACACATGACTCACAAATAAGCAAACAAAAGAGGAAGAAAATTATTTTCAAATAGCTCACCTAGCATACCCAAATTTGCTAAGTTAGTAACTTCCAAAATCATAAATCAAAACAAATTCAATTGACCCTTTACTTTAACATACTCAAATTTGTTAAATAAAGGGTCCTCAAACTCAAAAAATCAAATTCAAATATGAACCTGTGGAAGCATCAATCTCTCCAAAAATATTTGAACCCATTTTCAACATACACAAATTTGTTGAAAATGGATTCTACATTAAAAAAAAAATCTCCTTTCCAATCAATCTTAAAATCTCTCCAAATTTTTTTGAGTTACACTTGACACTTTCAAGTTGTTGAGTGTGGGTTCAAATTCTAAATCAAAATTCAAAAATCAACAAAGCAATAAATCTGATTCAGGATTGTTTTCCAACATTGCAAACGCCATTCTCAGTGTAATTCGGGTAAATTACCAATGAAAGACAAAAGTATGTGTTCACATTTCCTTTCAGGATGAATTTGGCCTTTGATCGGGCCAGCCTCCCGCAGTCTAACTTCGCTCACCTAATCCATTTTGGCTGAGGCTTTGAGGGGGCTAGGATCGCATGTGAGGGAACCAACCTCATGCCAGGAGTGTGGTGACTAAGCTGCCATCTAGGTTGAGTCTGATTCAAAGATTCCCTCACTAATGAGGAAGGTCATGGCAAATCCCACAACAGTTATAGCGCATGCTTGTTCCCCTTGCTGCCCTGAAGCACCCACTCATTGGCTTCCAAGGGGAAGGCTCTCCTAATTCCAAGGATTATCTCCCTTACCTATGAGGTAAGATCTAGTTCCCATACTGCTCATCCCACCAGGACTCAGTGTTGAAATGAGAACCGCATGTTTAAGCGGTATCATACCCGCATAGCCAGGGAGTTGGAGGCAGCCACCCAGACTACAATAAAGGAGTTACCTAGGATGGTTTCCCCACTGATCAAAGAAAATAAGTTCTATCCTTTCTCTGGATCTAATGGAGAGGATGTTCAAAGGATTTCAATTTCACCTCTGCCAGTAGTTCATTTTGAGGCTACTATCTGTGAGAGGAGGAGGTCATATGTCAGCCTTAGATCAATTTTGTGCTGAGTAGGTGGAGCTTATGGACGATCAGAGTCTGGGGCTCAGTTTGATTTATGTTCAGTCATTCCCCATAGTGTGGGTAGATAGATCAGACAGGAGAGGGCTAGGGAGGCCCGCACATTAGTATAGATTACTAGCCAGAGCGATGGAGGTACAGCAGGCAGTCAGTAGCCTCAACCCTTGTCGACTTTCTTGATCGGCGTGCTACCCGTGCTGATCATACTGATGGCATTTTACTGATAGGTACTACCCAGTATAGGAGAGGAGCTCCAATTTAGAGAGAGTCAGTGGTGCCTCCACCACACCGCTCTACTCCACGCCCACCATCTTCAATACATGTTCCATCATCCACTGTTCCAGCAAAGGCCTTGAAGGCCTCATCTAGGGAAAAGAGAGCCCTACTAGTGATCTGGCTATGGCCAAGAGATCCCATTCCATCTACACCACCGATTGTGGTGAGGCCAAGCTCTCTTACTTGACCTTTTGCCTGAGTTGAGGTGAAGAAGGAATGGCAACCTAGGAGCATAGTAGTCGTTCCATCACCACCACCACCGCAGCAGTGTATGGAGATAATAGCAGAGGGAGCAAGAGATAGTTCAGTCATCCCCATGGCTATAGATCCTCCTAGGAGTACCACTCCACCCAGATCCAGTGATAGCTAGGAGCATTTTTCTTCTAGTGATCATAGCCCTCACAAGGTTAGCTCTCCAGCAGCAGCAGAGGTTAGGTGTCTATCTGTTCATGATAGTGATCCTACTACCGATCAGCTTTGATTTTTTTGTACCTATTCAGTTGGATCGATCCCTAGATGACATTGTAGCTTAGTATCTAGTGGAGAAGAAGTAGATCTTAGGATATGTACGGTCCGATTTAGAGGTTGAGAAGGTCAGTTTTGATCCTAATATAGATGATTTGTTAGAGGATTCAACAGGAGTACACATGGTAGACACCAGGGGTTCTCTCCTTCGTGATCAGCATACTTTGGAAGGTGCTGCAGCCAAGCAGGAAGACATAGCCTACTCGACCCAACACATCCTTCAATAATTAAAGAAAAAAGATGAACAAATAGATTAAATGGGGAAGAGGCTTGAAGATTTGCTAGCAGTAGTTTTGGCACTTCAGAACCAATCCCCGGCAGTGCATCCTACTATTGTAGACTAGTTAGCTAGAGTTATTGGATGTCTTGGATCTAGCCAAGACTTTGCCTCCAATAGAGCAGGACAACACCAGCTTGTATAGGAAGGTAGTGGATAGAACCTCCGTACAAGAAAAGGACATTAAAACCATGGTTGAGTAGCAGGTGAGAGAAGTATTGGCTCAAGCCTGAGGAGGATCATTGATTCCAAAGGGTAGACCTTACCTAGAGGAATTTGATGCCATCCAATATCCAAAGGGTTTCGTGCCACCTTCTTTGAAGAGCTTTGATGGCAGTGGAAACCAAAGGCATCACATAGCGCACTTTAGAGCTAATGTTACAATGTTGTTGGCGGTGATGCTCTTTTTTCCATCTTTTTTGTCAGTAGCTTAGCAGGCATAGCCTTCAATTGGTATGTCAAACTTCCCAACAGTTCAGTGAAGACTTTTGCTTAGTTGGAGCAACTCTTCATTAAGAGGTTTGTTGGAGCTCAGCAAATGGTGACTGTAGGCAATCTCGTTGTGGCTCAACAACACCATGGTGAGTCCCTCATTGATTATATTCTAAGATGGCACAATTTGAGTATGAAATGCAAACCACAGCTGTCTGAATAGCATGCCATTGAAATTCTATTGAAGAATATTCATGGTCTGGTTGCCTTCATGCTCAAAGGTTTTACCATCAAGACATTTGAGAAGCTAATCAACAAGGCAGCTAGCTTACAAGGAGAAGCCAAATAGTTACCTTTTTTGGATCAATCAATAAAGCCAAGCCGCAGAATGCATATGAGAAGAAGAAGGCGTGATAGCGAGACAAGGGAAGCTCGAGAGTATGAAAGACCACGAGCTCCACATTCTTTACTTCCACCTCCTATACCACCACCGAGGCCATCCTATCGGCTGCCACAGTAGCCTCCATGGCCTTTGCCATGTCCTCCTCAGCCATATCCATAGCAATGGTACACATACCCACTGCCAGGTAGCTACGGTCCACCTACTCTCATGGATAAACTAAACAAACTATATTCATTTAAGAGGGAGATAATCAAGAAATATTTAAAAATCTCTTAAAGAAACCTGATTTTTAGCTACCCAAGCCTAGAAGGCCGGAGGAAGTGGGCAAGAGTAATGATCCTAACTTTTACCCCAGCCGCCGCATGCTAGTTGATGTCTTGGAGGATTGCTTTACATTCAAGGAATGGCTTGAGCATAGCTACAAGATAGGCACCATAGTTATCTCAAAGGAATACCTTATGGAACAACCATCCAGCTCCATTAAGGTAATCCTTGGGGATACCTGTGATCCTTCCAAAATCAAAGAAGGTTGGGATATCTCCTTATCCCGAACCTTTAAGAAGATTGTGTCCAAAATCAAGAAACTTTTCCTGCAGGTGCCTGAGGCAGCTCAAACCTCCAACATCAAGGAAGGTTTGCAAGTTATCCAGGACAACTTGGGGAAGGTAGGAGCTCAAAGAAGAGTAGCGGCCATGCCCATGCAGGATAGCCAAGTAGCAACCACCGACCCAGCCCAGCCTCCACCGCTCAGCTACTTCAACGAGCACTACAACTCAGCTAGCTCTTCCTCTAGCAGACATCTTATATCAGTAGATGAGGGCATCAAATCCCTCACCCCTTTTATTTTACTAGATTTCTATTATATACCTCCTTCAAAATCCAAGAAATCAAAAAATAAAGCTAGTTTTAATTATATATGTGTCACTTCTTATGGTTTTCTAATTCTACTCTTATTGAAAACTCTCCAAATCTAAACAATAATTATAATAACTCCAATATTCCTCTTTCTAATTTAGAGTTGGGCCTTCCCTCTCTGAATATTATGGGTCTGCCTCTTGAGATAGACTTGAAATCATCCGATTTTGAGGGTCTCATAGGAGAAGCTATAGGTGGGCTTGACGAGCTGGTAGAATCTTGCACTAACTTGCCACAAGAGATCACTGAAGTCAACCTCCATAGTGGCAAGGTTCTACCTCCTATGACAGCACCTCAAGTTAAAGGGAAACAAGTCAATGGTTCAGATGATCGAGAAGTCCCTCCACAGGATGCTCCACTCTTGGATATGCTTATGGAGGATCAGCTCAAGGTGGATTACAATGTCCTCTCTCACCTAAGAAAGTTGTCATCTAAGTTAAGCATATATGATGTCCTCATCTTATCCAAAGAAATAAGGGAATCATTAATCATGGCTCTTCTTAATCCAGAGATATGCTTAGCTCAGCTAACTATTGTTGAAGAGGAGACACATTATTCCAGAGATGCCCAAAGAGTCACTTTCACAGATGAAGACCTTCTTCTAGGGACATGGAGCACAACCATCCCTTCTACATTACAGTGGACATGGGTAGATTCAGACTTTCCAGAGTTCTTATTGATCCAGATGCATCGGTGAACATTATGAGTCTAAAGACCCTTGTCTATTTGAGGATCGACATCTCCATGCTCTGAGGAGATCGGATGATGTTGAGAGGATTCAATGAACAAGGTGAGAGAGCTTTAGGTTCCATAGTGTTACCTTTGGAAATAGGTGACTGAAAGACTGAAGCCAAGTTCTATATCATTGATTCAAATAATTCATTCACCGCTTTGCTCGATAGGCCTTGGATACATCATAACAAGATGGTTCCATCCTCCATTCATTAGTGCATCAAGTTCAAGAAGGATGGGATTAAATATTATGTCAAAGGAGATTAAAAGTCATTTTCAGTCAAAGAGGTTAAGATATATGAGGATGTGATCTACTATATTCCTCAAAATACCTTTTCTCGTGAACTAGGATAGGTGTGAGAGAACCCAAGAGGCATCATATTTTGATTAGCACAACTAAGTTAGGTGTGAGAGAACCCAAGCTGTATCCTTTCTTAGTGGGAATCCTTGTTGCCATTCATGGCACCATTTCATCAAATTCCAAAAGCATGTTTAGGGTAAGTGTGAGATAACCCAAGTAGTGTCTTATTCCATTTAACACAAGCACAAAAATAAACACATATCTTTTGTCTCGCAATTTTGATGTGGGAGCAAGCCCCTTGTGGTACCCACTCATTAGCTGCTTTAGGTTTACATACTACCTTGTTAGTATGTCACCCCAGTGGTCATTTATCTGGCGGATGTGAGTCCCCACACTTTCTTCTTGACTTGAACAGTACAAACCAATGAGTGCCTCGTAAGTTTGGTAGACTTCACTACCCAGCCAGTAAGCTACCTCATGTTAATTTTGTTTAAGAAGATGTGAGTCTCCACGCTTTCTTCTTGAACTAATTATCATGTACTGACTAGGTCGAGTATATTTGAGGTTTAGAATAAGTCCCCCAGAGGCTCCTTTTCACTTGACTACATTTGAGTTGAAATAAGTCCCCTAGTAGTATTCACTCAGTAGTCACCCTAGGTCGGATAACACTTATCAAGCCGAAGATAGACTATCCTGACAATCAATTCCACGATAGGAGGATGTGAGTCCCCACATCTTTTTCCTAGGCTGATTGTTGATTACAAACGAAGGGCACCTTAGGTTGGTTGATGTTCACTATGCTGACAATGACTCACCTGGCGGATACACCACTCTTGGCAGATGTGAGTCCCCACACTTTCTTCTTGAATTGGCCACTTAATACATATGCATATTATCTTTACAGGGTTTTGGATCAAGCCCTTAGCGGCCCCTCTCCTTATGGGCATTCTACTTAGATCACATCCTTTTTGACCCCATTTAGACACTACATAGTTTACTTTTGGATTGGATAATCCCCCTTTCTTAGTAGCCACCCTTGTGGTTGGAGAATTTGTTCAGCGGATGCGTAGATTCTCCCTTGGTTAAGTAAATCTGAGATAGGTCTAGGCTAATATAAGCTCCTTCTTAGTTTGAACCCTCGTAAACTAGCAGGTCCACGATAAACAAAAAAACAAATTAAACAAAAAAAAATATTCGATTATGGATTAAAAATTCAAGTCCCAAAGGGCCCCTTTTCCCAAGCATGCATCCTATCTTTAAGGTAGTGTCAGCAGAACTCCCTATAGGAAGTGCCTGACTACCTGAGTTGAGATAAGTCCCTGGGTCGGCACTCTCTCCGTAGTCACCCTTAGGTCAAGTTTAATTTATTTTTCCACAAGAAGGTTACCCTAGTAGTCATTTCCCTTTGGGAGATGTAAGTATACTATGCATTCTTTCTAGCATGACTGTCACAAACTGACAGGCAACCCTAGGTCAGATTCAATTTGTTGCCCAAAGCAACTGATCACCCCAGTGGTCTTTTGTAGTGAAAAATGTGAGTCCCCGTGCTTTCTTCCCCTGAATTGGCCATTAAAAACTAAAAGGTACTCCTTTGGTTGGATAGTTCTCCCCTCGGCCAGGAAGCTACTCTCTTTGGATCAGTGAATCTGAGATAAGTCTAGGTTGATATAAGCTCCTTCTCAGTGTGATCCAATGTAATCCAACAAAATCCATCAAAACTAATTAAAAAATTAAATTAATTTTGACTATCTTCATGCTGTTTTAAGTCCCCTAGCGGCATTCACTCAATAGTCAGCCTTAGTTCGGGTTCGATTTGTTGCACAAGTAACCGATCACCCTTGTGGTTCCTTATTTTGGAAGATGTGAGTCCTCACGCTTTCTTCTTAAACTTGACCATTGCAAACTGAAAGGCACCCCTTTGGTTGGATAGTCCTATTATGTGGTTGGTAGACTACCCCATAGGATTAGTAAATCTGTGTTAGACCAGGCCCATGGCCCCTACTCAGTGCAGTCCATCGCAAACAGATGGGATCCATAAAAAATAACTTGAAAATGAAATTAATCTTTGACTATCTTTGAGTTGATTTAAGTCCCCTAGCAACATTCACTCAATTGTCAGCCTTAGGTTAGGTTCAATCTGTTACCTCGCCAATGGATCACTCCAGCAACTGATCCCTACTTTGGAGGATGTAATTCTACTACGCTTTCTTCCTAGTACAACTGCGACACACCAAAAGGCAATCCCTTTGGTTGGCTAGTTCTACTATGTGTCTGGTAGACTACCCTTTTGGATTGGTAAACTTGAGTTAGGCCTAGGACTACATGGTCCCTACTCAGTGTGATCCATCGCAAACCAACAGGGTCCATCTCAAAAGCAAAAAATTAAAATCTAAAACAAATTCAACTCTCCTCCCTTAGTGGAGTCAACTAAACAAACTAAAAAAACCCAATCAATATCCCCCAGTGGAGTCAAATCAAAATAATCAAATAAACCATCTGCTTCTCCTCAGTGAAATGCAAGTCTTTCCGGTTGCCCTAGTGGATCTCGAATTCTAATCCCTCAGCGGATTTCACAATCTCTTCTCCTCAGTGGATGACTTGAACTTGCTCCCCTGGTGGAGAGTTCAATTTTTCATCTCCAGTAGAACACCAAATCCTAAATCAACAAATCAAATCAAATTTCTCCCCAGTGAGATTCAAATCAAATCAAACCTCTTATCCCCCTGTGGATGATTTGAACCTATTTCTCTAGTGGAAGGTTCACATACTCTATCCCTAGTGGATTCCTCCTTCACTCTCTTATGTCTTTGACATGAGTAGAGTCACATTGCACTAAGCTCTTGATTCCTTTTACACCTTGGGTTAGGAGAAGATCATTTCTATTAGTGCTTGTAATCAGTCGTTGTTGTTGATCATCTCGATCAATGCCAATATGGTATGCCTTGTCAATCACACCACACCTATTAGGCACCCTTTGTTGACCTCATTTTTAGAATGACCTCTCAACCTCTCCATATTAGACACATGACTCCTCTTAGACACTAAGAGTTCCTTAGCCTTAAGACACTTCTAGTGATTAGGTGAACACTCGACCTAACCTTAGAGACTTAGAAGAGTTAGCCATAGGAATAGGTCATGCTTTAGGGGTGTTAGGAAAACTTTCCTACCCTATAGCTTGAACCAAATCCCTACTTCCATCTTTCAAGTCAAACTCCAAATCCAAATCACTACTTCCTTCTTTCAAGTCAAACTCCAAATCCAAACCAACTCCAAATTCAAATCAACTTCAAACTCAAATCAATTCCAACTTAATTGATTTTCTCAAATCCAAATCAACTTCAAACTTCAAATCCGAATCAACTTCCAATTCAAATCAACTTCAATTCCAAATCAAATCTCAACAATTCTAACTTAATTGATTTTCTCGAACCTAAAATCAATTCCAATGGATTTTCAAAAATCATGAATCAATTCCATATGATTGAAACCCATGATTCAATTCCAAATTCAAAAATCCTTCGTAAGTCACTTTTATTTCATCTACAATCAAATCACTCAATTCAATTCACAACCCATGATATATAAATTCAAATATCCAAAACAAATTCAAAACTCAAATCCAAATCCAACCTAAAACCATCCTAAAACCTTTCAAGTCAAATTCTTGAACTTAGCCAAATAAACCTCAAATCAATTCAAACCGTTGGATTTTCTTCATGATTCAATCAATCCTTCAATCATGAAACCAAATATAAACATAAACATCAATCATCAAACCAAAACTGAATTCAAAAATCCAACCCAAATCAAACTCATGTTCACCCTTTTGAACTTGAAATTGTAAAATGAATCAAAATCCATTTGTCTCCAAATTACTTGCAAATAGATTTATATTTCAATCATAAGTCAATATGTAAGTTTAATCAAACTTGAATCAAGCCTGGATCAAGTCAATTGACCCACTTAGGCTCACTTGACCCAAAGTGACCTAAAGTATCCTTTTGAGGCAAATTCTAATCCTACCCAAATTGGATTGAACTAAGCCCATCTAAGCCTCACATTATGAGCAACAATCATCATAAGATGATCAATCACTCAAATTGGGTCAAACCAAGTCAAACCTAACCTTTGACTAAGTCAACATTTGACCCAAATGAACCCTAAACTAGCCAAAATCCACCATAGGCCAAATTGATTGAAACCATTAATCAAAACTAGTTTATGGTCAATGTTTGAACTTGGCCAAGTCATCATTTGAGCCTAACCTAGCCCAATTGGCCACTTGACCCAAGTTGATCTAACTTGACCTGAAAAATCAAAATGTGTCAAATCTTGATCTAAGCCAAATTGATTGAAACCAATGGGTCAAGTTCATTCTAAATCACTTATTGAACTTGACTAAAGGCTTAATTGACCAATTAGACCCAACCTAGCCGAACTGACCATGAATCCAACTTGACCTAAAAGGTTAAATCAAGTCAAAATCAAATCAAATCAAAATTAATTGAAACTAAATCTTGTAATACATTTCAATGACTAACCAAACCTAAACCAACCCATGACCTAACCAATTAGGTTAAATGGGTCAAATTGCCCAACTTTATCTATTTCACCTAAATGAAATCAAATGAACCAAAACCAAATATAAATCAAATTGAACAAAACCAATGGTACCAAAACATTTCAAAAGGTCATATGAACTTGACCCAACCCTTGGTTTGACCCAATTTGACCAATTGTTCAACTTGACTCAAGTTGACCCATTTTGACCTAAATGGGTAAACATGAGCCAAATGATATCAAATCAACTCCAAATTCATTGAAATTTGGACCAACCTAATTTCAAACTATTCTAAATCTGCCCAAATTGAAATCAAGACTAAATGACTATTTTACCCCTAGGTTAAGGGGTGACCTATGGCCAATTCCACTTAAAATTTGGACATATCCTTTTCATGGCCACTTGGCACCCTCTTAGTAGACCAAGTGGACACTAATGAGTGTGGTGCACATGACCCAATAGGTTCGGGCCAGCCAAACCCAACCCAAAGCCAAAACTAACCACCCAATAAGAATTTAGCATATGGAATCACTCCATACTCTTAAACAAACACATGTGCAACTTCATCACTTCCCTCCTCTGCCAATACTGAATCACATGGAACTCAAAACCACCTAACAAACCCAATCAATCTAGTCAATTGATTCAAAATGGAAGGATAGCTCATGGCCGTCCAATCTTTGTATGAGGAGATATACTCCCCCTAATTCCACTTCATTTCACATCAGTTGCTATCGATTGAGCCTTAAAAACTCAGAGGAAGTATTGCAAAGCTCTCCCAAGCATGCTCAAGTTCTTTCAAATTCTCCATTTTCAGTTTTGCCTAATCCAAAAATATGGGAGCTGAGTGAGAAATCCACCTTTCTCAATTCACAACCAAACTCCAATTGCTCTTGCAAGCACCATCAGAGGACCCAATCGAGCTCACCCAAATCAAATACCAAGCAATCAAGCCACGGGAAGGAGTTCGACCAAAGTTGCAAGTATTTGAAGCTAATCTTCGCCAATAGGAGGATCAACTTGATCTCAAGCCTTCAAACCTTTAACCAGGCTTCGTCTCCACTGGATGAAGCTACCTCAATGTTTGGGAGCATCGGTGCTAGCCTCCGGTGAGGTATACCTCAAAACTGAGCTTAGTGTAGGAATTCTTTAGTCCTTTATGAAGGGAAGTGTAATCTCATTGTAATTCAATTGTTGGATATATTTATTCTTGCTCTTAGATGGTATGTGTTCAATCCCTACCCAATCCAAGCTCAAGTGAGCTCATATCAAGCTTTAGAGGATGGACGGTTACTGTCTCTCGCAGGCGAGGGCAGCGATGGATCATGGACCATCCATCCCGTGTGTTTTGGATGGACAGTCCTGATTAAACAATCAAGATCCACTTTTTTAATCCCTTTAAATCCACAGGTTTGTTCTCGATCGTCTGATCTTTGATTGGACGGTCTAAAGAGAAAATGCATAGCATCGCTAGCTGACTATGTAGCTGATTTGACAACTTAAATAACCAATCCAATCGCGGCACATGGAAAGCGCGCGCCGCTTCAGCGGTCCACGTGGTGCCGACATGATTAGTTATATAATTAGACTATTTAATTATTCCATAATCATAAAAACTTCAAAAATACATAACTAAATGTGGAAAAATCCAAAAAATGCAAATCCAACTTCATTTTAAAGATAATTCAAAGGGGAATAATATAAAATTAATTTTAATTGATTTTGAACAGTGACATTTTCTTAATTTGAGTTTTATTGGGGATGTAATTATGATAATTACTCCTTAATTATTCTAATAATTAATTCAAAATTCCCTAGGGTTAATTAGTGGGACAACCTCTACCTCCCATGATTTTCTTGCAATTTATTATTGGATTAATTTAGATAATTTATTGTTTCATCTCTAATCACCCCTTAATCAATTAAATGATTAATTAACCTATTAAATGATGATAAATCCATTAATTAAAGTTGTTAATCATCGTGGAATAGTGGATAGGCTTAGAGAATGAGATTAGGATGCCTTTTCTAAATCTTTTCCCCTAAGTCTATTTCATTTGAATGAAAACTTAATTAATTTAGAAATTGATTAATGGTTTAATCATTTCATTAAATTGCTTAATTAACCAAACTCAAAAATCAAAAATTAATCCAGGAACTTAACCACTTAATCAATCCTTTCTTGGGTAGATACTAAAGTGTTCAATAACCTAAGTAAGCTTAAGAAAATCATTTCCAACCTACATGTGTTGGAAGGTTATAAAAGTACTTAATTAAATCCCTTAGCTTAATTAATAATAATTATGAGCCAATTGTATTATGCCCTTTCTTTCTTAGGGTGCATTGTTGATTTAAATTCAATGTGGTTACATATCATATGTTGGCTCACAATTGTTTGAATAATTATGTTAAGGAGGTGTAGGTACGGGGTAATTAATGAACTTAATTTACATCTTAACCTAAATAAAACATAAAATCAATCTAATGGTTCTAAAATTAAATTAAAATAACACACATATGTGGGAGATGGGTTAGGACCAGCAAACCTTTAACATTTCCTAAATCAAATCAAACTCAAAATCAAAACAAAATTTCCTTAAACAACTTTGATTCAATTTAAATGATCTTATTCCATAGGATTGTCTTTAGGAATTAATTAGGGTGAATGAAGTTACATGCTTGCATCACTTTATTTCTTTCCTAGCATGCTAAATGTTGCTTGTCATATGAAATCATGCATTCATGTCTTTTAAAAAATCAAATTAAAATGAAATGTTTCCTTTATGTCAAATTGCATGTTTTGGCTAATGTAAGAATATGAATATCTATTATCAATACTAAATCCAATATTATTTTTAAAACTTATAAATCAAACATTACAAATGAAAGGTATGTTACTTATAATTAGTTAATAAGCTTGCATGTGAGTATAATATAAGATGTGCCTTATATGACTTTCCTTCTCTTCTCTTTTAACATAGTTTTGAATAGGATTTGCAACGTGTATAGTTCATTTGAAAAGAACACAACACTTACTTAAATCAATTCTTATTCATCCCTATATTATCAGTTAAGAAGGATCTTCACATTTGCACATGTAAATTAAACAACCAAAATCAAACAAACACAAAAAAATCTTTTGCATGAATCTTTCCATTCATTTCTTTTTGTACATGTGCATGTATTTAAGAAAAATGGTATATTAGTCAGGACATCCCAGGTTGTGAGGCTTTAATTAGCCCTAAATAGGTCTTGTACCTTACACCACTGATGTAGAAAATAATGACGCCGTACTCACTTATGTCTTTCATACATGTAAATGTACATATGAATAATAGATAAAAGAATCCCTCTCTTTTCTACTTAACAAAATCATGCATCATCAAGCATCCAAATTTCCTTAAGCAACATCCCTTAGCATTCATCATTATGGGGTGCTAAATATTTACATTTGCATGTATAGATATGCTTAGGATCATTTCATATGCATTATACACATCTTAGAAAGAAATAAAGTGTTGTGTGTTTTGTGATAGTAATTCACTTTAGTTAATCCTAAAGAGCATTTCTTTTTGAATAGGTTTGTTTAAGGAATATCAAAAATTTGGATTGATTAAAACACATAATAAAACATTCACTAAACAAAAATCAATAATGAATCTACTTTAGAAATTACTTAAGGTAGGGAGGAAGGAGAAGTCCTCTTCTCTTTTCCTCTCTTTACAACACTTAATAACTAAGTATAGGTTCATTCAAACCAAATCAAATCATAAAATAAAATCATCCAAATCAACTAAATTACTTAAATGAAACCACCCTCTAAGTTAAACCCTTCATACCTAGAAAATTTTAATCTTACAGTCTAGCTAAGACATACCACACAAGCCTTAAATGGCACACACATTAGGCTAAGTCACCATTTCTAGTCCTATGTTAGGGAGGTGCATGGTTCAATACTTGATTTTATTTTGTAATGTGATGTTTTAGTCTCTCGAGATAGTAGATCATTCCTCAATGTCATACCTGATCACCTTAATAAGAATATCTGTGAATCTGCGTGGTGTCCAACACAAAAAAGTGTTTGAATATTTTTGTTCTTCATTTATATTTCTCTCTTAGAAAGGTAGCCGAAGAATAAAATTTTCACCATAGATTTTCTAGCTACTCCGCTGGGGAAGGTTCATCCCTCCATCTTGGATAAATGATCATTGTCTCCAAGTATCTATAGTGGGTTTACATTTTATATGAATTTAAGGCTATCTTTCCTTCTCGTTGACACTTAGTTTATTTCATCCTTAAGCTAAGCTAGCCAACATTCTTTAGGTTTTAGGATTTCACTCTGTGTGGGTCTTAAAACCCCTGTTGGGTTCCTGAATAGGTGAAAGTAAAAAAATTTAACAAAAGAAATTAATTAAAGACTTCCTCCTTAACAAAGAAAAACAAATCCTTTATAAAAATAACAATTTAAAAAAAACACTTTATTAAAATGCACATAATAAAATGTTTGCACAAAAATTTTCAAAATTCAATCTCATCTAACAATCTTCATGATTGTTATATGTAGGACCTTTTCAAAAATAAAATCCAAAATCATATTTTTCCAAAAGCACAAAATGAATATCGTCATTCAATTTATTGAATAAAGATTTCATTTTCCAAAACAAACTCAATAATCATTTTCAAAAATAAAATCAACAATCATCTTTCCAAAAATAAAACTCAACAATCATATTTTCAAAACGCACAAATTAACATCTTCATTCAATTTATTGAATGAAGATTTCATTTCAAAATAAAAATCAACAATCATACTTTCAAAAAGTACAAATGAACATCTTCACTCAATTCATTTTGGTGAAGTTTTTATTTTCAAAAATAAAATCCAAAATCATATTTTTCAAAAAAGCACAAATGAACATCTTCACTTAATTTATTTTGATGAAGGTTTTATTTTCAAAAACAAAATCCAAAATCATATTCTCAAAAGCACAAATGAACATCCTCATTCAATTTATTGAATGAGGATTTCATTTTCAAATCAAAGTCAACAATCACATTTTCAAAAATAAAATCAACAATCTCTCTTCAAAAATAAAATAAAAAATCATATTTTTCAAAAGCACAAATGAACATCTTCGTTCAATTTATTGAATGAAGATTTCATTTTTAAAATAAAATCAACAATCATATTTTCAAAAATAAAATCAACAACCACATTTTCAAAAATAAGATCAACAATCACATTTTCAAAAATAAAATCAACAATCTCCTTTCAAAAAAATAAAATCAACAAACATCTTTTAAAAAATCAAAATTAACAATCATCTTTTCAAAATTGAAATGACATTTGGATCTTTCATTTAGCATACCCAAATTTTCTAATTGAAGATCCTCTTTTTCAAAAATCATAACCAAAATTTAAAAAAATAACATTTATATCTTTCATTTAGCATACCTAAATTTGCTAAATGAAGATCCTCTTTTTCAAAAATCAAAATCAAAATCAAAAATCAAAACAACATTTGGATCTTTCATTTAGCAAACCCAAATTTCCTAAGTTAAGATCCTCTTTTTCATAATTCAAAATTAAAAATCAAAAATCAAAAGCACACTTGGATCCTTTATTTAGCATGCCTAAATTTGCTAAGTAAAGAATCCAGTTTTCAAAAAAAAATCAAAACACATAGGATTCCTTTCATTTAGCATACCTAAATTTGCTAAGTAAAGAATCCTCTTTTCAAAAATCATCAAAAACAAAATATATTTAGATTTCTTTAGCATACCTGAATTTGCTAAGAATCCTCTTTTTCAAAGTCATCAAAAACAAAACACATTTGAATCCTTTATTTAGCTTACCCAAATTTGCTAAGTAAAGATTATCTTTTCAAAAACATCAACACATTTGGATTCTTCATTTAGCATACCCAAATTTCCTAAGTGATTCCATTGTCAAATTCACACATGACTAACAAACAAGCAAACAAAAGAAGAAGAAAATTATTTTCAAACACCTCACCTAGCATACCCAAATTTGCTAAGTGAGTAAATTCCAAAATCACAAATCAAAACAAAATCAATTGACCCTTTACTTTAACATACTCAAATTTGTTAAATAAAGGGCCATCAAACTCCAAAATTAAATTCAAATATGAACCTATGGAAGCATCAATCTCTCCAAAAATATTTGAACCCATTTTCAGCATACACAAATTTGTTGAAAATGGATTCTACATTAAAAAAAAAAAATCTCTTTTCCAATCAATCTAAAAATCTCTCCAAATTCATTTTAGCCCTACTTAACACTTTCAAGTTGTTGAGTGTGGGTTCAAATTCTAAATCAAAATTCAAAAATCAACAAAGTAAGACATTTGATTCGGGTTTGTTTTCCAACATTGCAGACTTTCAATATTCATTTCAATGCAGTTCAATGGTAGCACAGAAGTACGTGTTCACATTTCTTTTTGGGATGGATTTGGCCTTCAATCAAGCTAGCCTCATAGTCTGACTTTGCCCACTTCATCCATTTTGGCTGAGGCTTTGAGGAGCTAGGATCAAATGTAAGGGGACCACCCTCACAACAGTTAGTAGGAGTGTGGCGATCAGGCAAAAGCTGGTCATCCAAGTTGAGTTACCATCAGATTCAGAGATTCCCTCACTAAAGAGGAACGTTGTGGCAATTCCCACAATAGTTGCAGCTACATCATCAGTGCACCCAATTGTTCTCTTTGCTACCCCAGTATAGGCTAGCACCCACTCATTGGCTTCTTCCAAGGGGAAGGCTCCCCTGATTCCAGGGATTGTCTCCCCACCTATGAGGTAGGGTCTAGTTCCCATACTGCTCATCCCACCAGGACTTAGCACCAAAATAAGAACCGCATGATCAAACAGTATCATACCCGCATAGCCAAGGACTTGGAGGCAGCCACCCAGGCTGCAGTAGAGGAGTTACCTAGGATGGTTTCCCTGCTGATCACAGAAAATAAGTTCCACCCTCTCTCTGGATCTGATGGAGAGGATGTTAGGAGGATTTCACCACCTCCACCAGCAGTTCATTTTGAGGCTCCTATCAGTTAGAGGAGGAGGTTGTACACCGACCTTAGATCAGTTTTGCATTGAGTAGGTGGAGCTTATAGATGATCAGAGTCCAAGGCTCAGTTTGATTTACTTTCAGTCATTCCCCATAGTGTGGGCAGATAGATCAGACAGGAGAGGGCCAGGGAGGCCCGTACATCAGTACATATTACTAGCCGAGAGTAATGGAGGTATAACAGGTAATCAACAGCCTTAGCCCTTGTCAACTTTCCAGATCGGTGTGCTACCCACACCGATCATACTGATAGCATTTTACTGAAGGGTACTACCCACCATAGGAGAGGAGCTCCTATTCAGAGAGAGTCGATGGTGCCTCCACCACACCGCTCTACTCCACACCCACCATCTCCGGTACATGTTCCATCATCCATTGTTCCTGCAAAAGCCATGAAGGTCGCATCCGAGGAGAAGAGAGCCCCACTGGTGATCTGGCTACGGCCTAGAGATCCCATTCCATCTACACTGCTGACTGAGGTGACGCCAAGCTCTTTTGCTCAACCTTATGTCCTAGTTGTGGTGAAGAAGGAATGATGACCTTGGAGTATAGTACTCGTTCCATCACCACCACCACGATAATAGTGTATGGAAATAGCAGTAGAGGGAGTAGGAGACGGTTCAATTGTCCTCATGGCTACAAATCCTCCTAGGAGCACCAATCCACCCAGATCCAGTGACAGCCAGGAGCATCTTTCTTTTAGTGAATATAGCCCTCAAAGGGTTAGCTCTTCAGTAGTAGCAGAGGTTAGAGTCCATCTATTCATGATAGTGATCCTACTACCAATCAGCCTCGATCTTTTATACCTATTTAGTTGGACCAATCCCTAGATGACATTATAGCTAAGTATCTAGTGGAGAAGAAGAGATCTTAGGATATGCTTGGTCCTATTTAGAGGATGAGAAGGTTAGTTTTGATCCTAATGAAGATGATCTATTGGAGGATTCAGCAGGATTACACATGGTAGACACCGGGGTTCTCTCCTTTATGATCAACAGACTTTGGAAGGTGCTGTGGCCGAGCAGGAAGACACAACCTACTCGACCCAACACCTCCTTCAACAATAAAAGCAAAGGTTGAACAAATAGATAGGATGGGGAAGAGTCTTGAAGACTTGCTAGCAGCAGTTTTGGCACTTCAAAACCAAGCCCCGACATTGCATCATACTATTGCAGAGACTAGTTAGACAGAGTTGTTGCATGTCTTGGATCCAACCATGACTTTACCTCCAGTAGAGTAGGGCAGCAGTAGCTTGTATAAGAAGGTAGTGGATAGTACCTCCGTACAAGAAAAGAATATTAAAACCATGGTTGAGCAGTAGGTGAGAGAAGCATTGGCTCAAACTCGAGGAGGATCATTGATTCCAAAGGATAGACCTTACCTAGAGGAAATTGATGCCATCTAATATCCTAAGGGTTTTGTGCCACCTTCTTTCAAGAGCTTCAATGGCATGAGAACCCAAGGTAGCAGATAGCGCACTTCAGAGCCAGTTGTTGCAATACTGGTGGTAGTGATGCTCTTTTATTTCATCTTTTTATTAGTAGCTTAGCAGGCATAGTCTTCAATTGGTATGCTGAACTTCCCAATAGTTTAGTGAATACTTTTCTGAGTTGGAGCAACTCTTCATTAAGAGGTTTACTGGATCTCAATGAAGGGTTACTGTAAGCGATCTCGTTGTGGCTCAACTCAACACCCTGATGAGTCCCTCATTAATTATATTCTCACATGGCACAATCTGAGTATGAAATATGAATTACAGCTGTTCAAACAGCATGCCATTGAAATTCTATTGAAAAATATTCTTGGCCCGGTCGCCTTCATGAGCAAAGGCTTTACCATCAAGACATTTGAGAAGCTAATCAACAAGGCTAGCTTACAAGAAGAAGCCAAATAGTTGCCTTTTGGATTAATCAACAAACTCAAAAATCTTATGAGAAGAAGAAGCGATAGCAAGTAGGGAAGTAAATAGAGAGTAGTATGAGAGACCTCAAGCTCCACAGGGTCACTTCCACCTCCTATACCACCACTGAGGCTATCCTACCAACCACTACATCAGTCTCCATGGCCTTCGCCGCCTCCTCCTCAGCCATATCCACAGTAGTAGTGGTCCACATACATGCACCAGGTGGCTATGGTCCTCCTACTATTACGGATAAACTAAACAAACCATATTCATTCAAGAGGAGGTAATCGAAAATCTTTAAGAATCTCTTAAAGAAATCTAATTTTCAGCTACCCAAGCCTAGAAGGCTGGAGGAAGTGGGCAAGAGCAATAATCCTAACATTTGTCCCTACCACCGCATGATAGGTCATGTTTTGGAGGATTGATTTACATTTAAGGATTGGCTTGAGCATAGCTATAAGACAGGCGCCATAGTTATCCCAAAGGAATACCTTGTGGAATAATCATCTAGTTCCATTAGGGTAATCCTTGGATACCTGCAATCCTTCTAAAGCCAAAGAAGGTTGGAATATCTCCATATCCTGAACCTCTAAGAAGATTGTGTCCAAAATCAAGAAACTTTTTTTGTAGGTGCTTGAGGCTCGAACCTCCAACATCAAGAAAGGTTTGCAAGTTGTCCAGGATAACTTGGGGAAGGTAGGATCTCATCAGCAGCAGCAGCCCATGCCAGCCTGGGATAGCCAAGTAGCACAACCACTAACCAAGCCCAGCCTCTAGTCCACCATTGTAGCTACTACTTCAGCAAGCACCTTTACTTCAGCTAGCTCTTCCTCTAGTAGACATCTTGTATCGATGGATGAGGGCATCAAATCCCTCACCCCTCTTACTTTGCTAGATTTCTACTATGTACCTCCTTCAGAATCCAAGAAATAAAGGAATAAAGCTAGTTTGATTATATTTGTCACTTTTAATGGGTTGTCTAATTCTACTCTTATTGAAAACTCTCCAAGTCTGAACCATAATTATCACAACTCCAATCTTCCTCTTTCTGATTTAGAGTTAGACTTTACCTCTCTAAATACTATGGGTTCACCTCTTGAGATAGACTTGGAATCATCCATGAGGGTCCCATAGGAGAAATGAGAGGTGCAACAAAATCCTCCACTAATGCCACAAGAGATCACCAAGTCAACCTCTAGTGGCAAGGTTCTACCTCCTAGGCAGACCTCAAGATAAGGGGAAACAAATCATTGGTTCATGATCGAAGCCCTCCACGTGATGCTCCACTCTTGGATATGCTTGTGTAGGATTAGCCCAAGGTGGATTATAATGTCCTCTCTCACTTGAGAAAGTTGTCATCTAAGTTAAGCATATATGATGCCCTTATCTTATCCAAAGAAATGAGGGAATCATTAATCAAGGCTCTTCTTGATCTAGAGATATGCTTAGCTTAGTTGATCGCTGTTGGAGAGGAGACACATTATTCCAGAGAAGCCCAAGAGTCACTTTCACAGATGAAGACCTTCTTCTGGGGGACATGGAGCACAATCGCCCCTACATTATATGGACATGGGCGATTCGACTTTCTAGAGTTCTTCGATGCGTGCATCGGTAAAACATGAGTCTAACGAACCTTGCCTATTTGAGGATTGACATCTCTACACTCCGAGGAGATCAGATTATGTTTAGAAGATTCAATTAACAAAGTGAGAGGGCTTTAGGTTCCATAGTGTTACCTTTAAAAATAGGTGACTGGTAGACTGAAGCCATGTTCTATATCATTTATTCGAATACTTCGTTCACCACTTTGCTCGGTAGGCCTTGAATATATCACAAGTTCAGGAAGGATGGGATTGAATATTATGTCAAAGGAGATGAAAAGCCATTTTCAGTCAGAGAGATTGAGATATATGAGGATGCGACCAACTATCTTCTTTAAAATACCTTTTCTCGTGAACTCGATCAAAATTCAAATGCAAAAGAAAAAGAAGAAAAAGAAAAAGAAGATAAAGAAGAAAAAGAAAAAGATAAATAGGATGAGTCTAATGTGATTAGCATACCAGCCAACCCCTCTCAGCAGGTTTATTTGGAGGTGACACTCGAGCCAGACAGGGACGAAGACCAGGCCTCCAAGCAAAGCACGAATGTATTCAATAAAGTTTATGTGAAACTATCAGGCAGTAGTTAAGAACCTTAGCTCTAACCTCACTTTTCTTTCAAAAAGTTGAAGGTTTAGTAGTTAAGGAAGCCCCTCAGTCTTCCAAGGATGCCAAGCTGAAGAGATTCCTATTGGGATCATCATCCTCAAGTCCAGTTACTGATGTAGGGCTTGAAGATAATTCAAATAAAAATTAATGGAATTGCCTTCTGATTGGTACTCACCTTATGTTCTTAATCTTACAAAGAAGGATTTGATTCCTTATATGTGGTCTAAGTACAGGTCAGAATACTTCAAGAAGCTATGGAATAATAGAGGCAGGGATGCATAATCAAGGTCTGGACTAGGATTCGGTACAGTGGGTCCAGTCGATGATGATAATTACTGCTTAGTTGTCACCAATCATTTGGAGTCTGATAGGTTCTTCAACCACACTAGCTCTTATGAGGATGTGTGTTTAGAAACTTCAAATGATCCAGATGATCTCCAAATCAAAGATGCATCGCCAGAATTTGAAGAGGAGATCCATTCAATAATTGACAAGCTTAAAGAAATCAACCTCGGGATGGAAGAAAATCCATGCCTGACATACATCGATTTGTTGTTGAATGAAGAAGAAACCAATGACTTAGTTAGGCTATTAATTGAGTTTAAGGACTGCTTTGCATGGAGCTATGAAGAGATGCCCAGATTATCTCTTGGTAGTCCCCAAACTAGCAATACGCACCTAGATGCCAATCCTATCAAGCAAACTCCTAGACGCATACAATTAGAAATTGAACAATAGGTCATTTCTGAAGTCAAGAAATTGATTGATGCTGGTTTCATCAGGGAAGAAAAATACCCTAATGGTTATCCAGTGTCATCCTAGTTAAGAAGAAGAATGGCCAAATTTGCATATGCATCAATTTCAAGGACTTAAACAAGGCATATCCTAAGGATGAGTTTCCTCTTCCAATACTAGAATTAATGTTGGACATCGCCTCATCTCATGCAGTATTGTCCTTCATGGATGGGTCATCTTGCTACAACCAAATCAAGATGGCCCCCGAGGATGAAAGAAACACTTCTTTTTGAACCCCGATCGAAATCTATTGTTATAAGGTCATGCCATTTGGCCTTAAAAATGTTGGTGCTACATACCAATGGGCCATGACTCAGATCTTTAATGAACTCATTCATCATAAGGTTGAGGGCTATGTTGATAATCCAGCAATCAAAAATGAAGAAAAGGAAGACCACCTCTTTGACTTGAGAATAGTTTTTGAATGGTTAAGATAATATAACCTCAAAATGAATCCCCTGAAGTGTGCATTCAGAGTAGCTTTAGGAAAATTTCTTGGGTTTGTTGTCTAACATCGGGAATAGAAATAGATCTAGAGAAGATCAAAGCCATCTTAGAAATGCCACCTCCCAAAAGTTTAACTCAACTCAGATCTTTTCAAGGGAGGTTGGCGTATCTAAGATGCTTTATCTCCAACCTATCAAGAAGATGCAAGTCATTTTCAGAACTTATCAAAAAGGATGCCAAGTTTAAGTGGGATGACAAGTGCCAACATGTCTTTGAAGATATCAAGCAGTATTTAGTGAAGCCGCTAGTTCTAGTAGTGCCTATCTAAGGCAGGCCACTCATCCTCTACACTCTGCATTGGGCGACTCCCTCGGTACTTTATTAGCCCAAGCCAATGATGATGGAAAGTAGAGTGCTCTCTACTACCTCAGTCATCGTCTGATCCCTGCTGAAACGAACTACCCACCTATTGAGAAACATTGCCTAACTTTGATCTTCGCATCCCAAAAGCTACAACATTATATGCTTTCTCATAAGTGGACTTGATTTATAAAACCAATCCACTGTAGTATCTCATGACATGCCCAACACTATCCGAATGTTTGGTATGTTGGTCCATGATTCTCTCATAATTTTATGTCACATTCGTACTCCTCCGTGCGGTAAAAGGACAAGCACTAGCGGATTTCTTAGCAGCACACCCATTGCCTGTAGATTCCTCACTCAGTGACAATCTCCCTGATGAACAAATCATGAACTTAGGGGAGGTTGGAAAATGCCATTGGGAGATGTATTTTGATGGTGCGGCTTCCTTTCATAAAGGAGAAGAAACACAATCTACTCTTCGAGGAAAGTCAGGGGTAGGAATAGTTCTCTTAACTCCAGACTGCAATGTGATGAGATTCTCATACTATCTCTCCAATCCCTACACCAACAATGAAGCTGAGTATGGAGCTTTGATTGCGGTCTAGAGTTAGCCATTATAGTATGTGTCAAGAGCATCAACATCTACGGGGATTCTCAGTTGGTCATCAACCAGATTATCGGGTTCTACAAGGTTTTCAAACCTAAGCTTCGTCATTACCATGAGTATACCATGAAGCTGTTGGCCCAAATCCCTAAAGTCACCATCTACAAGGTTCCCCGAGCAGAGAACACAGTAGCAGATGCTTTGGCCAAACTTTCCAAAGAATTGGCATGTTTAGAAGATGAGTCCATTCAAATAATAGTCAAAAATAAACAAGTCCTATCCTTTATTAATGTTGAACTCGTCGAGAGACTTTCTCTTGAAGAGGAGGTAGCCATTGCTAATAAGGATAAAGAGCTGGATTGGAGGCAACCGTTCATAGATTACTTGAACACCGGCAAACTACCTCAAGAGAAATCACAAGCTCATCAGATGAAATAGAGAGCTCTCTCCTAGGCTCTCGTGGATGACACCTTGTACTGACGGTCCTTCGATCAAATGTGGTTACGTTGTTTAGCCAAAAATGAAGCCCATAGGATCATGACTGAGGTACACTCAGGTCTATGTGGAGCACATCAATTTGGTCCAAAGATGAAAGCAAAGATCAAGAGACTAGGATACTACTGGCCTTTGATGATCATAGATTGCATGGTTGTATCTAGAAGATGCCATCAGTGTCAGGTACACAGTGTGGTCAAACATTAACCACCCAACATTCTGCATCCTACTTAGGCCTCATGGCCATTTTAGTGTTGGGGTACCGACATTATGGGTCATACCGATCCTCCATCTTCCAAAGGTCATCGGTTCATTCTAGCTGCCACCGACTACTTTTCCAAGTGGGTGGAGGTAATCCCACTCAGAGAGGTCACAACTCAGCATCTGCTTCAATTTTTTAGGAATCATATCATATATAGTTTCGGGGTGCCTCGACGAATTATATCTGATAATGGTACTACATTCAAAAGGACCAAAATCAATAGCTTCGCTAGAAGACACGGTATAGTTGGAGATGTTCCACCATCTACTACCCAAGAGCGAATGGCCTAGCAGAAGCATTCAACAACTTATCTAAATACTAAAGAAGACACTAGCATAAGCAGTTGGTTGAAGCCTTGTGAGCATACCGCACCACATACGGAACTCCAACTCAATCTACCACGTTCTCCTTAGTGTATGGGTCCGAAGCTGTTCTACCCCTAGATGTTCAACTCCCATCACTAAGGATAGCATTGGTAGCAAGATCACTACCAAATAGAATGCCAAGTTGCGGTTGAAAGAGCTTGAAGGTTTGGAGAGACATTTACGGGCATGCTAGAACCTTGAGTTGTACAAAGCCAAAATGATTCAAGCTCACAACAGTCGGTCCCTAGGGCTTTTCAAGTAGGAGAACTTGCATTGGTCCTAAGGAGACCAATATTTGCCCATCAAAGATGAGGAAAGTTTGAACCCACTTGGGAAGGCCCTTTTGTGCCTACCAAGGAGGATCTTATCAGCTTATTGATTGTAAAGGGGAACACCCGATGCTTTCAAATAATAGGCTCTATTTGAAGAAATATTACCCATAAAATATGTTTGAAAATAATCATCATTAAAAGAATAAAATTTGATTCCAATTCATCAAAATCTTCTCTTCTTTCGAAGCGTTGTTTGCTTGTCTTGAGAATCCGTCATGATGTGTTTATGATAGGTGTTAGAGAACCCAAGAAGCATCTTATCCCTCTTTCACAATATGAACACAATCAAACATAATTCCCAATGCTACTAGAATAGGTGTGAGAGAGCCCAAGAGGCATCCTATTTTGATTAGGACAACTAAGTTAGGTGTGAGAGAACCCAAGCGGCATCCTTTCTTAGTGGAAATCTCCTTTTCCATTCATAGCACTATTTCATCAAATTCCCCAAGCATGTTTAGGGTAGTGAGATAACCCAAGTGGCATTGTATTCCCTTTAACACAAGCATAAAAATAAACACATAACTTTTATCTCGGGCTATTTTGATGTGGGAGCAAGCCCCCTGTGGTACTCATTAAATGCTTAGGATATACTACCTTACTAGTATGTCACCCTCATTTGTTCATTTAATGTGAATCCACATTTTCTTCCTAACTTGACCATTGCATACCAACGAGTGCCTCGTTAGTTTGGTAGACTTCACTTCTCAACCAATAAGCTACCTCATGTTGATTTTGTTTAAGAAGATGTGAGTCCCTATGCTTTCTTCTTGAACTAATCATCATGTAATGACTAGGTCGAGTATATTTGAGGTTTAGGATAAGTCCTCCAGAGGATCCTTTCCTCTTGACTACATTTGAGTTGATATAATTCCACCAGTAACATTCACTTAATAGTTGCCCTAGGTCGGATAGCACCTGTTGAGCCAAAGATAGACTATATCGACAATCAGTTCTACTATAGGAGGATGTGAGTCCCTGCACTTTCTTCCTAGGTTGATTGTTGCAAACCGACAGACACCTTAGGTTTGTTGATGTTCACTATGCTGATAGTGACTCACCCGATGGATACACCACTCTTGGCAGATGTGAGTCCCTATGCTTTCTCCTTGAGTTGGCCACCAAATACCTATGCATATTATTTTCTCCGGGTTTTGGATCAAGCCCTTAGAGGCTCCTCTCCCTATGGGCATTCTACTTGGATCACATCCTTTCCAAACCCATTTAGACATTACCTGGGTTACATTTAGATTAGACAGTCCCCCTTTCCTAGTAGCCACCCCTGTGGTTGGAGAATTTGTTCTGGATGCGCAGATTCTCCCATGGTTCAGTAAATCTGAGATAGGTCTAGCTAATATAAGCTCCTTCTTAGTTTGATCCCTCATAAACTGAGAGGGTCCATGATAAACAAATAATAAAATTAAACTAAAAAATAAAATATTTGCTTGTGGATTAGTAATTCAAGCCCCCAAAGGGTCCCTTTTCCTAAGCAGACATTTTATTTTTAGGGTAGTGTCAGTAGAACTCCCTATAGGAATTGCCTAACTACCTGAGTTGAGATAAGTCCCCGGGTCGACACTCTATCCATAGTCGCCCTTAGGTCAGGCTCAATCTATTTTGCCATAAAGTAGGTTACCCCAGTAGTCATTTCACTTTGGGAGATGTAAGCCTACTATGCATTCTTTCTAGCATGATTATTGCAAACCGACGGGCAACCCTAGGTTGGGTTCAATTTGTTGCCCAAAGTAACCGATCACCCCAGTGATCATTTATAGTGGAAGATGTGAGTCCCTGTGCTTTCTTCCTCTAAATTGCATTGCAAACCGAAAGGCACAATTTTGGTTGGATAGTTCTCCCCTTAGCCTTGAAGCTACTCCCTTTGATTCGGTAAATCTAAGATAGGTCTAGGCTGATATAAGCTCTTTCTCAGTGTGATCCATTGTAAACCAATGAAATCCATCAAAACTAATTAAAAAATGAAATTAATCATGACTATCTTCGAGCTGATTTAAGTCCCCTAGCGGCATTCACTCAATATCAGCCCTAGGCCAGGTTTGATTTATTGTATAAACAACTGATCACCCCAGTGGTTCCTTATTTTAGAAGATGTGAGTCCCCACACTTTCTTCTTAAACTTGACCATTGCAAACCAAAAGGCACCCCTTTGGTTGGATAGTCCTATTGTGGTTGGTATACTACCCCATTGGATTGGTAAATCTGTGTTAGACCAAGGCCCATGGCCTACCGGCATCACAAATCGATGGGATCCATCAAAATACTTAAAAATAAAATTAATCTTTGATTATCTTTGAGTTGATTTAAGTCCCCCAGTGGCATTCACTCAATAGTCAACCCTAGGTTGGGTTCAATCCGTTGCCTCACCAATGGATCACCCCAGCAACTGATCCCTACTTTGGATGATGTAAGTCTACTATGCTTTCTTCCTAGTACAGCTGCTGCACACCAAAAGCAATCCCTTTGGTTGGCTAGTCCTACTATGTGTCTGGTAGACTACCCCTTTAGATTGGTAAACCTAAGTTAGGCCAAGGCCTACACGGCCACTACTCAGTGTGATCCATTGTAAATCAACAAGGACCATCTAAAAATCCAAAAATTAAAATCTGAAACAAATTCAACCCTCCTCCCTCAGTGGAGTCAACTAAAAAAACAAAATAAACCCAATCAATCTCCCCCAGTGGAGTCAAATCAAACAAATCAAACAAACCATATGCTTATCCTCGTGAGATGAAAGTCTTTCCGGTTCCCCCAACGGATCTCGAATTCTAATACCTCAGTGGATTTCACAACCTCTTCTCCTAGGATGACTTGAACTTGCTCCCCTGGTGGAGAGTTCACTTTTTCATCTCTAGTAGAACACCAAATCCTAAATCAACAAATTGAATCAAATTTCTCCCCAGTGAGACTCAAATCAAATCTCTCATCCCCCTGTGGATGATTTAAACCTATTTCCCTAGTGGAAGGTTCACGTACTCTATCCCTAGTGGATTCATCCTTCACTCTCTTATGTCTTTGACATGAGTAGAGTCACATTGCACTAAGCTCTTGATTCCTTCTACACCTTGGGTTAGGAGTAGATCATTTCTGCTTGCTTGATTTGTGTTGATCATCTGACAATACATGCGTCTTGTCCACACCACACCTATTGGGTGCCTTTTGTTGACCTCATTTTTAGAATGAGCTGTCAACCTCTCCATCTTAAACATAGGACTCCTCTTATACCCTAAGTTAGTCTTAAGATACTTCTGATTGAACACTAAGAGACTTAGAAGAGTTAGCCATGGGAATAGGTCATGGGGTGTTAGGAAAACTGCCTACCCTATAGCTTGAACTAAATCCCTACTTCCTTCTTTCAAGTCAAACTCCAAATACAAATCCTTTTCCTTCTCAAATCCAAACCAACTCCAAATTCAAATCAACTTCGAACTCAAATCAATTCCAACTTAATTGAATTTTTGAAATCCAAATCAACTTCAAACTTCAAATCCTAATCAACTTCAATTCCAAATCAAATCTCAAATCAATTCTAACTTAATTGATTTTCTCAAACCTTAAATCAATTCCAATGGATTTTCTCAAATCATGAAGCAATTCCAAATGATTGAATTCTAAATTTAAAAATCCTTCTTAAGTCACTTTGATTTCATCTTATGGACTTAGTTCAAATCAAATTCAAATCAATTCAAATTCAAAAGATTTTCTCACAACCCATTTATATTCTCATTTATATTCACAAATTTAAATGAATTATAAATTCAAAAATCCAAAACAAATTCAAAACTCAAATCCAAATCCAACCTATAACCAACCTAAACCCTTTCAAGTCAATTTGTTGAACTTAGCCAAATCAACCTCAAATCAATTCAAACCCTTGGATTTTCTTCATGATTCAATCAATCCTTCAATCATGAAACCAAATTTAAACATAAACTTCAATCATCAAACCAAAACTAAATTCAAAAATCAAACCCAAATCAAACTCATGTTCACCCTTTTGAACTTCAAATTGTCAAATGAATCAAAACCCATTTGACTCCAAATCACTTGCAAATAGATTTATATTTCAATTATATGTCCATATGTGAGTTCAATCAAACTTGAATCAAGCCTTCATCAAGTCAATTGACCTACTTAGGCTCACTTGACCCAAATGTGACCTAAAGTACCCTTTTGAGCCAAATTCTAATCCTACCCAAATTGGATTGAACTAAGCCCATCTAAGAAATATATTGTGAGAAACAATCATCATAAGATGATCAATCACTCAAATTGGGTCAAACCTAGCCTTTGACCAAGTCAACATTTGACCAAAATGAAACCTGAACTAGCCAAAATCCACCATAGGCCAAATTAATTGAAACCATTGATCAAAACTAGTTTATGATCAATGTTTGAACTTGACCAAGTCATCATTTGAGCCTAACCTAGCCCAATTGGTCACTTGACCCATGTTGACCCAACTTGACCTAAAAAGTCAAAATGTGTCAAATCTTAATCTAAGTCAAATTGATTGAAACCAATAGGTTAAGTTCATTCTAAATCACTTGTTGAACTTGACCAATGCCTCAATTGGCCAACTAGACCCAACCTAGCCCAATTGACCATGAACCTACCTTGACTTAATAGGTCAAATCAAGCCAAAATCAAATCAAACTAAAATTGATTGAAACCAAAGCTTGTAATACATTTCAAATGACCAACCAAACCTAAACCAACCCATGACCTAACCAAATTGGGTCAAATGGGTCAAATGGGTCAAATGGGTCAAATTGACCCATTTGACCAAAATGGCATCAAATGAACCAAAACCAAATATAAATCAAATTGAACCAAACCAATGATACCAAAATATTTCAAATGGTCATATGAACTTGACCCAATCCTTGGTTTGACCCAATTTGACCAATTGTCAACTTGACCCACCCATTGACCTAAATGGGTCAACATGAGACAAATGATATCAAATCAACTCCAAATTCATTAAAATTTGGACCAACCCAATTTCAAACTATTCTAAATCTGCCCAAATTGAAATCAAAGTCAAATGAAAATTTTACCCCTACGTTAAGGGGTATCTTATGGTCAATTCTACTTGGAATTTGGTCATATCCTTTTCATGGCCACTTGACACCCTCTTAGTGGACCAAGTGGACACTAATTAGTGTGGTGCACATGACCCAATGGGTTTGGATCAGCCAAACCCAACCCAAGGCCAAAACTAACCACCTAATTGGAATTTAGCACATGGAATCACTCCATACTCTCAAACAAACACATGTGCAACTTCACCACCCCCCTCCTCTACCAAAATCGAATCACATGGCACTCAAAACCACCTAACAAACCCAATCAATCTAGTCAATTGATCCAAAATGGAAGGATAGCTCACGACCGTCCATCCTTGTAGAACGAGATATACTCCCCCTAATTCCACTTCATTTCACATCACTTGCTGTCGATTGAGCCATAGGAACTCAAAGGAAGTATTGCCAAGCTCTCCCAAGCATCCTCAAGCTCTTTCAATTCTCCATTTTTAGTTTTACCTAAACCAAAAATAGGGGAGGTGAGTGAGAAATCCACCTTGCTTAATTCAAAACCTAACTCCAATTGCTCTTGCAAGCACCATTAGAGGACCCAATCAAGCTCACCCAAATAAAACACCAAGCAATCAAGCCACGGGAAGGAGGAGTTCGACCAAAGCCGCAAGCATTTGAAGCTCATCTTGGCCAATTGGAGGATCTACTTGATCTCAAGCCTTCAAACCTTCAACAGGGCTTCGTCTCCACTAGACAAAACTACCTCAACATTTGGGAGTGCCGATGATAGCTAAAATTCAAAAGCCCACTTTGATAGAGAAACCAAACAGCTGAGACCAATTAAAATTCAGTCCAAAAAAGAGGAAAAAAGTGGTGGTCAAGCTAACGGACGGCATGGATGCTTTCTCGTTGGTTGACCAATGACATCTATTATAATTTGGAATCATCGAGATGTCCGCAAGAAGGTAGCGGGCAACTACCTCTAGCACATCATTGGGGAGCACAATGCTCTTCATTGGCCTCCTTAAAACCAAAGTTGAGGAAATCAGCAGAAAAGAGATTGATGCTATTGCCGAAAGGAATTGTAATTTCTTACACCAACCGGCCAATGGGAAGTCTGGTGAAATTCTAGCTATTTGGAGAAGTGACCTGCTCTGTTTCACCCCGGTAACCCAATAACCAATGCATCATGGGAAAAGCTTGCTTCTAGGATAATATCACTTGGATGATGCTATTATCTATGCTAACTATGATCACCATATAAGGAGAGCTCTTTGGGGTCTCATATCCCCTTTACTGGAGGATGGGCTACCTGCTATCATTGGGGAAGACTTCAATTGCATCTCTTCTAGTGAGGATAAAAAAGGAGGCAAACCCTTCAGGTTTTCCTCTGTCCAAGAATTTCAAGACTTCATGATCTCTTGCGGGCTGCATGACCTTGACTTCACAGGGCCGAAGTACAGTTGGACCAACAACAAAGAGGGAAGAAGTAAAATTTGGGTATGTCTAGATCATTTTTGATTAATGCAACAGCCTCTACTCAATTCCCCTTCTCCAAAACCTTTCACTTGACCCAGATCGCTTCAGTTCACTGTCCCATTCTCCTGCAAATGGTTCAGCCCTCACCTTACAAGCAACAACCCTGGATCAGATTTGAGGATAGCTAGATTTCATACCCAATGACATGGAAATTAGTGTGGAAATGCTGGAACAAGAAGGTTGATGGCTCCAAGGCTAAAATTTTGGAGTCTAAATGCACTCATAAAGAATAAGCTAAAGACCTGGGAAACTAAAAATATGTGTTGGAATAGAAAATCCAAGAGTCTGTAGTATATGGACTGCTCTCCCATTAGACTCTCTAATTTGGTGAAAGCTAAATTACATCAGAGTGTTAATGAACTTAACACCGCTCTTACTAGGCTCAATACTTGGTGGAAACAAAGGGCTAAAGTAAGATGGTTAGAGAAGGGAGATGCCAACACACATTTCTTCCATACTGTGGCTTCAGTTAAATGATGAAGCAATCAGATTAGTGGCATCAAGATTGCTGATGGATAGTCATTCGATGATCCTAAAGTTATCAACTCTAATTTCCTAGACTTCTTCAAGAGAAAATAGAGCAAACCTGAAACATCAACTGAAGGATGGCCCTCCTTTGCTACAAAATTCAGCATACCTCTAGAAATTGGGAAGCTATTGGAAACCAGTATTGAAGACAAAAAAATTTGGGAGATTGTTCGATCCATGGGAGTCAATCGTGCATAGGGTATTGATGGAATTACCACATCCTTCTACAAAGCTTTTGGAGAATTGTTGGTCTTGATGTCAATGTAGTTGTCCAAGAATTCTTCAGAATAGGGGAAATGCCTTTTGCATGGAAGGAAACACTCATTGTACTTATTCCTAAAACCACAGGGGCTAATTAGACTAAATTCTATCCCATCATCCTATGCAAAACCATTTACAAGGTCGTTGCCAAAGTGCTAGTTATGAGACTAAAAAATTTGCTCCAAAGTTGGTGGCTGAAGAGAAAGGGGCATTTGTTCCTCACCGATCCATCTCCACCATTGTTTACTTGCACAAGAACTCATCAACAAATTCTAGCATTCCACATCTAAGGATGGATTCATGGCCATTAAAGTGAACATGGAACAAGCCTATGATAGGATGAGTTGGGATACACTTTCCATGATCCTAGTGAAGTTTGGGAAACCATATAAGTTCAATAACTGGATCCTCTAATGTGTGACTCTCCCATCTTTTTCTCTGCTCCTAAATGGCAGTAGAATGGAATGGATCTAAGATCAATGCGGCTTCAGACAAGGTTGTCCTTTGTCCCCAAACATTTTGTGCTCAAAGCTTCTCTCCATGGCATTTCAGCAATATGGACAAGATCTGGGAATTGCTATTTCCAATGGTGGAACACGTATCTCCCATATTTTGCAAGTCGATGATATCTTCATTACTTTCAAGGTCTCAATCAGCCATACTAATAGAATCACTGACATCCTTGACAAATATTATGGGTGAACGGGCCAAAAGGTGAATGCTAGTAAATGCACCATCCTTTTTAGCAAAATCACAATTAGAAAGCCATCCGGATTACTCGAATGACTCAATTTCAAAAAGTAAAAAAGTTTAATTATCTAGAATCAGATTAGCAATGAGAAAACTAAATAAAAGCTACTTTGGCAACCTCATCCAAAGAGCACACAACAAAATTCATGGGGTTTATGACACCTATCGATGACTGGTCACGCCACCTTAATTAACTCCTCCTTATTGGCCATCTCCACATACCAAATTGCCCACACCAATGTCCTAAAAAATGTCCTTGCCAATATTGAGAAGATGACAAGGAATTTCCTTTGGCAAATAAAGCCCAACCAATGGGGTATTCATTACATTTCATGGGAGGAAATCTGTCAACCTAGCCGACATGATGGGCTCAGTTTTGATGCTACTTCTAAGTGGAAGGGGCCCTTATAGGCTAGGCTTGCTTGGGAGCTCATATCTAACCCAAATACCATACTCCATCGATGTTTAAGGGAGAGATATGGCTCAGACAGCTGGAGAAGATAGCCCAAATGTGGAGGTTCCATCAGCTGAGCGGTAATTGCTGAAGGTGCTCACAGCCTCTCCAAAATTCTAAAATGGCAAGTTGCAAATGGTGAGTTGATCGACCCAATCAACCATGCTTGGATTACAAACATTCCACTTGCCAAATGGCCAGCCTACATCAATATGGATAGCATAGACAACCTCCAAGTTGTAAATTTTATTTCTGGGAATGGGCAATGGGATTTGGAGTAGCTTGAACAACGGTTTGGTGTCGTCATGACTGAAACTATTGTTGTTGTCCAAATTCACAACAATCTGAATGAGGATTGCCCTGAACTCCTAAAACTTCCTCTAGGAAAAGCCATTACATCTATGTCTTATGCAACATAATTTGATTCAGACATTTACTGGACAAAATGGCTCTCAAAACTCAAATTGCAACCCAGAGTGAGAATATTTTGGTGAAACTAATGAAGAATGCTTTGCTAACCAACTGTTGGCTGAATAGGTGGGGCCTTAAAGAAGATCGTGGTTGTCCCTCAGGCTGCAGCAGAAAAGAATACATTGAATATCTCACAGTATATTGTTCCCTCACCATTAACATTATTCAGATTATGGTCTGTTGAGGGTTTCCCATTCCTACCATCACTAGCTTTGTTGATTTGTTGATTTCCCTCTCCAAATGAATAAATATCAAATTCCATGGTCGAGGTGCTATTGCTCTATAATCTACCATGTTTGGAGAAGCAGAAATGCCAAGACACATGGCCGCCCCCATGGAACTCCTAAGATTATTGCTGCTATTGTTCTTGAAACACTTACCAACCCCATCCCCTTCTCATCCCAAGAGGCACTAGAATAACCCACTCCCATGGAACACGATCTTCCATCTTTGTGTCGATGATATCCTCATTACTTCCAAGGCCTCAATCAGCCATACTAACAGAATCACTAACATCCTTGACAAATATTATGGGTGGAAGGGCCAAAAGGTGAATGCTAGTAAATTCATCATCCTTTTTAGCAAAACAACACACAATTAGAAAGCCATCTGGATTGCTCGGATGACTCAATTTTGAAAAGTTAAAAAGTTTGAGTATCTGGGCATCAAATTAGCAATGAGAAAACTAAATAAAAGCTACTTTGGCAACCTCATCTAAAGAGCATCTAAAAACAAAAAATGGGTTTATGGGGTTATTATATGCACCTTAATTAACTCCTCCTTATTGGCCATCTCCACATACCAAATTTCTCACACCAATGTACTAAAAAATGTCATTGCCAATATTGACAATATGGGAAGGAATTTCCTTTGAAAAACAAAGCCCAACCAACCGGGTATTCATTACATTTCATGGGAGAAAATCTGCCAACCTACCCGACATGATGGTCTCGGTTTCCATGCTGCTGCTAAGTGGAAGGGGCCCTTGCAGGCTAGACTTGCTTGAGAGCTCATCTATAACCCAAATACCATACTCCAGCAATGTTTAAGGGAGAGATATGGCTTGGACAGCTGGAGAAGACATCCTAAACGTGGAGGTTCCATCAGTTGGGCAATAATTACTGAAGGTGCTCGCAGCCTCTCCAAAATTCTGAAATGGCAAGTTACAAATGGTGAGCTAATCGACCCAATCAACCATGCTTGGATTACAAACATTCCACTTGCCAAATGGCTATCCTACATCAATATGGATAGCATAGACAACCTCCAAGTTGTAAATCTAATTTCTTGGAATGGGCAATGGGATTTGGAGTGGCTTGAACAATAGTTTAGTGTCGTCATGACTAAAACTATTGTTGTGAATTCAAAACAATCTGAATGAGGATCGCCCTGAACTCCTAAAACTTCCTCTAGAAAAACCATTACATCTATGCCTCTTGTAACATAATTTGTTTCAGACATTCATGACCAAATGGCTCTCAAAACTCAAATTGCAACCCAGAGTGAGAATGTTTTGGTGGAGACTAATGAAGAATGCTTAGCCAACCAAATGTTGGCTGAATAGGAGGGGCCTTAAAGAAGATCGTGGTTGTCCCTCAAGCTGTAACAAAAAAGAATACATTGAAGATCTCACAGTATATTGTTCCCTCACTATTAACATCCAAGAGTAGATCTTTTCACTATGGCACAAGGTTTCCCAAAGGGTTCACTACCAGAGGGACAATCCACTCATAGACCTCCACTTTTAGATAGTATACCATTTGATTATTGGAAAAATAGAATTAGTATATTTTTAAGAGGTCAAGATGCATGCATGTGGTATATGTTGACACATCAATATCATACACCCACAGTAGAAGTAAATGGCATTAAAGTTGAAAAACCTTTTGAGGAATGGTTAGTAGCTAAAAGAGTACTTGATGAATTAAATGCTAGGGATTGTAATACTTTACATTGTGCTTTATTACCTGATTATTACATGAAAATTTCTATATTAAGTGCAAAAGAAATATGGGATAAACTCATTATAACTTATGGAGGAACTAGTGAAGTTAAAGATGCTCACATAAATAGACTTGTTCATGAATATGAGTTATTTCATATGTCTCTTTCTGAATCTATTTATATGTATACTAGATTCATAAAAATAATTAACAAATTGCATTCTCTTGGAAAAACATATAGGAATCAAGACTTAGTCTATAAGATTCTTATATGTCTTCCAAAAGAATGGGAAGCTAAAGTAGCAGATATTAGTGAAGCTAAGGATTTATCTGCTTATCCACTTGATCAGCTTTTGGGTTCTTTGATAGCACATGAACAGGTTATTTCTCAAAGGGATAAGATGGATAACTCAGCAAAAAGGGAGAAGGAGAAAGGAAAAGCCATTGCATTACAAGTTGATGATAGTGATGAGCATAGCACCTCAAGCTCGGATGGTGATAGTGATGAGGTGGTCATGCTATCCAAAAGGCTTGGGAACTTGCTAAGGAATAAGAATCGAAGGTATAAAAAAATCTAAAAACTATAAATTTCAAACTAAATAATTTTCTATAGGTGAAGGGATCATTTGCTACCATTGTAAAAAGCCTGGACACATAAGAGGTGATTGTCCAGAACTTGTTGAATCAAAGGAGAAAGAGATTGATGTGGAAAGAAAAAAAATATGAAGGAGAAAAAGTACCATAAGATGAAGAAGAAGGCTTTATGGGCCAATCCAGATTCAAATGAATCAAGTACTTGCTCATCTGATGAAGAAGTCAACATATGTCTTATGGAAAATGGAGAATCTGACTTAGATTCAAGAGGTATGCAATGATATATCTTATGATGAATTAGATGATGCTTTTAATGATTTAGTTATTGAATATAAAAAATTAAAAAGAAAATACAAAACCATAGAAAAAGAACATAAAAATCTAGATATGCATTTTTGTGATTTAAAAAATGAATGTGATAATTTAAAAAGTAAAAATACTTCTATATTAAATTGTTTCTTACTTGTATGTAAACTTGAAAGAGAGAATATCTTGTTAAAAGCAAGATTAGAATTATGTTTGAAATCACAAGTTCATTATAATGCTTCATCAAGAAAAACATTTAATAAAAATTATTTGCATCATACACATCCCACTCATATACTTTATAATTATCGTGCTAAGCCATATGGAAACACTAATGTTTGGTGCAACAATTGTGATAGAAAAGGGCATATTTCATTTGATTGCTATGCACGTAAATTATAAAATACTAAGCAATCATCTTATGTATGGGTACCACACAATACACATTCATATCTTGCTTCAGAATTTAGACCCAAACATGTTTGGGTTCCAAAAGTTAACATGTGAGTTTCTTTTATAGGAATGCCTTCAAAGCAAAATCAAAGAAGGCATGGAGGATGTTCAAGACATATGACATAGATAAAGATAAATTTAGAATCTAGTGATTGAGGATTTGTTACATATGGAGATAATGTAAAGGGAAAGATCATTGGCATTGGTTCTATTTCTAAGAATTCTATCACTTTAGATAAAGTTTTTCTAGTAGAAGGATGAAAACATAATCTAATTTCTATTAGTAAATTATGTGATAAAGGTTTGAATGTAGTGTTCCATGCATCATTTTCTATTATAAAAAATAAAGAAAATGTTTTGTTAGTAGGACAAAGATATAAAAATATTTTTGTCATTGATTTAGATAGCTTTCATGATGTGAATTTGAATTTACTTTGTTTTAAAAGCACTCAAGATGATATATGGTTATGGAATAGGAGATTATGTTATATTAACATGCACACACTCAATAAAATTGCTAAACTTGATTTAGTAGTTGGATTGCCTAAATTAAATTTTCATTCAAACTATGTTTGAAATGCATGTATTCATGGCAAGCATTCTAGAAGCTCATTTAAAAGTAAAAATATTGTTTCTACTTATAGACCTTTAGAATTATTACATATGGATTTATTTGATCCTATTAGCACGACTAGCTTAGGTGGAAAACAATTATGGTTTTGTGATTGTTGATGATTTCTCTAGATATACTTGGATTTTATTTATGACTTACAAGGATGATGTTTTTGGTGAGTTTAGAAGATTTTCTAAATATATTCAAAGAGAATATTATTGATTATAGGGTTCAAACTAATCATGGTGCGAATTTGAAAATAAATTATTTGAGGATTATTGTGATGAACATGGGATTAGATAATTTTTCACCAAACTCCCCAACAAAATGGAGTAGAGGGAGAATATTAATTAATTAGATTAAGTAGATCTATGCTTGATTAGTATAAATTGCCAAAATATTTTATAAGAATACTGCATGTTATGCGATGAATATGATCTATTTTAGACCAATTTTGAAGCAGACACCCTATGAATTATTTTTTTGGAAAGAAGCCTAAGATTGAACACTTTCATGTATTTGGATGTAAATGCTTTATTTTGAATAATGGAAAAGAGCATTTAGGTAAGTTTGATTGCAAATTAGATGATGGTATTTTTGTAGGATACTCTCTTTCTAGTAGAGCTTATAATATTTTCAATAAGAGAAAAATGATTGTAGAAGAATCAATACATGTTATTTTTGATGAAAATTTAATTGATCCCATTATAAATGAAGTGATTGATAAAGAGATTGATAATTTTAAGTAAATATCTTTAGAAGATAATGTGGATGATTCATTTCATAAAGAATGGAAATATAATAAAAATCATCCAAAGGAACTAATTATAGGAGATCCTTCAAAAGAAGTTATGACCAGAAGACATAGTAGAGAGGTTGTAGATTATTCAACATTTTATCTGAGGTTGAACCTAAAAATTTAGAAGAAGCATTAAAAGATAATTTTTGGATTATTGCTATGGAAGAGGAGTTGAATCAATTTGTAAGAAATAATATTTGGGAATTAGATCCAAGACCCCAAGATCAAAATGTCATTGGAACAAAATGGGTCTTTAGAAATAAGCTAGATAATTCAGGTTGTATTGTTAGAAATAAAGCTAGGTTAGTTGCATAAGGGTACACACAAGTTGAAGGTATAGATTTTAAAGAATCATTTGCACCCGTAATAAGACTAGAAGCTATTAGGTTACTCCTTGCTTATGCTTGTTTTAAGGATTTTAAACTTTTTCAAATGGATGTCAAGGGTGCATTTTTGAATGGATTTATTGACCAAGATGTATTTGTAGAGCAACCATTTGGACTTGAGAGCCTTGATTGTCCAAATCATGTGTATAAATTAAATAAAGCCTTAAATGATTTAAAATAGTCTTCTCATGCATGGTATGATAGGTTAAGTAACTTTTTGATAGATCATGGATTTAGAAAGGGTAGAGTAGATGCCACCTTATTCCTTAAGAGCATAGATGATGATTTGATTATGGTACAAATGTATATAGATGATATATTATTTGGAAGTACAAATGAATCTTTATGCCATGAGTTCTCATCTTTGATGTCTAAAGAGTTTGAAATGAGTATGATGGGATAACAGAATTTTTTCTTAAGTCTTCAAGTGAAGCAATAAGAAAATGGCACATTCATCTATCAAACTAAGTACACAAATGAATTGCTTGAGAGGTTTGACATGAAAAGATTTAAATCTAGTAAAACTCCTATGAGCCCATATACAAAATTGGATATAGATGAATTAGGAAAATCTGTTGAAAAAAAATTATAGGAGTATGATAGGTTCACTTTTATACCTCGCTAAAATTATATTATATTTTGTTTATTGTGTGCTCATTTTTAGGCCAACCCAAAAGAATCTCATTTAACAGCAGTCAAGCGTATCTTTCGGTATTTGATAGGCACTACTAGGTTAGTTTATGGTATCCTAAAAATTCTTTATCATGTGATTAGGTTGCTTATTCTGATGATGACTTTGCTGGATGTAAAGTAGATAAAAAAGCACATCAGGCACATGTCAATTTCTAGGATCATCGCTTGTGTCTTGGTCATCCATGAAATAAAATTTTGTAGCTTTATCTAGTAGAGTACATAGTGGTGTAGAAGTTGCTCAAGTCCTTTGGTTAAAGCAACAATTAAAAGATTTTGGTATTAAGCAAGATCACATTCTAGTTCAGTGTGACAATACTAATGCTATTAGTGTAACCAAAAATCCTATCCAGCACTCACGAACCAAGCATATAGAAATTAGACATCATTTTATTAGGGATCATATTTTTAAAGGTGATGTTAATATTAATTTCATTAGTATCGATTTACAAATTGTAGATATTTTTACAAATCTAGTACCAGAAGAACATTTTTGTACTTTAAGATGCACGCTTGGAATGTTAGATCCTAATATTTAAAATTATATGTAGTTTGTTTTCACTTTTTGATCTTGTCAGAAGGGGGAGAAGAGTAAAATATTGGTTAGTATTAATTCTATTTCATGCATACATTTATGGGGAGCAACATTATTAATCTCTTGTGCATAATTTTTTTTAGAAGAGAAATTTTTTTTTCAAAAACTATGATGAAAGATCAATTTGCACCTTCATCAAAATCATTACATAACATTAGTTTATCATCATCAAAAAGGGGGAGATTGTTGGCTTAATGAGCCTCATGTTCATTCTGATCAATTTTGATGATAACAAACGAATGCTTGGATGTTCTGATGTATGTTTTATGTATTTCAAATTTATTAATTGCTAATTACATATTCAATACATCTCACAATATGTTTGAGAAAATTGCAAGAATAGAAGAATGAAAGATAAACCAAAATGGATAATGTGAAGCTAAAGATACAATATTTTAGGTTATATGCATTTATAACTAGAATTAATTTTCTCTCAACAACTATTATTTTAATGAGGTTAATTTATATAAATCTCTATCTAATTAACATTCAATTATATATTTCATACATAGCATTTGAATTGTCAAAAAATGATAATAAATTATGATTATTAAGTGCAATTATTTTATTTACTTAATATAATTAAATATTTTAATTTAATTTGAAGGTTATATGATCACTAATATATGTATGATTATATATAAATTATATCATAATATTTAAATGTCATATTTCAAAATTAACAAAAATATGTGAAATATTGTATTTTAGCCAAAGTCATTTTATAATCAAGGAATTTATATCTGATTTCATCTCCAATAGATTCCTTGGATTTTTTATTTTAATTTGATAGGTTACATGACCCACATTTCATCAAAATTGAATTTATTATGACTTTTCAAACATTAGTTGATTTTAATAATGAATACATGCTACATGCTTTGAATATATTAAGAGTCATATTTGATTATTTTTGACTTGCCCATGTGAATAGCCAAATTTTGGCTACATGAATTTAATATTTATTTAATATAAATTATATTTTTATTGAATATTAAATTATTAGATGATAACATGATGTTAGAATAATATATATTTTTTGAAATTATTCAAAATGACCTTCTTGCCTATAAATAGCCCTCATTCTCTTCATGAAAGCATTCCTCATTCAAATTCAAAAGCCCTCCAGCAAATCTAAGAAAAAATTTCCTAGATTTTGCTACTAAGTGTTCTCCAAATATTGCAAGATCAAATCCTTGGTTTGGAAGCTTCAACATCTTCCACTAAGCAAACTTTCTCAAATTACTTGAGTTTATTTTCTTGATCTTAATCCCTTTTAGTTATTCATACTATTTTCACCATTTATTTATTCTTTCCTTTTTATACTTTTTGGTGGATTAGTCTTTGGACATCAAAGTCTAAGTTTGCCATATCAAAGTTTCTTTAATCATTTTTTTGTGAAAAAACTCTTGTGAAAGTTTGTAGGATTTATTTCAACTTGTTGAAATTTTTAACTTTCTACAAATTTCTTTTAGTTTCCTGAAATATTTCTTCATTAGTTTTATTTTGAAAGATCATTTATTCTTAGATCTATTTCAGAAGTATATTTTAAGCATTTTAAATTAAATTATTGTGCTAAATTATTTTCATATTTGTTATATCTCTCTTTTAATTAAAAGCTTACCCTACTTAGATCTATCATATATATAAGTAAGTATTTTAATTGAAAGAATCTTTTTATTTTAAATAAAATAAATTATTCCTTGCTGAAATTTATTTTATTGTGCAAAAGAATATTATGAATTTATTTTGAAATCATTTTTAAATTAGTCTACAAATTGTAATAATATAAACATTTTAGTAAGATCACTTTAAGATATTTATTTTATTATTTCTTTTCAATATTAAGTGAGCATTTTATCTTGCCAAAATTTTAAGTTGTAAAGTGGTCATTTATAAGATTTTTTTTTTGAATTTGAGAATTTGATAGCTTGGCATATGAGAGATTTATTTTATCAAAATTTATTATTTTGTATTTTTCTTTATCTGTAAAAAATTTTGTTGTAGGAGTACATATTGTTATAAGGGTTGTACCCATTATAAGAGAGTACTATTTGTAAGTTATTTTTATTTAGGATTCCTAGCGCGAACGTAGGCTCATTTTGGGGATTTGGCTAAACCACATAAAAATTGTGCCTATTGTCTCTCTTTATTTTCTGTATTTTATTTTTCATTATTAATTGTATCTTTCATTATAAAATTTAATTTTCTATTAACTTAAAATTTAAGATTTAACTTTTAAAATTGTTAATATCGCACCCCTCTGTTATAGTGACTCACACATACTTTCAGGCAATCAAGTCAAACAAACACTTATTAACACTAACCAAAGTTCTTAGAAGATTTAATTTTGATGTTTAAGTTGTTAAAACCTAATAAGAAATGATATTTAGTATTTACTCAATCCCATATTGGTGATTTAATATATTTAAAGAAGGAAATTAAATGCATTTTATGAGTTGATTAAGTTCAAACCATTAAGCATAACAACTTAATTACCTTTCCTTAAACTTCTTTAATTTAATTAACCACTTCATCATGAGCCTTCAATGATATGCTTTAGAAAAATAAAATTTGCAATGCAGCTAAATGAGTCTAATGCAATTAGGCACATGCTTAAGACTTAATTAGATTAAAGAAGGAAAGAACCTAAGCTAAATACTCTTATGATTTTTTCACACTAATGGGATAATCATAATTTCTTTAATGACTTTATATTATTAAAAACATAAAGGAGAAATTAACATATTATATTTAACTTACTTGAATCAATTGTTAATTTTGATTTTTATTTTATCATTAATTTTTCTAATCATTTTAATTATTAAACATGTTTATTATCCATCTTAAGGAAATATACTTGGAAAAATAATTAGAATATACGACCTAATTATTTTTCCTCATTGTCTCCATAGTTCACATTAATTAATTTACAATAATTATTTAGTTTTTAACTATTCACTAATTTAATAATTATTTAATTAATTAAAGAGGGTGATTATGGTTGAAATTCCAAATTCTTTAAATTACATGACAAATAATTCCAAGAAAATTATAGGAGGTAGAGCACATCCCATAGAATCATCCCACCCAATTTGGAATTAATTATCCATGTAATTTTGCCTTAATTAATGTAATTAGTCTAAGTTTTAAACTTTAATTAAGCACTATTCATTAAGTATTAATTAGAGATTTTATTATTCTTGAATTCTCTTCTGTCTGACCTTTCCAAAATGGGTTTATTTATATTTATTTTTTTTTTTTTTAAAACCTTAAACCCTTTAAACCATGTGGATGCTGATGCGATAGCACTTTCCACATTGCACCGCGGAATTGGCCACTCAAATCGTCTATCGCGGCAGCTGACTCAGTGGTGGCGGATGCAGTTTCATCTCGATCTTGGATCGGACAGTCAAGATTAATCATGTGATTTCAAAGAGATTAAATTGAAATTTCTAATGAGTTTAATCATGGTTCTCCATTCTAATCACACATAAAGGATGACCATGATCCATCTTCCCGACCGAAAGCTAGTCATCGTTTGCCTTCCACCACTTGATTTGAGCTCATCGGAGCTCATTCTATAACAAAATTGACTCTAAAATGATAAGGGAATGAATCTAGGGAGACCATATGGTGGAGATTGTTTGATTGGATCATGTTTAATATATAATTAGTAATTGATTGGAACATTGATTCCAACCAATTTGGGCAAAGATTTGAATCGGTTCAATTTGAGCTTTTAGATCAAATTGGGTCAATTTGGGTCAGAGTGACAAATTGACTTGCTTAGGTTTAATTGATTATAGTGGAGTGTTCAATAATGACCTACAATCATTAATGATGGGATTGGATTACTTCATTTGATCCAATGGAAGTTTAATTGGAATATGGCTCAATTATTGCTTTTAGGTCACTTTGGGTTAAGTGACTTGGTCAAGCCAACTTGGACAAATTGGGGTTATGGATGGTTGGGATGTGTTCAATGATAAATTTGAGGTTGATTGGTGGATTTGATTACAATTGATTTGGGCTTAATTAGGTTTTGACTCATTTGAACCCTTTAGGTCAAATGGGCTAACTTGGGTTGATCACATTCCTTTGATTCAATTGGCTTAATAGAAAATGTTGGAGTGAATTGAAATGATCCATTGAATAGTTAGAGTGATTAAGAAAATCAAATTAGATTTAGTTTGTTTGAATGTGTTTGAATTGATTTATAGGATTATAGTGGAGTTAACTTGGGTTAAGATCCAAGTTAATTTAGCTTGAAGCTTGGATTAGAAAACTAAATTCAATTAAGATTGATTGAATAGGTTTGGGTTGGTATAACTTCATCTACATGAGCTTAAATTTGGATGAGTGAATGGGCATGAGATTTGGTTCAAGCCTTAGGATAGGTGAAACTTATTTATCCTAAGGTAAACTCTAGGCTTATGGTTACACTTTATAAGTCTTTAGGCTTAGGGTTAGTGTTCCCTTAATAACTAGAAGTGTTCTATCACTAAGAAAATCCAAGTCTCTAGAAGGTTTCTAGATTTATGATGGGAAGGTTTAATCTTCACTCCAAAAGTGATGTCAACAAAAGGGCCCTCAATAGGTGTGGTACAACTGACAAGGCACACCACACATATTAGCGTTGATCGAGACAATCAAAAGAATTGAGAAGGTTATGAACAATAATGTGGACTACTCGTACCTAAATGGAGGGGTAAAAGAAACTCAGTTCTTAATGTAATTCGGTTTGTTTCATTCCATGCCAGGGGCATAGAAGGAGGATTGTCTACAATCAATTTGATTTACTCATAATTTGGTTTTGTGTCAAGGACATTGAGCAAGATCTTGACAAGAGTCTTGCATGGGCATGAATGTAGATTTGCTAAGAATAATTATTTGAAGTGTGTTTTTCTTTGCATTATATACTCAAAGATAGATTTATTTGGGATTTGAATCATGCCAAGGGCATGAATGAGGACCTTGTTAAAGACGAACGAGATTTGGGTTAGAGTTGGTTTAATTTTATTGATTTAGTTTGGTTAATTGATTTAGTTGAAAAAAAATTTTGGTTGACTTTGGTAATGCATGGTGATTTTGATTTATATTTGATTGTTGAATAGTTGTGGACCCTGTTGGTTTATGATGGTCCATACCAAGGAGAGGCTACAAGAGCCTAGACCTATCTTAGATTTACCAGCCCAAAGGAGTAGTCTGCTTATTCGCAGAATGATGCTACCCAACCTAAAGGGGCAACTAGTAGGAGAGGGATCATAATGGCTTGATCCAATCATAAAATAGTCACTAGGGGAAGGGGTTTTGAGGGCATGATCTTAACCCTAAACATATGTAAATGGACCCAGTTAGTTTGTAATGAGTCACACTAAGGAAGGGATATAAAAGCCTGGACTTACCTTAGAATTTCCCATTAGTTTGCAATGGCTGAACTAGGAAGAAAGCTTAGGGACTCATATCTTTTAAAGCAGATCCAACCACCGAGGTAACCTACAGATCGTACAATAAGTCAAACCCAACCTAGGGTGACTACTAAGTGAAGGCCTCTAGGATCTTATCTCAGCTCAAATAGTTAAGGCGATTCCTATAAAAGTTTTGTTGACACTGCCCAATGAGATATGATGCCTTCTTGGGAAAAGGAGCCATTGGAGGTCTTACTCTAATCCATAAGGGATATTATTTTATTTTGTTTATTTATTGTAGTGGACCCATGTGGTTTAATTTTGGAGTTTACTAAGGAATAGTTCATACATATGCAATGGAGCTTTCAACCAAAGGGGTGATTACTAGTAAGGGGGAACTGTACAATCCGGTAGTAACTTGGGTCATGCCTAGATGTGGCCGAGAAGACATAATTTAAATAGAATGTCCACAGGGAGGGTGTCTAGGGATCTTATCCTAATACCTAAAATATGGATCCTATAGGTGTACAGTGGCCTACTTAGAGAAAGCGTGGGGACTCATATATACTTGAGCGGTGTCATCCTCTAGGTGGGTTGCCATCAGCAAGGAGAACACCAACCAACTTAAGGTGCCCATCGATTTGCAATGATCAATCTATGAAAAAAGCATCAGGGACTCACTCCTAAGTGGAACTGACAGTCGGGACAATCTATCATCGACTAGGCAGCTACTATCTGACCAAAGATGACTACTAAGTGGGGAGTCATAGGGAAGAACTTAACTCAAGCTTGAGGTAGTCAAGAGAAAGAGGGACTGCTAGGGATCTTACCCTAATCCTCGAATATGTGTATTCAGACCCGGTCAACATATGATAGATAGTTCGAGAAGAATGCTCAGGGACTCACATCTCCAAGAACATGATTAGCTATCAAGATGACTTACTAGCTATATTGTAAAGTACATCAAACTAACAAAAGGGGCTCATTGGTTTGCAATGGTCAAGCCAGAAAGAAAGCACGAGGACTCACATCTTTCTAGGCAGGGCAACTGCTGGGGTGATTCACTAGCTAAGTGGTGAATTAAACCTGACCTAGAGCAAGTATTAATTGAAGGCCACTGGCAGTCTTATCTCACCATAAAGTAGTCTGAGGTGATGGAGTTTGTGTTTGTGTGCTATTTTATGTTTGTATTGTGCAAGTAAGGGTTAGGACTCCATTTGGGTTCCTGTACACTTACCCTAAACATTGAGAGTTTAGTAATTAAAACATTATAACTTGGAGAATAATTAAAATAAAATTTTTATTGATAAAAAAAATTATTTGGGACATTATTTATGCATATTATTTTTTTAGGTAAAGCCCGTTGATCAAAAGCATTGGCGTTCACCTTTATGGTTGATCAGTTGATTGGAGCCACCTTGGTAGGCCTTTTTTATGGTGAAAGGACCTTCCCAAGTAGATTCAAACTTGCCTCCCATCTTGGACATAATTGGTCTTTTTAGAATTAAAACAAACTCTCCAACTCAACAAGCTGTAGGGCGGACTAGCTTGTTATGAGCTTGAACCATTTTAGCTTTATACAACTCAAGGTTATAAAACATTCTCGCAAGAATCTCTCCTTTAAACCTTTGAGTTCTTCCAACTACAGTTTAGCATTTTATTTAGTTGTGGTTCTATCAATCACAACTATCATTAATTATGAGAGTTTAACCACTAAAGGTAGGTTGGCTTCAAACCCATACACTAAGGAGAATATGGTAGATTGTGTTGGAGTTCTATAGGTAGTACGGTAAGCCCACAAAGCTTCAACTAACTTTTCATGCCACTATCATTTATTGTCACCAAGCATTTTCTTGAGCATTTGGATTAGAGTTTTTTTGAAGGCTTCCACTAAACCTTTCACCTGTGGGTAGTAGATGGTAGAGTACCTCTAATCTATGTTGTGTCTTGGTGCTTTTGAAAGCCTCATCCATGACCGATATGATTACCAAATCTATGCACGATATGGTTCTTGAAAAATTAGAGCACATGTTGTGCTTTGACTTCCATGAGTGAAATTGCCTCCGCTCATTTAGAGAAATAGTTTGTAGCTACTAGAATGAATTAGTGACCCTTGGATGAAAGAGAATCAATCAAACCCATTATGTCAGTACCCCAACACTCGAATGTCCATGAGGCTAAAGTTGGATGTAGAATGTTGGGAGGTTGGTGTATAACCACTCCATGAACTTAGCATTGGTGGTAGCGCTTTGCTACATCCATGCAATCCATGATCATTGTCAGCCAATAATACCCAAGTCCCTTAATTTTGGCTTTCATCTTAGGACTGGATTGATGAGCTCCATATAGTCCTGAGTGCACCTTGGTCATGACCTTATAGGCTTCACATTTGTCTAAGTAGTGTGACCATATATGAAGACTATCGGTATAAGACACCATCAACGAAGGCATAGGAGAGTGCCCTTTGCCTTACTTGATGGGCTTGAGAATTCTCTTGAGGTAGTTTTCCTTTACTTACATAATCAATGAAAGGTTGCCTCCAATCATGTAGACTTATGTGATTCCATCTTATGTGATTTTTGTATTAGAATTTGGATAGAGATTTAATTTATATTTTCACATAGTTAAACCAAAATATAAATACAAATTCCAAACATACACATTCATTATCATTTAAGTGTGCTAAAACATATTGGAAGTATAGATATGCTAAGTATTAAATCATATGCATGTGTGATGGAAAGGAGTGACTTAGTATACTTCATGTGATAATAATTCAATTAGATTAATCTTAAGAGGTCTTTCATATTGAATAAGACTATTTAAAGTTAACCTAAACTTAGGATTAATAAACATATGAACTATTCATAAACTAAATGTGCTTAAGGTAGAGATGAAAGAAGGAAATCCTCTTTCTTCTCTTTATAACACTTAGATGCTAAGTGTAAATCAAATGAAACTAAACAAATTACAAATTAAAATTCTCAAACCAACTAAGCAACTTGAAATAAAACCAACCTTTATTTGAAATTAAACCTTTCCTCATTTAGAAAATAATAACTCTAATGCTTAATAAGACATACTACACAAACCTTAGCACACACACTAGAACTAAGTCACGCTTCTAGTCCTCAGTGAGGAGGTGTATGTTATGATGTATATTTTATTTTGTTATGTAATATTTTAGACTGGATGTTAGGCTGCTCTTAGCATAATCATATTTTTGCAAGGGATTGTGCTTATGGTGTTACTTAAAAATAAATATAAATGCTCTATTTGCAAGTTGCTTAAACCCCTAAGCATAATCCAAGTTAAGGCAGGTGGGCTTGGTTACCCATGTGTAGGGTGTTAAGTCCAAATTATACACATAATTTCTTGGGATTGCACGTATGTTTAGCTAACCTCTATTTTGCAGGTGTAGTTAGATTTATTTTTTCTGATATGAATAATTTCTTGCAATAGGAATTAGGATTAGTGCTATGGGGAGATTAGGATGAGCAGTAGCTAGAAGGCTTAGTCTTGCGGTGCCCTGTGATGCCTTTGGAGCAAATCGAATTAAAAGAAGTGAAGGAAATAAAGATATGAAGAGTGTACAATTGTACCGACCACACTGGTCTCTTATCTTTTACCATAGTTTATAAAATTGATTGATGATTTATTTAAATTGCATATTAGAAACTACATGATTTTCTTAGTTTCTTAATGATTGATGCTTTAATGTGTGTCCTAGATGCGGTAGGCTTTTAAGATAAAAATTAATTTTTCCATCCAACTAATAATTCATAATTAAAATTTTAAATAACTCATAACCTCATCATAAAGCCTAGGCTTTAAACAATAAAATTAAAAGATTTAGTAACCCCTTAGCTGAATGTTGTATGTCTCACATCATGCATGCATCTTCTACCACTCTTGTAAAAATGAGGTCCTCTGTCCTTACACTAATAGGCCACTTGACCTATGAGAGCAACCCTTAATGACGGAGCTTTGCCCTCTCTCTTTTGATTTAGCCAATAACTTATTTCATCATGCATTTAAGCATACAAAAATCCTAAAGCCTTTTCTAAAATATTATGTCAAAAAAAAAAAAATTGAAAAGATTTTGCATTTGTAGATTAAGTCATGTGCTCACATACCACTCATGCTCTAGTCTCTTAGGGAGTGGGTTTAGGATTTTAGCCTCTTTCCAATTAAATAACTACCCTAGCTATCTTGCAATTGATAAGACCAGACTACATGGTTTTAAAATCATAGGAGGAGTTAGTTGGCCACTCCATGCGGTTGTAAGTTCAGAAGTTGGATGGTTCATCCTCTCTTGTGGAGGTGAACCCTTATGTCCACCTATTGCTTAGATTTAGGTCATGCTTTAGCTCATAGTAAAGCTCTATAGATTTAGGATCTGAGGTAGCTATTTTCTTGGGTACAAACATAAATCTTCACCTCTTAGTTATTTTCACAATCTTGTGTTGGCGGATTATAAGCCCTGACAATCTAATAAAATTTAACTCAAATAAATAAATGTCTTCACTTTCAAATATATAAAGCCCAATCATAGGATATATTGGAATGCACAATAGGCCCCCTAGTATCATGAGCATTTCCTACTTCCTCCCTTTGGATTCTAAAAATAAGTCTTCTCCTTGAACTTTCCCAATTGACTTTATGAACATAGCTAATCCTTTGATATTTTAACCTTGAAATCTTTGGAGATAATAATTATCTACTTTAATCAGAGTATTCATAGGGAATTTCATTCCCTAGAATGTAATTACTATGGAGGCTTGCCTCCATAGGGAACTCAAGAACCCAACTTTATATAAACCTTACTTTATTCATCCATGTAAAGTAAAAAATCTAGTATATTCGAAGACCCATCATGCCTTAGGAGTCTTTATTAGATGATTAGGTCCATTGTAGGGTGATGCCTCTATCTTTCGAGATAGTGTATCATACCTCAATGTATAATCACTTCAAGTATCCTCAATCAAGGTGGTGTCCACCCCACATCCAAAAATAAACACAACAATCATGTTCAAACCAAACAAAATAAAAGCATTCTTAAGCCATGATTATAATGGCTTAAGATCTCAATGCTCGCTTCAAAGACTCTAAGTCGAATAACGCTACATATTTTTTCCTCGCTAGATAGTGAATAAATTAATTGGTAATCCCTTAGGGGGAAGGAATTCATTCGAGGAATATGCATCATATTAAAATAATATACTTATGGTTTATGAGTTTTCTGAGCATCCCAGGTTTAATCTATAAATTGGAGTGTCCTTTGTTTAAGGAACATGTTAACTCTTTAAAACCTATTAATTGTCTATTAAAGACCATGTTTATGACTTTGTATCGCTTTCAACATATTTACTAATTTTTGGCATTCTCTATAAAAGGACAAGATTGCATGCTTAGAGTCTTTAAAGTATAGAATAATGCCTATCATTAGAAATATTTTTGTATTTTTATCTTTTTATTTAGTTCTCAAAGCCATGAATTAATAGGTGTCATTTATTATTTAATTAAAATATCATTTTTCCAGTTAAATTAGAAGGATATATCCTACCCAAACATGCATAAAACTTATTTTAGCTATTAATTACAAATAAAATGGAAAAATTTATGAAAATTTCAAATTTTTTTTGTGTGAAGAAAGTTGTTACACTTGTGAAAGACACATTGATTGATCACCAATGTTTAAAAGAAGGGTTAAATGGTCGTATAAATACAACCAATTTTGATTGCTTATTTTTTATGGGATCATGATCATAATAGTAAGAAAATCCATCTATTTTTTTATAAAAAGGAGCATATTATAATTGAATATAATGAGTACATAAAATAATATAAAAATGATTAACTTTTTAATATCATGATATATAAGATTAAATAAAAGGATATTAAGATACTTGCAAACTATTCTTATATATTTAAATATCTAACACCTAATTTTTAATATTTACATTAATAACACCCAAATCCTTAATAATACATCAAAAAAGCACAATCATTAACTTTTTAAATTGAAATGCACCTTTTCAGGAATAAGAGAAATGTTATATTTGTAAATATCAAACTTTAGGTGTTAGATATATAAATGTGTAAGGATTGTGTACCATATATTTAAATCTTCCTAAATTAAAATGTGCCTAGGTATATGAGAGAAAAGGGATGATTGGAATCATTGTAAAAAAGGGAATATCATTTATAAATAAAACCAATATATGAAAATACTCTCTTGAAAATAAATGCACAAATCTCAAGTGATGTAATGTTTGCTCAAGTGAGATACTTCTTGTTGGTGTCCAGGGATAGGATTTAGGTCCCAAAAGAGGTTGCTAGAGAACTAACAACTTCACTTAAGTTACTTGTTATGTCATATAAATTTGTATCTAATTAATCTCAAACATAAAATAACATTTAGAATTAAAACTTTACCACTTAATCATTAGTTAAATTTGGAATTGGGTTGATGAATGCTAGTAATAATCATCATCACATAATAACATATTGCCTGACTACCCTTATCAAGATTCATAGTAGGAATTCGAATGAAAGCATGCAAGGAGTGGTGGATGTTCTGCCTCTATTATTTTAGATTCTTTAAATGAATTCTCAAAAACTTAAAATTAGAACAGAATAATGCTTAACCAAATTGAATGGCTCATACATTATAAGAAACTTCCTTCAAACTAAAATTAAAACATAGTTAGTAAATCCAAAATAAATTCAAATTAAAGCTAAAATTATCCTATGTCAATATTAAAATAAAATAGTACTAGTCAATGATGCCAAAAATCTTACATGCAATAATACATTATTGAATAAATAATAAAGTGTCAAAGATGATTTTATAATGTAACAAAATTGAATTAGTTCAAGATTTATATAAAATTTTAAAATAATTTCATCAATGAGGACTATAAAGAATGCTAAATAAGTGTGATTAAATGATTACTTGAAAGTAAAAGCAGAGAAGGTTTAAAGAAAGATGGACTAAAATTGACTATGAAAATTAAAATTACTGTGTAACAAATTGAATTAGTTTAAAATTTATATAAAATCTTAAAATAAAATTATTAATTAGCTATAAAGAAACCTAAACAAGTGTAATTAAATCACTTGAAAGTAAAAGCCCAAAGACATAGGTTTAATAAATACATAAGTTTAGGGATTAAGTTTCTACATGGAATGTTTAGTTTATTAACCTATAGTTTTGATCAATCAAAAATATAGATTTATTATAATTAGATCATAGTTACTTACCGCCATTGTCTCAAAAGCATAGAGACTAGTTATATATATATATATATATATATATATATATATATATATATATATATATATATATATATATATATATATATATATATATATGCAAATTTGAGATAAAAATAACATTAAAAATTTTATTTAAATTCAGAATCTAAAATATTACAAAATTGCAAAATGGATATCTATGATTATTTAAGATATTTCAATCACAATATACTATCATAGTTTTAAACAAGTCTCATAATTTTATAGTCCATGGTAGGAAAATCATAAGAATATTAAGGACAAATTGAAAATATATATCAAATTTAAAAAGAGAAAAATTAAAATATGAAATTAATAGGAAACTAACATTAAAAAATTTTAATTACATCTATTGCCTAGAAGGGGGATTTAAGAAAAGTTGAAAAGAAAACAAACTCATTCTAAAAGGTTTAAACATTAAGAAAAATAAAAGAAGGAAGATGAAAATAAAATAAAAATCTCTTTGCATCCTAATTTCTTCAAAAATTTGTTTCTCTTTCTCCTCTCCAATATTTAGTACAAAGTCCTCCAAGAAGTCTCGTAAAATCCTAGAAATTTTATTTATATGTTTCTATAAAGTTTTACTATCAAATTTCATTAATACCTCTAAAAACTAGTTCCAAAATAAGCATTTCAAGCTGTTGACCTCACTTTTGGAGTGATGATTAATCCTTCCCATCTTATATCTAGAACCTTCTAGACACTTAGATTTCCTTAGTGATAGAACACTTTTAGTGATTAAGAGAATAGTAAACCTAAGCCTAAAGACCTATAAGGTGTAACCCTAAGCTTATAATTTACCTTAGGACAAATAAGTTTTACCTATCCTAAGTCCTGAACCAAAACTCATGCTCACTCATCCAAATTTAAGCTCATGTTGATAGAGTTAAACCAACCCCAACCTATTCAATCAGTCTTAATTGAATTTGGTTTTCTAATCCAAGCTTCAAGACAAATTAACTTGGATCTTAACCCAAGTTAACTCCACTATAATTCTATAAATCAATTCAAACCCATTCAAACAAACTAAATCCAATTTGATTTTTTCAATCACTCTAACTATTCAATGGATCATTTTAAATCACTCCAACACTTGCTATCAAGCTAATTAAATCAAAGGAATGTGATCAACCCAAGTTAGCCCATTTGACCTAAAGGGTACAAATAAGCCAAAATCTAATTAATCCCAAATCAATTGCAATCAAAGCCACTAATCAACCTCAAATTTATCATTGAACACATCCCAGCCATCCATTACCCCAATTGGTCCAAGTTGTCTTGACCATGTCACTTAACCCAAAGTGTCCTAAAAGAGGTAATTGAGCCAAATTCTTATTAAACTCTCATTAGATCAAATCAAGCCATCCAATATCTTCATTGATGATTGTAGGTCATTATTGAGAACTCCATTACAATCAATTGAACCTAATCAAGTCAATTAGACCCTTTCTCATAAATTGACCCAATTTGACCTAAAGGTCAAATTGAACCAAATCAAATCTTAGACCAAATTGATTGAAACCAATGCTTCCAATCAATCACCAATTGAATATTGAACATGATCCAACCCTCAATTAAACCCAATTTGGTCAACCTAACCTAATTAGCCTACTTAGCCCAATTTGACCCAAATCACTTTATAACCCAAAGCAATTCAAATCAACTTTTCCAATCACCAACAATGATCAATTGACCTAACCCGTAGCATTAGCATGTAATGCACGCTTAAAGGGTTAATTAAGGTTTTAAAATATAAATAAATGACCAAACTTTAAAGAATCATAACTAATTGTAGAAAAATCTAAAAATGCAAATAAACCCATTTTTGGAAAGGTTAGACAGAGGAGAATTAAAAAAACCCCTATTAACACCCAATGAATAATGTTTAATTAAGACTTGAAACTCAAGATAATTACCTTAATTAAGGCCAAATCATTTGGCTAATTAATTCCAAATTTGGTGGTATGATCCAATGGGATGTCCTCTACCTCCCAAAATTTTCTTGGAATTACTTATCATGTAATTTAAAGAATTTGGGATTTCAACCCTAATCACCCTATTTAATTAATTAAATGATTATTAAATTGGTGAACAATAAAAAAATAGATAATTACTATTAATTAATTAATGTGAACTCTAGATAATGAGGAGAAATAATTATGCCCCCTTTCCTAATTATTTTTCTAAGTATATTTTTAAGAGGGTTAATAAACATGTTTAATAATTAAGAAATAATTTAAAAAATTAATGATAAAATCAAAATCACAATTGGCTCAAGTAAGTCAAATTTAATCTATTAATTTTCCCTTTATGTGTTTAGTAATATAAAGTCATTAAAGAAATTATGATTATCCCATTAGTGTTGGAAAATCGTAAGAGTATTTAGTTTAGATTCTTTCCTCATTTAATCTAATTAACTCTTAAGAATGAGCCTAATTGCATTAGACTCCTTTAGGTGAATTACAAATTTTATTTTCCTAAAAGAGTATCATTGAACCCTCATGATCAAATGGTTAATTAAATTAAAAAAAGTTTAAGGAAGGGTAATTAAGTTAATATGCTTAATGGCTTGAACCTAATCAACTCTTAAAATCCATTTAATTTTCTTCTTTAAATATATTAAATCACCAATATGGGATGGGCTAAATACTAAATATCATTTCTCCTCTTTAGGTTTTAACAACTTAAACATCAAAATCAAATCTTATAAGAACTTTGGTTAGTGTTAAGGAGTGTTTGTTTGACTTGATTGTCCTTGGGACTTAATATAATTGAGTTTGTTATATGGAAACATTTAATTACTTATTTTCAATTATTTTAAATATGCATGCCATTTGTTTCATATGTTCATGTTTCAAAAAAAAACAATTAAAAGAATATGATTCCATTTAAGTTGCATGTGTTGAATAAATGTTATTATATAGTGTGACTATTATCAGTAATAAATCTTAGATTATTTTTGAAACTATAAGCTAATAATGAATAAAAATGTATGAAGTTTAAGTTAATTTTGTCTATAAATGCTTTATAAAATTTCTATTTAGTTTTAATTTAAAGATAGTAAAGGATTGTTTTATCTTTATGTTTCATGTGCGTGTTTACATATATTTGAATTGGCAAGTATATAGTCTAGACATCCCAAGAATATGAGGCTTTAAATAGCCCAAAGGAGGTCTTAGATAATCTCACTTCCCTAGTTTAACAATGGCACATACTTGCTTAATTTCATCTATGTGTATACATATGCTAGTATTTGGGATCAAACTTTGTTTTTCATGTCATTAAACTTTATATGAATAGAGAATTTATTTTTTCATAACCCTTGCAAGATTTCATTCCTATGCTTATGGATATGCTCACATGTATTTGAATTGGAAAGTATATAGTCTAGACATTCTGGAACACGAGGCTTTAAGTAGCCCTAAGGAGGTCTTCGATAATCTCACTTCTTGGTTTAACAATGGCACATACTTGCTTAAATTTCTAATACATTTTTTGCATATGCTTATAAAATGAAATCTTTCTTTTCTACTAAATTCATGCATTAATGATCATTAATTGTGCAAAATATGAGTATGTATTGCGTGTACAAATATGTACATTAAATCAATTATTAAGAACAACGGAGAAAATAAAAGAAAAAAATGAACGAGTGTGTATGCTATTGATAATGAAAAGAGGTAGTGGAATGTTACTCATGTGATAGTGACTCAATTTCATTAATCCTAAGATGCCTTTATGTTTAAATGAGATTCTTTAAAATTAATCTAAACTTACTCTTAATAAAATGTTCATAAATGGTTCACTAAGAAAATTAAAGCCATGATAATTTACCTTCAGAAAATACTTAGGATAAGGATAAAGAGGTCAAACTTCTTTTTTCACTTTATAATAATTAGGTGTTAAGTAGGTATTAAATAAAATAAAATAAAATGTAAATTAAAATCAATCAATTTACTAAAAGATTTGAAGTGAAACCACCCCTAATGATTAATTTAAATAATTCTAAAACTTTAGACAATCATACTTTTAAAGCCTAATTAAGACTCACCACACTAAACCTTAGCACGCACATTAGGATACTAGGTCACTAATTCAACTAGGTTAGGCTAGTGTATGTCATGGTGATGTGTTTTGTTTTATGTTATAATATTTTAGACTGGATGTTAGGATTGTTTGTGCAAAGACTTGATGTTAATTCGTTAGTAGCCTATTGATGTTTTATGTAGGGGATTATGCTAAAGGGGTCATTGTAATAATAAATAAACATAAATATTCTTGCTTGTAGGTATTGCTTATGCCCCTAAGAATAATCCAATTAGGACAAGTGAGCTTGGCTACTCAAGTGTAGGGTCCTAAGTCCAAATATGTGAAATATAATTACTTAGCTTATATGTTTGATTGACTAACGTCTATTTGCTGGTGTAGTTAGATTTGATTTTTTTTAAAAAATATGTACTTTTTGTAATAGGATTAGATTAGAGCTATGGAATATAGGATGAGCAATAAGAAAGACCTAGGAGGCCATATGAAGCCTGAGGCAAATAGATCTAAAGTGGAGAAGAAGGAACAAGGATTGAAGACCCCCATAGCATTCATTTCATTTATAAATTCAATTGTAATCTGGTTGTATAAGGGTAGAGTTTGGCTACCCAACTCTATCTCTTTTATGGGGTCTATGGTACTCGGCCACATTGACCTTTTATTCTCTTATGAAATTCTAGTGTTTAGTTTGTGCAGCTTTTCATAGATTTCTTAAAGTGTGATGATTTGATATGTGACATGGATGTAATAGGCTCTTTAGGATAAAATAAATTTTTTATTCTCCTAAATAACTCATAACTAAATTATGATACAACTCATAACCTCATTTTAACCATATATAATAAAAGATTTAGCAACCCCTTAGCTAAATGTTATATGTTATTACACCATGCATATCATATTATGCCACTCTTGAATAGGGAGGGTCTCCACTCTTGCATGATAGGGGATATGCTTGACGTTTGAGAGCAATCCATTATAGTGGAGAATACATCTTCTAATTGATTTAGTGTGGTGTTTTATTTGGATGTTGGTGGACACCATGGATCTTAGAGGGTACTTATTGAAGTGATGACATTAAGGAATGATGTACTATCTAAAAAGATAGAAACATCACCCTATAATGGACCTAATCACCTAATAAAGACTCATAAGGCAGATGGGTTTTCATATATACCAGAGATATTTTCCCTACTTTACATGGAAAAGTCAAGCAAGGTTTATTTTATGTCGGGTTCTTTAGTTCCCTATAGAAGTAAACTCCCATTATTAATTACATCCTAGGAAATTTCATTTCTTAAGAATACTCTTGATTAAAGTAGTCAATAAATATATTCAAAGATTTCAAGGCTAGACTACCAAAGGATTGATTATTTTTAAAAAACCAAATGGGAAGGTTCAATTTAAAAAGTCTTATTTTGGGATTCCAAAGGGAAATAAGTAGGGAGCACTCATGATACTAGGAAACCTAGTGAGCACTCCAATCTATCTTATGGTGAGGCTTTATATATTTAAATGTGAGAGATTTATTTTAATTTTGAATTCAAAATTTTTATTAGAATGTTAAGGCTTATAGTCCATCAACACAAGATTGTGAAAATGCCTAAGAGGTGAGGATTTATACTCATAGCCTAAAGGAAACAAGTAACCTCAGAATCTAAGTCTAGGATATTTTTGCACAAGCTAAAAGCATGACCTAAATCTAAATGGAGAATAGGACATAATGGTTTGCCTTTATAAGAGAGGACAAATCTATCCCGACTCTTTTGGACTTACAATCGCCTGGAGTGGCCACCAGCTAACACCTTCTACACTTTAAAACCATGTAGGCATCTTATGTAATTGCAAGATAGCTAGGCTTGTTATTTAATTTGGAAAGGAGATAAAGTCCTAAACTCACCCACTAAAAGACTAGAACATGATTGGTATGAAATCATGACTTAGACTAAATATAAAATTTATAAATTTTATATTATTTTGACATAATATTTCGTACTAAGGCTTGGGACATTTTATGCCTAAATGCATGATGAAATTAAGTATTGGCTAAATCAAAGAGAGAGAGGGAGATATCCTCCATGAGGGGGTGCCCTCACAAGTCAAGCATTCCCTAAAGTGTAAGAATGGAGACCCTCCTTATTCAAGAGTGAAACATGATGATATGCATGATGTTAAACAATCAACATCCAGTTAGAGTGTTACTAAATCTTTTAATTATCTTGATTATATTGTAGGCTTTAGAATGAAATTGTGAGTTATTTTAAATTTTTAGTTGTGAGTTGTTAATTTAGGTAGAAAAATTAATTTTTTTCCTAAAAGCCTACATCAGGTCACACATTCAAAGATCAAGTTTAAGAAACAATGAAGAAGATGTAATTTTTTTTGCACAATTTAAATATAACAAACATGTATAGATTCCATAAAAGAATAAAGTGTGTGTGAAACCCGAAAAAGAGAAAATTTGGGTAGCCAAGATCTACCCTTATACAACCCAGATTACAAAAGAATAGTACAAATTAAATGATATGAGGGTCTTCATTCCATGTTATTCTTTCTTCTTCCTTCTTTCTTTTCTTCATTCTTCTTCTTTTGGTTTGATTAAACTCCATGGCTTCATAGGGCCACCCAAAACTATGCCTTTTAGCCATTGCTCATCTTAAACTCCATAGCACTAATCCTAAATCCTATTACAAAAATTATATTTTTATAGAAAGTAAAATCTAACCACACCTACAAGATAGATGTTAGCTAAACATACATACAAACTCAAACAGTTAGATTATGTAATTTAGACTTAGCATCTTGCACATGAGTAACTAAGCCCACCTGTCCTAACATGGATTATGTTTAGGGGCATAAGCAACCTACAAGTAGAAGTATTTTTTTTTATTTATTAGCAGCCTCATTAGCATAATTCTCTATAGAAGACAACATTAGGCTAACAATAGCCTAACACCCAGTCTATGAATAACAATCCTAACATGTAGTCTAAAATATTATATCACAAAATAAAATACAGCATCATTACACAAAATTAACCTAAAACTAGAAGTGGTGACTTAGCATTCTAATGTGTGTGCTGTGATATGTCTTAGCTAATCTTTGGAATTATAATTATCTAAGTTTAGGATTATTTAAATTAATTATGATGGGTGATTTTACTTTAATCATTAAGAGTATAATTTTACTTTATATTTTGTTCCATTTAATATTTTTTGTTCCACATCTAATCATTGTAAAGAGAAGAAAGAGGGTTAACCTCCTTCATCCCAACTTTAAGCCAATTTCTAAAGCATGCTATTATGACTTAGTTTTCTTTTAATGAATGATTTATTAAGTCTTTTATTATCCCTAAGTTTGGGTTAGTCTTAAAGAACCCTATTCAACATGAAAGGCATCTTAAGATTGATGAGGTTGAATTACCATCACATAGATAATGTTGCACCATTCCTTTTCATCATCAATAACATTGATACAATTTAAGACTTAATAAACCTATACATGCAATGTATTTTTGGCACACTTAAATAATTTTGAATGCATATATTTTAATAGAAAAGGGGGTTCTCATTCTTTAGCTAAGTATGCACACATATGTAAAAAAAATTTAAGCAAGTATGTGCCATTATTTAAACCAGGGAGGTGAGATAATCTAAGACCTCCTTGGGGCTGCTTAAAATCTCATATTCTTGTGTTGTCCATACTATATACTTGCTATCTTAAATATATATGAATGTACACATAACAATGGGAATAAAAATCATGCAAAAGATTGTATTTTAGTGAGTTATTTATACATGTAAAATAAAGCTTTATCAAAATTCTAGCATATACACACATATGAATGAAATCAAGTAAGTATGTATTCTTAAACCAGGGAAGCAAGGTAATCTAAGACCCCTTTGGGGCTAGTTAAAGCCTCGTATTCTTGGGATGTCCAAACTATATACTTATTAACATTCAAACATATGTAAATATATGCATAAACATAGGAAAGCAAGCAACACTTTAACATGCTTAGACTATAAGCACATGTAAATCCTACATAATATTCACAGCTAATGTTAATTTAACTTTTCATGTATAATTTTGAAAATAGCTTTGAAATTTAATAGTGATAATAGCCACAAATATAATAAGATTAATTCACCACATACATAAGTATATTCATTTGATTATTTGATTTGAAAACATGAATACATGATGCAAATGACATATAAATTTATAATGATTAAAAAGGAATAATTAAACACTCACACATAATTCATTCAACTACATTAATTCCTAAAGACAATCAAGTTGAATAAAATCACTTGAGGAAAACTAAAGCTTATTATGAAGTTGGATTTTGGATTTCATGCATTAAACTCAAAGAGGACAAAATTTACTTTTTTTCACCACATCTCATGTTGAGGATTTAAGATATTTAAGGAGAAATAATTAAGTGGATTTTATGAATTTATTAAGTTGGAATCATTAAGCAATTCATTTAATTACCCTTTCCTATACTTCTTTAATTTAATTAATCATTTAATTATGAGCTTCCCATGATATGTAGATGATAAATTAAAATTAAAATGTACTTAGAGAGCTAATGCAATGAAACCCCAAATCAAGTATTAATTAAATTAAAGAACCTAATTAAGTACTCATGATTTTCCCACACAGAGAGCTAATGCAATGAAACCCCAAATCAAATATTAATTAAATTAAAGAACCTAATTAAGTACTTATATGATTTTCCCACACCCATGGGTCGGAATCATAATTTTCTTAAGGGATCTTTATGTTATTAAACACATAAAGAGGAACCCATAAATTCAAATTAAATTATCTAGAGTAATGATCATTTTAGTTTGATTTAATTTCATCATTAATTACTTAATTAACCCTAAACTAAATTTTGAATTAATTAACCTCCTTAATGAAATAAATTTGGAAAAGTAATTAAGAAAGAAGTCCTAATCAATTCCCCTCATTCTTTCACTGTTAATTAGTGATTAATAATCATTAATTAATTATTTTTATTAAAAAATTTTAATAATTATTAAATGGATTAATGAAGGTAATTAAGGTTTGAATTTCAAATTCCTTAATTACCTAGTCAATAAATCCCAAGAAAATTATGGGAGGCAGAGGACAACCCATTAAATCAATATTTTAAATTTGAGATTAATTGACCAAGTAATTAGAGCTTAATTAAGCTAATTAAAATAAAATTCATACCATAATTAAGCTCTATTCACTTTCAAACCATAGATAAATTATTTATATTAAAATTTCTTCTATTTACCCTTCCTAAAATGGGTTTACTCATATTTTTAGGATTTTTCTACAATTACTTATAAATTTTTGAAGTTCTTAGTGATTAATTACATTTTTAACATTAATTAATCTCTAATCCCATTGGTGCCATGCAGGAGCTGTCATGGTGATGCTTTCCACCTGACATCATGGGAATGGCCACTTAAACTGTCTGATGTGGCATATTGAGTCAACGGCAGCGGACGCACTTTCATCCTGGCTATCCAATCTTAAATCAAATAGTGGGTATTAATCTTGCAGTTCCTAAGGGATAAAATTAGATTTTCTAATTAGATTAATCATAGTCATCCGTTCTAATCAAGAAAAGGACGGCGGATGATCCTTCATCCCCCAAGTGATGGAAGACAGACACCGTCTGCCCTCCTCTACATGATCCGAACTCACTGGACCTCGTGAGGCATCAAGATTGACTCCAGAACCTTCAAGGGATAGATCTAAGGAGATCTTATGATGGAAATTGCATGAAATGATAAAATTCTTTATAAAAGACCAACTCCTATTAGATTATCTATAGTTTGCAAGAAAAATACCTTGCAAACCGGTGGTCCAATGATTGAGGTAGTTTCATCTTGAAGAGAAGAAGCCCTATTGAGAAGCTCATGACTTACCTCCCACAAGTGGCTCTGTGGATCAAACGCCGCCAAAAAAGTCATTGAAGTTGGTCTAGGAGTGGTCTTCGGTGCTCGAATCGATCGGGAATCAATTTATTTTGGATCGCTAGAGATTGGAGAAGGTTAATTTGGATTTGATGGAGTTTATGTGGAGTTGGATGGAGAAGAGGCTTTGTTTCGCTCGGGTTTGGTATCACCGGTGATAGGAGGCTTAAGCGAGGTCGGGAAGGCTTTAGGGGAACTCGTCTTGACTCACTAAAGCTCTCTGGATGCATGTGTTTGTTAGAATGAGATGGGGGAGGGGTACACTCTCCTCCCAATGGGATCAAATGGTGGGGATTACCTCTATTATTGGTAGTTGTTTGGCCAGCACATGTGGCAGGATGTGGGAATGGTGAGGAGTTGAGTGGGCGAGGGTGGGATGGGTGAGGAATTCCTCCTCCCAAGGTGAGCCAATGGAATGGCCTGGGTCAGCTCATCTTCTTTGACCCATGGCTAACCCAATCAGCTTTTTGTTAGGTTAGCCAGTGTTTCAGAGGTCCAAATCAAGCTTTGGGTGGCTGCCAAGGGAAAATGGGTAGGTGAGACCATCCAAATGTGGATTTTGTCCCATTTAGAGGGGTTTACCCAATGTGCTTTAGCCTAATTTAGGTTCAAGGTGGATTGGATTTGATTTAGGCTAGTCCATGGTGACCCAAGGATAGGTCATGCCAAGTTTGGTTGGGTTTGGAGTTGGTTTGGTTGGGTTTGGCTCAATTTGACCCATGTAGGTCAAATTGGGTTAAATTGGGCTAGGTGGACCAATGGGTCAAATTGGATCAAACCAAGGGTTGGGTCATGTTCAAATGATGATTTTTGATGTTTAAGTTCAATTATTTTGATTTGATTTGAAGTGGATCTGAATTTGGCTCATTTGGGTTCATATGGGTCAAATGGGCTAAGTTGACCAATTTGGCTTGGGTTAAATGTTGGTTTAGGTTCAATTGATGATTTGGAGATGATTTTTGGTGTTGGTTTGAATTGATTTGGATTTGGTAATGATTTAGATTAATTTGATCCTTTAAGGGCTAAAAGGTCAATTATTTGACTTGGTCAAGGTTCAATCAAGGGGTTTAATAATGTTCAATAATAAATTTATGATTGATTGGAAACATTGGTTTCAATTGATTTGGATTTAATTGAGGTTTGGCCCAATTTAGGTCAAATTGGTCAACTTTGGTTATGAGGCCAATTGGACTAGGTTGGATCCAATTTATGGTTGAATCATGTTCAAGGATCAATTTTGATTGATTAAGGCATTGGCTTCAATCAATTAGGTTTGTAATGAAGTTGGTTCAATATATGGGATAATTAGGTAAAGTTGGGTCAAGTGATTAAATTAGCTTGGTTTGACCCAATTGATTGCAATTGGACAATCAAGGGTGATCAATGATCATTGTAAAGGAGATTGAATGGGTTGATTCAATCAAATTTGGGTTGCATTAAAGTTTGGTTCATATGGGTCTTTTAGGCTACTTTGGGATCAAATGAACCAAATGGGTCAATTTGAGTTGGATTATGTTGAATTGGGTTGAATTGAGTTTGATAATTGATTGATGGCTTTGATTGCAATTGATTTGGATTTAATTAGATCTTAGCTCATATAGACCCTTTAGGTCAAATGGGCTAACTAAGTTGATTTGGATTGATTTTGTTTGATTGGATTGATTATAGGTTTTGGAAGAGTTTGAGATGATGTATTGAATGGTTGAAGTGCTTTTGTGAAGTTCAATTAGGTTTGGTTCAATTGAATGAGCTTTGGGTTGAGTCCGTAGGATTGGATCATGGGATTAAGATGGGTTTGAGTTCAAACCATTTTAGCTTGGAGCTTGGATACAAAATAGAGTCAATTGGGGTTTATTGCATTAGTCTGAGGATGGATTTGCATGAGTGGATAAGCATAAGCTTTGGGTTAGGCCGTAAGATAGGTAGGTTCCCTATTTGTCCTAAAGCATAGCCTAAGCATATGGTACACCTTACTAAAGACAAGATACAATTCTCAATACAGCAAAAACTAAAGTATAATAAAGTAAAGTAAAAAAGCACACAATTTTTATGTGGTTCGACCAAACCTCAAAACTGACCAACGTCCACACCAAGCCTCCCCTGGCAAGGAATCGAGGAAATCCAAAATAGCTTACAAATTGTACTGTCCTATAATGGGTTGAGTACAACCCCTACAACAATATGTACTCTCCTACAAATGGGTGAGTACAACCCCAATATAAATTTTATAGCCCGAAAAGAAAAATACAAAATAATAAATTTTGATAAAATATATCTCTCACAAATATACTAAGCTATCCAATTCAAAAAGTCATCTCACAACTTATAAATGATCACTTTACAACTTACAATTTTGATAAGATAAAATGCTCAATTTCGATAAGAAATAATAAAATAAATATCTTAAAGTGATTTTACTAATATGTTTATGTTATTACAATTTGTAAACTAATATAAAAATGATTTCAAAATAAATTCATAATAGTTTATTGCACAAAAAAATAAATTTCAGCAAGGAATAAGTTTAAGTTTAGGAAAAAACTATAACTAGTATACATATAATTGTAAGAATGATTAACTCTCTACTAAATTTCTTTTTTCTTAATTATTAAACAATAAAAATATCAAGATTTACTAAATTTTAGCAAGATAAAATTATTTAAATAAAGAATATTAGTTGGAATAAAATAATAAGAGAAAAATTAACTAATTAGACTTTTTATACATTTATTTTGATAAAGAAACTTGATTTATGCTAGATCTAGCATATACTCTAAAATTCCAACAATAAATTATTTTATTTTAACCAAAATGATGCTTTCAGTTAATGCAACTGATAATAAAATACTTAAATAAAATTAGTATATGATATATTTAAGTAAACTAGTAAACTTTTAATTAAAAAGAGAGATCTCACAAATAAGAAAATATTTTCAGCACAATAAATTAATTTAAAATATTAAAAATATACTTCTAAAATAGATATAAGAATAAATGATCTTTCAAATAAGACTAATAACAAAATATTTTAAGAAACCAAAAGATATTTGTAGATAGATTAAACTTTCAGCAAAATGAAATAAATCCTACAAACTATCATAAGAGTTTTTAAAAAAATGATTGAATAAATTTTGATGTGAAAACTTAAACTTTGATGTCCAAAGACTAATCCAAAAAGTAAAATTTGAAATAACAAATAGATGTGAAAATAGTATGAACAACTAAAAGAGATTAAGATCAAGAAAAAATAAACTCAAGTAATTTGAGAACACTTGCTTAGTTGAAGATGATGAAGCTTCCAAACCAGATTTGATCTTGCAATATTTGGAGAACACTTGAAAGGAAAATCTAGGAAATTTTCTCTTAGATTTGCTGGGGTGATTTTGAATTTGAATGAGCAACCATTTTATGAAGAGAATGAGGGCTATTTGTAAGTAAGAAGGTCATTTTGAATTATTTCAAAGAAATATATTATTCTAACATCATTTTGTCATATAATAATATAATATTCAATAAAAATATGATTTATATTAAATAAATATTAAATTCAAACAGTCAAATATTAGCTAGTCACATAGGCAAGTAAAAAATAATCAAATATGGCTTTTAATATATTCAAAGCATGTAGAATGCATTCATTATTAAAATTAGCTAATGTTTAAAAAATCATAATAAATTTAATTTTAATCAAAAGTGGGTCTTATAACCTATCAAATTAAAGAAAAATATCTAAGGAATCTGTTGGAGATGAAATCAGATCTAAAGTCCCTAACTATAAAATGACTTTGGCTAAAATATAAAATTTCATAAATTTTTGCTGAATTTGAAATATGACATTTAAATATTATGATATAATTTATATATAATCATACATATATTAGTTATCATATAATCCTTAAATTAAACTAAATTATTTAATTATATTAAGTTTATAAACTAGTTACACTCAATAGTCATAATTAATTATCATTTATTATTTTGATAATTCAAATGCTATGTATGGAGCATATAATTGAATGTTAATTAGATAAAAAATTTATATAAATTAACCTCATTATTATTATTTAAAATAAATAAAATAATATGTTAAGTTGTGAGAATATTAATTCATTTCATGCATATAACCTAAAATATTATATCTTGAGCTTCAAAGTATCTATTTTGATCTATCTTTCATTCTTCTATACTTGTAATTTCATCAAACATATTGTGAGATGTATTGGATAAGTAATTAGCAATCAATATATCTAAAACACATAAAATATGCATTAGAACATCCAAGCATACATTTGTTATCATCAAAATTGATCGGATTGAACATGAGCCTTATTAAACCAACAAATCCTCACTCCAAATGTGAGGTCAACATTTAGGCCATGACTTAATTTCATCAAGCATATAGGGATAACCTTGGTTCAAAATAAATATGTCAAAATGATTTGAAAACTTGTAAATTTTTAACATTAGTCTAAGTGATGTTTGCATATCAAACATTATCTGGTCTCTTATGGAGTGAGTATAGAATTCTAGCTTCCTTCATAATTGAATAATAAATAAGCTATCTTGTATTTACATAAGATCAACCTACATGATTTTAAAGTGTAGAAGGTGTCAGCTGGCGGCCACTCATAGAGGTTGTAAGTCCAGAAGAGTCTGGATGCATATATTCCCTCTTGTGGAGCTAAACCATTATATCATATTTTTATCGATCATACTTAGGTCAGGCTTCTAGCTTATGCTAAAGAATTTTAGATTTAAGTTTCGAGGCTACTTATTTCTTTCGGGCTACGAGTATAAGTCATCACCTCTTAGGTGTTTCCATAATCTTGTGTTGTTGGACAATAAGCCCTAGCATTCTAATAAGATCCCAACTTAAATAAAAGTATATTCACTTTTTTAAAAATATAAAGCCTCACTATAGGATAGATTGAAGCAATTAATAGGATTCTTAGTATCATGGGTGCTTCCTACTTATTCTCCTTTGGAATCCGTGAAGAAGTCTTCTTATTTCAACAATCCCATAAGATTTCTAATGACAACCAATTCTTTGATAGTCTAACTTTAAAATGTTTAGAGATACTTACTAACTACTTTAATCGAGAGTATTGTTAAAAAATTCACATTTCTTAAGATATATTTAACTATGAGAGCTTACTTCCATAGGAAACTAAAGAACTCGGTATAAAATAAATCTTACTTTACTTATCCATGTGAAGTAGGAGAAAGATATTTAGTATATATGTAGACTCATATGCCTTAGGACTTATTAGGTGATTAGGTCCATTGTAGTGTGAAGTTTCTATCTTTTGAGATAGTACATCATACCTTAATATCACACCTGATCACTTTAATAAGTATCCCCTAAGATCTGGGTGGTGTCTTTATGACTTAAAATTAAAACACCATAGATTTTTTTGGCAACTCTGCTAGGGACCATTCCTCCCTCCATCTTTAGTAGTCAATCATTATCTCCAAACATCGATAGTGGACTTATATTTTATTTGTGTTAGTCCAACACTATCATTCCTTTTGTTGGACACCTTGTCTATTTCATCCTTAGACAAGTGTGGCCAACATCCTTTAGGTTTTAAGACCTCACTCCAGTAGGTCCTAAAACTCTTATTGGACTTTCAATAGGTAAAAAGAATCAATCAAAGAGGTTGTCTAAAATAAATTAAATAAAATAAACTCAATCTAAAATTTTAAGAACCTCTTGCCACTAGCATAGCAAAGTAAAGTTCAACCAACATCTTCAAAATTCATTTGAGCTCACTTTCTGTGAAGTTCAAACTAAACAAGACATTCCTCCTCAAATTTACAAATCTCTCCAATAAATATATGAACCCCATCTAACATAACCAAGTTTATTAGGTGATGGTTTCAATTCAAAATTAAGTCAAAAGAATAATTACTATAATGAAGTCTAATCCTATGCCCTTTCTTCTCCAGCAATAAAGAGGAAAGCCCCAGCCCATTTTCTTTCAAGCATTCAATCACCATGTCTTCTGGAAAGCTCATCTTCTCATTCGCTTTAGGTGTGGATTTGGCCATGGATCAGGCCATACTCACCTCATCACCAATCATCAAGTTTGGCCTTGGGTTCGAGCACTTTCACTTATGATGGTCCTACCTTTAATACAGTGAGTAGGAAGGAGGTGGCTGATAAGAAGCCACTTCTACAGTTTGACCTCCAATCAAATACTGAATTCCCATCCTAAAAGAGGAAGGCCTTAGAGGTTCCTATGCCATGAGCACCATTTGTGCCTACCACAAATTCTGCTAGGACTAGTATCGCCTCAGCTACAACCCCAGTTCTTAAGGAAGTCAGTCCTAGCATCTGAGATTATTTATCCCACCTTTGAGGTCGATACTAACTCCTGTCATGCACCATTGACCAAGTCTCAGTGCCGCAATAAGAACAGAAAGATTAAGAGGTACTATAAGCGCATGGCTAAGAAAGTTGAGGAAGCTTCCCATGTAGCTAAATAGGGATCCATTTGTGAGAGCTCTCCCCTTCTTGATGGTAGTAGGTTTCACCCCCTCTTAGCTACAAAGGGAGAGGAGGATGTGAAGAAAATAGCAGCATCATCCCCACAACCCGCAGAGTATGAGACACCAGATAGGGAGAGGAGGAAGCCATATGATGGTCTTAGGTCCGTACTTAAGTGAGTAGGGAATGTTTATGGATGATCTGTGTCTTTCACCATCCATGATCTGAGATGAGTGATTCCTAGGAGTGAGAGGGATCAAATCTACATAGAGAAGGCCATAGAGGACAAGGTTGCTGCCTAAGCAGGCAAGAGAGATAGGAAGAGGTTTACTAGACAGTCAGCAGCCTCAACATTGATTGACCACCCTGATTGGCAAGTTGATAGAGCCGATCATTCAGACTGGATAGTCTTTATAGGTTCCAAACATAAGAGACCTTTGAGGAAGAGGTTGCCAGTGTCATTACCACCACACCACTCCACTCACTAGCCACCATCACCAGTTCATGTCCCATCATCTGAAGTACCTGCCAAAAATAATAAGTTAGCATATAGATAGAAGTCATCCACCTTGGTGATACTACTAAATCCCAAGGACCACACTCCATCCACTTTACCAGTTGATACAGGTCAAGCTCTCCTACTTGACCTCCCCGCCGATAAAAGAAGGAGCGCCCAAGAGCGTAGTCGCTCCACCACCACAGTCGGAGGAGAGAGAAGAAGGAAATGCCAGGTTGACTTCTATGATTATAGAATCGATCATAGCTAGCTCTCCTTTTGTCTAATACATATAGTGCATCACCTCTTCAGAACATAGTCCAGTAGAGAGTCACCTCCCGACATATGTCCCAGTAGTTTCAAGTAAAGTGGATGACTGATCATTAGAGGAGATATTGGAGGACTATCATGCCACGTTGAGGTAGATAGTTGGAGATGACCATTCTGACCAAAATAAGGGTATGATAGAATTTAATTCCAATGAAGATGACCTTTTGGATGATACCATTGATGTCCACATGGTTGATACTCGAGGATCCTTGCATAAAGAACAACCTAGCCAGGAAGCTTAGGGCATTGTAGTTGAGGAAGGTGAGACATCAGACTCAACTTAATGCCTTCTCCAATAAATCAAACTCAAAGATGATTAAATTGACAGGATGGAGAGGAGAGTAGTGGAGTTGATGGCAGTGGTGCTAGAATTGTAAAATTAAGCACTTATCCCTTGACCCACTCCTATGGAGAGGCCGATAGACCTGAGTTAGTGCATATCTTAGACAGTCTTAAGAGCATTAGTCTGATGGATGAGGATACTGATAGATTGCATAGGAAGACAACCTATAGCACCTCCATACATGAAAACACATCAAGCAGATGGTAGAATAGTAAGTGAAGGAAGCATTGAGGTAGGCCCAAGGGAGCTCATCAGTTCCAAAAGGTAGACCATATCTGGAGGAGTTTGTTGTAGTTCAATACCCCAAGGGTTCTGTGCCACCATCCTTCAAGGTATTGGATGGCAATGGGAACCCTAAGTAGTATATTGCACACTTCAGGGCCAATTATTGTAATGCTGGTAATAATGAGGCCCTACTCTTCAGATAGCTTATCTGTAGCATTTTTGGAGTTGCCTTTGATTGGTATGCTGAACTGCTCAATGATTCGGTGAAGTCTTTTGCGAAGTTAGAACAACTACTCATCAAAAGATTTGCAAGAGCTCAGTAAAGAGTGACTGTATGGGACCTTATTGTGGAGAAATAAAACCCAACAAGTCCTTTGTTGATTATATTCTCAGGTGAAAAAATTTGAGTATGAAATATGAACCACAGCTATAGGAGCAGTATGCCATTGAAATTCTTCTTAAGAGTATTTATGGCCCGGTCATCTTTATGCTCAAGGGCTTTACTATTAAGACATTTGAGAAGTTAATCAACAAAGTAGATATTCTACAAGAGGAAGACAAATAGTTACCCATCTTAGACCAATCATCCAACCCTAAGCCTCAAAAAGTGTTCGAGAAGAAGTCAGGGACAATATTAGCAATGGATAAGGGGAAGCAAGAAAGCATAGAGGTCTAGAGCAGCCTCTATTGTTGCCTCCTCATCCACTACCTTGACCACCACAAAGGCCAACCCAGCAGCCTACATAGCAACGATACTAGTATCCACCATCAGGTAGTGATTATCCACCTACTCTTGATGATAAACTCAACAAGCCATATTTATTCAAGAGGGAGAAATCATGTGAAGAACCTTTAAGAAGCGATTTTCACCCAGCCTAAAAGCGGAGGAAGTGGGTAGGAGTGATGATCCTAACTACCGCCCCTACCATTACATGCTAGGCCATATCTTAGAGGATTATTTTACATTCAAGAATTGTAGGAGCCATAGTCATACCTAAAGAATACTTAGTGGACCAACTTTATGGTTCCATTAAAGTACTCTTTGAGAAAACATCTGATCCTTTTAAGATGAAAGAAAGTTGGGATATCTCATTATCCTATACCTCTAAAAAGATCATTTCTAAAATCAAAAAACTTTTTCTACATGTGCCTAATTTAGCTCAGACCTCCAATACTAAGGAAGGTCTGCTAGTTATGAGGGACAACTCAAAGAGTAAGCCCAAAGAATGACTAGCCAAAGATGCCTGGGATAGTTTTATAGCTCCACCACCATCCAGTCCAAAGATTCTCTCTCATTGAAGCAACCACATCTACTAGCTCCATGCCATGAGTGAGTGTTGACAGATGAGGCCACCAAGGTACATATGCTCTTTTTACCTTTATCATGTACCTCCAAAATTGAAGAAATCAATGAAGAAGAATAATTTCACTTACATCTTGTCTACTTTTGAATATCTTAGTGATTTCATTCCTATTACTATTCTCTAAGTCATAATAAAAATAATTTAAATAATTATATCAATTCCATTCTGATTCAAAAAAAATAGATTACACATTTAGAAAGTTGCTAGCCCTCATCTTATCCAAAGAAATGAGGGAGTGACTAATCAAAGCATTGCATGACTCTAAAATATGCTTATTGGCTACTAATCTTGCTAGAGAAGAGGAAAGTTTTCAAAATAAGTCAAAGGAGTCACATTCTGGTTGAAGACCTTATTAGGGGATAATAGAGCATAACCACCCGCCTACATCACTAGGATGTTGGCAATTTAGGCTATCTAGAATATTGTTGCAGTGAATACAATGAGTCTAAGAACCCTTGCCAACTTGAGGATCAACACCACTAAACTATAATTGGAGAAGATGATGTTAAAAGGATTCAATGAATAAGGTGAGAGGGCCTTAGGCTCCAAAATGTTGCCTTTGGAGAAAATTGGAAGATCAGCTAAGTTTGACACATACATCTTTCGAGTTGGTGACCTTGGATTTGTGAGAACAACATGGTTCCATCCTTCTTATCAATGCATCAAGTTCATGAGGGATGAGATTGAATATTGTCAAAGGAGATCTTAAACCATTTGTAGTACGAGGTTGGGATCATGAGAATGGGCCCATCACCTCCCTAAGTAACAGAATATCTTCTCTTGTGAACTTAATCAAAATAAAAAAGAAATAGAAATAGAAAAGAAAGATAAAAAAAGAAAAGAAAAAGGAAAATAGAATGATAAAGAAAAGAAATTGGAGTGAGAAGAAGACAATAGGGAGAAAATAGAGCAAAAAAAACATTATGGAGGAAATAGAGCTTGAGATTAGATTCCACCCACAGCTCATCACTCTATTCAAATAAGTGAGGGGGATGACTCAACCTGCACCTGGATGAGGAAGAGGTAAGTGTAGTGGGAGTCCCAAGGGTGGTAGACCTCCATGCCTACCACTTACCAGAAGGTTTATTCCAGATCGGGATTACACTACACATAGACTTAGAATCTAGTTTAGAGGATGAGTCCTATGTGGTGAGCATAACTGCTACCTCTCTATGTCAGTAGACTCTGTTAGAGGTGACACTAGAACCCCATAGTGATGAAGAATGAGTCCCCAAGCAAAGCATAAGTGTATCTGAGTCTTTTTTAAGTGTAATTATCAAACAACATGTTGGAACTTTTAGCTCTACCCACTTTCCTCAGAAAGTTGAGGGTTTGGTAGTTAAGAAATCCCTCAAAATATATGAAAATGCTAAACCTCAAAATTATCCTAGAGCAACATCCTCAAGCCAAGAATTTGATGTAGAGCTTGAGGATGAATCATTAAAATAATTAGAATTATCATTTGAAAAGTATTGTATTAATTTAACAAAATAAAGATTTAATTACACATGCATGGTCTAAGCACGGTTGAGTACTTAAAAAATTATGGGACAACAAAATGCAAAACTCTCAATCAAGAGACAGGCTTGTAAGCCTAGTGGATGATGATGATGTTGGTCATCACCAATTATTTAAAAAATTTGATAGGTTCTTCTTAAATCACATTAACTCATAGAGGTGTGTCTAGAAACTTGAGATTATCTAGATGATCTCCAAGTCAAAGATGCACACCCATAATTCAAAGAAGAAATCAAATCAATCATCGATGAACTTAAAGAAATCAACTTTGGTATTGAAGATAATCCACGCCTAACATACATCCGTTCCTTATTGAATGAATCTGAAACCAATGACTTAGTTAGGCTACACATTGAGTTTAAAGATTACTTTGCATGGAGTTATGAAGAAATGCCTAGATTAGCTCTTGAAGTAGAAGTTCATAAGCAATACATCTAATGCTATCAAGTAGGCTCCTAGATGATTGAACATTGAACAACGGTCATTTCTAAAGTCAAGAACATCGATGATGGTTTCATCTAGGAGAAATACCCCACCGGTTGGCTAACATCATCGATTAAAAGAAAGATAAAGAAAGAAAAGAAAAAAGGAAAATAGAATGAAAAAGAAAAGAAATTGGAGTGAGAAGAAGACATTAGGGAGAAAATAGAGCAAAAAAATATTATGGAGGAAATAGAGCTTGAGATTAGATTCCACCCACAGCTCATCACTCTATTCAAATAAGAGGGGATGACTCAACCTGCACCTGGATGAGGAAGAGGTAAGTGTAGTGGGAGTCCCAAGGGTGGTAGACCTCCATACCTACCACTTACCAGAAGGTTTATTCTAGCATCCAAGAGTACACCTATCATCTACATAGACTTAGAATCTAGTTTAGAGGATGAGTCCTATGGTGAGCATAACTGCTACCTCTCTATGTCAGTAGGCTCTATTAGAGGTGACACTAGAGCCCCATAGTGATGAAGAATGAGTCCCCAAGCAAAGCATAAGTGTATCTGAGTCTTCTTTAAGTGTAATTATCAAACAGCATGTTGGCATTTTAGCTCTAACCCCACTTTCCTCATAAAAAGTTAAGGCTTTGGTAGTTAAAAAATCCCTCAAACATATGAAAATGCTAAACCTAAAATTATTTTCCTAGAGCAACATCCTCAAGCCAAGAAGTTGATGTAGAGCTTGAGGTTGAATCATTAAAATAATTAATAAAATCATTTGATAGTACTCACCTTGTTTCTTAATTTAACAAAATAAAGATTTAATTACACATGCATGGTCTAAGCACAGGTTAGAGTACTTCAAAAAATTATGGGACAACAAATACAAAAACTCTCAATCATGACCTGGACTGGGCTTCGGTATAGTAAGCCTAGTGGACGATGATGACTAGTGTTGGGTCATCACCAATTATTTAAAATTTGATAGGTTCTTCTTAAATCACATTAACTCATATGAGGTGTGTCTAGAAACTTTATTATCTAGATGATCTCCAAGTCAAAGATGCACACCCATAATTCAAAGAAGAAATCAAATCAACCATCGATGAACTTAAAGAAATCAACTTTGGTATTGAAGATAATCCACACCCAACATACATAAGCTCCTTATTGAATGAATCTGAAACCAATGACTTAGTTAGGCTACACACTGAGTTGAAGGATTACTTTGCATGGAGTTATGAAGAAATGCCTAGATTAGCTCCTGAAGTAGTAGTTCATAAGCTAACAATACATCCTAATGATAACCCCATCAAGTAGGCTCCTAGACACATGCGATTGGACATTGAACAACAAGTCATTTCTAAAGTAAAGAACTGATTGATGCTGATTTCATCCAGGAGGAGAAATACCACACCTGGTTGGCCAACATCATCCTGATTAAGAAGAAGAATGGCTAAATTCACATATGTGTCAACTTTAGGGATCATAACAAGGCATGATGAATTTCCACTACCAATACTAGAATTAATGGTTGATATTGCATTATCTCACATAGTCTTCTCTTTCATGGATGATTCATTTGGATATAACCAAATAAATATGGCACCTAAAGTTATTGTTATAAGGTCATACCCTTCAGCCATAAAAATATTAGTGCCATGTACCAATGAGCCAAGACTTGAATTTTTGATGAACTCATTCACCACTAAGTCAAATGCTACATTGAATATCTTGTGGTCAAAAATAAAGAAAAGGAAGACCACCACTTCAACTTGAGAGTAGTTTTTGAGCACTTAAGATAATATAACCTTAAAATTAACCCTCTGAAGTGCGTATTTTGAGTAACATCAGAAAGGTTTATGGGGTTCGTTGTCTGATACTATGGGATTGAGATTGATCTAGAGAATATTAAAATGATATTGGAAATACCACACCCTAAAAGTCTAACCCAACTTAGATCATTCCAAGAGAGGTTAGTGTATCTAAGACGCTTTATATTCAACCTATCAAGTAGATGCCAATCATTCTCAGCACTAGTCAAGAAAGGTGCCAAGTTCAAGTGGGATGACAAATGTCAATATGCATTTGAAAGTATCAGACAATATCGTATGATGACACCAGCCCTAGCCACCCTTATCCTGAGCAAACCCCTCATACTCTACACCATTGTCTTTTATGACTCTCTCGGCACTTTGTTGGCCGAAGTCAATGATGAGGGAAAAAAGAATACACTTTACTATCTCAACTATCATCTAGTACCTGCTGAGGCAAACTATCCACCCATTGAGAAGCATTACCTAGCTTTGATCTTTGTAGCCTAGAAGCTATGGCAGTATATGCTCTCTCACAAAGTGAACTTAATTTCTAGAGTCAATCCACTATAATATCTCATGACACGATCGATGCTATCTGGATGGTTGGAACGATGTTCCATGATTTTATCATAGTTTGATATCATATTTGTACCACTTTGTGCAGTGAAAGGGAAAGCACTCAGACTTCCTAGCAGCACATCCACTTCCTGTAGATTCCCCACTCAGTGATGATCTTTTTGATGAATAAATCATGAATTTAGGGGATGAAAATATTCACTGCTAGGAGATGTACTTTGATGGGGTGACTTCTTCTTAAAAAGGAGAAGAACTACAATCAATTCTCCCATGTAAGGCAGGGGTAAGAATAGTCCTCCTCATGCCAAACCATGATATGATGAGATTCTCATACCATCTATCCAAGCCTTGCACCAACAACAAAGATGAATATGAAGCTTTGATCATCAGTTTGGAGTTAGCCATCTCATTAGGCATCCAAAGTATTAGTATCTTTGGGATTCACAGCTAGTTGCCAACCAGATCATTGGGTCCCAAGGTTTTGAAGCCCAAACTCCATCACTACCATAAGTACATCATGGAGCTACTAGCCTAGATCCTAGAGGTCATAATTTTTAAGATCCCTTGAGGAGAAAATTCCATTGCTGATGCCTTAGCCAAACTCGCCAAAGAGTTGGCATGTCTAGAAGATGAGTCCATATCAATAGGGGTTTACAATAGACAAGTATGATAAATATGTGTGGCCTAGATGTGGTAGGCTCTTTAGCCCTACTTAATGTATTATATTCTAATATTATTTATTTATGCATGTATGAAGATTACATAAGTAAAATATAGTTTTTTTGCTTTTAGAATTGCTAAGTTGAAACCTATTAAAGAACATTTTGATAGCTATTAAATTCTACTAATTTAGCTTGAAGCTGTATAATTGAAATATGACCATAATAGGGCTGCTTAATGGAGTCTACCATGGTGATATGACTACCTTTTACCTAGTAAACTTATTCAATTTTCTTTCTTCTAGTTTAATGAGATTAAGAACTTTCTAGTTTGAAATTTGTCGATAGGAAATGCTATTTGTACTAACCTGCTAAGACAAGGTACTTGTTTGTAGCCAGAGAAAGGAAAAAAAATGAAAGAAATTTAAAAACCCAAATTACTCCCAGCAACCATCATCCACGTCTGCAAAATCGCTCGGGATAGGAAGCGGGAATAATTGGACTTTGATCGGCTATAAGAGGAGGTAGTCGACCAAACTCTCTACAAGCACACACACCAATACACTCGAGACAGAGAGGAAGAGAGGGAGAGAGGGAGAAATCAAGAGAGCTACTTACCTCATGTGAAAGCCATGTCTTTCTCGATCACACTTTAACCGAGGCCACCGACCTCCCTTGCTTGCTTGATCAAAGCCCTAACTGAGGCTGACATCCACCTCGCATTAAGAGAGATCCGCACACCCCCCCCCCTCTAGCTCACATGAAGAATTCAGAGCTTTTTTGCTTGAGTGATCCCCTGGGCTCATTTTAAGTGGAATAAAATTGAATTCTGAAACTACACCTCCTTGCATAAGTATTAAGGGCTATTGAGAGCATTTTTGTCCAATAGCGAGGAAAAAGGCTTTAAGATTCTGATTTCAGATAAATTTACTTCATAGGTCAAATCGAAGGCCTTTACTATCAATCTTGGGTCTGGTGTGAGATGAAATTACCTCCATCCGACAATTTTGGTTCCGGAGCGAGGGAGATGACACACGCTATTTATCAAAAATACAATACTATTAAACCATCATTTTACCACACAAATAAAAAATAATCAACTAATTTGAAATTAATTAAAATTCATATAGCTCTAAAGTTCATATAGCTTTGGTGGGTCAATCATCCTAAAGATCCCTCTTTTGTAAATATTTGACTCTAGAGCTCCTAAGGCATATGTACTCACTTTATAAAAGATTAATGTTGTTATAAATATTACATAAAAAAATATTAATATTCTATTTTTAATATTTTTACACTTACATAAATGTGTTGTGATGCCATCTAATATGCCTAACATAACTCATAGATGTAAATAATCTCCATAGTTATGAAATAAGAGATTAAAAATAAATAAATTCTTACATAATACATTCTTTTGCCTTAGTTTTTTTTCCCACTTTGTGGTATATCTAAGTGCCTCATAATATATGTATTCCATTTCATTAACCTTTCATAAATATTAAGGGCTATTGAGAGCATGTTTTGTCCAATAGGGAGGAATAAGGCTATTAAGATTCTGATTTCAAATAAATTTACTTCACAGGTCAAATCGAAGGCCTTTACTATCAATCTTGGGTTTGATGTCAAATGAAATTACCTCCATTTGACAATTTTGGTTCCGGAGCGAGGGAGAGGACACGTGCTATTTATCAAAAATGCGATACTATTAAACCATTATTTTACCAAACAAATAAAAATAATCATCTAATTTGAAATTAATTAAAATTCATATTCTAAAATTTGAAGACCACGTCCATTGATCTTTGGATCCGGCCAGAAAAATTTTAATGACCTCTATCGTTGATCTTGGATCTAGTGCGAGATAAATACATATTGTTGGCTTAATTAGCCTCATGCTAAATTTGATTAATTTTGATGATAACAAACAAATGCTTGGATGTTCTAATGAATATTTTTATGTATTTAGATCAATTATAATTACATATCTAATACATCTCATAATATATTTGAGGAAATTGCAAGTAGAAGAATGAAAAGGATAATGTGAAGCTCAAGATACAATATTTTTATATGACTATTCATATGAGTCATTGGCATGAATCAATTTTCTCACAACTTAACATATTATTTTAATGAGGTTAATTTATATAAAGCTTTATTTAATTAGCATTCAATTATATGTTTCATACATAGCATTAAAATTGTCAAAGTAATAAATGATAAAAAACTATTAAGTATAATTATTTTATTTACTTAATATAATTAAGTATTTTAATTTAATTTGCTGGTTATAAGATAACTAACATATTTATGATTATATATAAATTATATCATAATTTTAAATGTCACATGTCAAAATTAACAAAAATATATAAAATTTTTTATTTTAGCCAAAGTCATTTTCTAATCAAATAATTCATATCTGATTTCATATCCAATGGATTCCTTGGATTTTTTTTCCTTTAATTTAAGAGGTTACATGACCCACTTTTGATTAAAATTGAATTTATTATGATTTTCTAAACATTAGCTGATTTTTATAATGAATGCATGCTACATGCTTTGAATATATTAAGAGCCATAGATTACTTTTTGACTTACCCATGTGAATATAAATTTTGGCTGCTAAATTTAATATTTATTTAATATAAATTATATTTTTATTGAATATTAAATTATTAGATGATAACATGAGGTTTGCATGATATATTTTTAAAATATGATCTTCTTGCCTATAATTTCATGAAAGTATTCCTCATTCAAAATTCAAAATCCTCCAGCAAATCTAAGAGAAAATTTCTTAGATTTTTCCTCTAAGTGTTCTCCAAATATTGCAAGATCAAATCCTTGGTTTGGAAGCTTCAACATCTTCAACGGCAAGCCTTTTAAATTACTTGAGTTTGTTTTCTTGATCTTAATACTTCTTAGTTGTTCATGCTATTTTCACCATCTATTTCTTCTTTCTAATTTATACTTTTGGTGGATTAGTCTTTAAACATTGGTTTTCACATCAAAGTTTCTCAATCATTTTTTTTGGTGAAAAACTCTTGTGATAATTTGTAGGATCTATTTCAACTTGCTGAAATTTTAGCTTCCTACAAATTTCTTTTGGTTTCTTGAAATATTTATTCTTTGGTCTTATTTTGAAAGATCATTTATTCTTAGATCTATTTTAGAAGTATATTTTAAGTATTTTAAAATAAATTATTGTGCTAAAATTATTTTCATATTTGCTAGATCTCTTTTCATTGAAAGCTTACTAGCCAACTTAGATCTATCATATACTTATTTTTTTATTTTGTGATCATTAGCATTAATTGAAAGAATATTTTTGGTTAAAATAAATTACTCCTTGCTGAAATTTATTTTATTATGAAAAAGAATATTGTGAATTATTTTGAAATCATTTTGTATTATTTTACAAATTATAATAACATAAATATCTAGTAAGATCACTTTAAGATATTTATTTTATTAAGTGAGCATTTTGCCTTGCCAAATTTTTAAGTTGTAAAGTGATCATTTATAAGTTGTGAGATCACTTTTGAATTGATAGCTTGGTATATTTGTGAGAGATTTACTTTATCAAAATTTATTATTTTGTTTTTTTTTTGTGTTGTAAAATTTATTTTGGGGTTGTATTCGCCCCTTTGTAGGAGAGTACATATTATTGTAGTAGTTGTACTCTATAGGAGAGTACTTTTGTAAACCATTTTCATTTAGTGGATTCCTGGGTGGCTAAAGCGTGGATGTAGGCGGTTTTGGGGTTTGGTAGAACCAATAAAATCGTGTGCCTCTTGTCTCTATTTACTTTATTGTATTTTTATTTTGCTGCATTTAGAATTATATCTTATCATTATAAAATCAAAATCTAATTTTATTTAAAATTAAAATTTAAGTTTTGAAAATTTTAATATTACCCAATTCACCCACCTTCCTCTTTTATAGTGTCTCATAATTGGTATCAGAGCCTAGGCTCTTTTATTGGCTTAACATCCAAGAGTAAATCTTTTCACTATGGCATAAGGTTTCACAAAGGGTTCATTCTTGGAGGGACAATCCACTCATAGACCTCCACTTTTAGATAGTGTACCATTTGATTATTGGAAAAATAGAATTAGTACATTCTTAAGAGGTCAAGATGCACGCATGTGGTATATGTTGACACATCAATATCATACACCCACAGAAGTAAATGGCATTAAAGTAGAAAAACCTTTTGAGGAATGGTCTATAGCTGAAAGAGAACTTGATGAATTAAATGCTAGGGCTTGTAATACTTTACATTGTGCTTTATTACCTGATGATTACATAAAAAATTTCTATGTTAAGTACAACAAAAGAAATATGGGATAAACTTATTATAACTTATGAAGGAACTAGTGAAGTTAGAGATGCTCACATAAATAGACTTGTTCATCATTATGAGTTATTTCATATGTCTCTCTACGAATCTATTTCGATATGTATACTAGATTTATGAAAATAATTAACACATTACATTCTCTTGGAAAAACATATAGGAATCAAGACTTAGTTTATAAGATTCTTAGATGTCTTCCAAAAGAATGGGAAGCTAAAGTAATTAGTGAAGCTAAAGATTTATCTACTTATCCACTTGATCAGCTTTTGGGTTCTTTGATAGCAAAGGTTATTGCTCAAAGGGATAAGATGGATAACTTCGAAAAAAGGAGAAGGAGAAAGGAAAAGCCATTGCACTACAAGTTGATGATAGATGATGAGCATAACACCTCAAGCTCGGATGGTGATTGTGATGAGGTGGTCATGCTTTCCAAAAGGTTTGGGAACTTGCTAAGGAAGAAGAATCAAAGGTATAAAAAATCTAAAATTATAAATTTCAAACTAAGAAATTTCCTACAGGTGAAGGGACTACTTGCTCATTGTAAAAAGCACGGACACATAAGAGGTGATTGTCTAGAACTTGTTGAATCAAAGAAAAAAAGAAATTGATGTAAACAAAAGAAAAAAATATGAAGGAGAAAAAAATACCATAAGAAGAAGAAACTTTATGGGCCAATCCAGTTCAAATGAATAAAGTACTAGCTCATCGGATGAAGAGGTCAACATATGTCTTATCAAATGGAGAATCGACTTAGATTCTCAAGAGGTATGTAATGATATATCTTATGATGAATTAGATGATGCTTTTAATGATTTAGTTATTGAATATAAAAATTAAAAGAAAATACAAAACCTTAGAAAAGAACATAAAAATTTACATATGCATTTTTGTGATTTAAAAATGAATGTGATAATTTAAAAGTAAAAATACTTCTTTATTAAATTGTTCCTTAGTTGTGGTAAACTTGAAAGAGAGAATATCTTATTAAAAGCAAGATTAGAATTATGTTTAAAATGAAGTTCATTATAATACTTCATCGAAAAACATTTAATAAAAATTATTTGCATCATACACATCCCACTCATATACCTTATAATTATCATTCTAAATCATATGCAAACACTAATGTTTGGTGCAACTATTGCAATAAAAAAGGGCATATTTCATTTGATTATATAAAATACAAAAATACTAAGCAATCATCTTATGTATGGGTACCAAAAGGTACAAGCACTACACAAACCATGCATGCTAAATATCTTACTTCAAATTTAGAATGTGGACCCAAACATGTTTGGGTTCCAAAAGTTATGTGAGTTTATTTTGTAGGAATGCCTTCAAAGCAAAATCAAAGAAGGCATGGTACTTGGAGTGGATGTTCAAGACATATGATGGGAGATAAAGATAAATTCACAACTTTAGAATCAAGTGATGGAGGATTTGTTACATATGGAGATAATGCAAGGGAAAAATCATTGGCATTGGTTCTATTTGTAAGAATTCTATCACTTTAGATAAAGTTTTTCTAGTAGAAGGATTAAAACATAATTTAATTTCTATTAGTCAATTATGTGATAAAGGTTTGAATGTAGTATTCCATGCATCATATTGCATTATAAAAAATAATGAAAATGTTTTATAGTAGGGAAAAGATAAAAATATTTATGTCATTGATTTAGATAGCTTTCTGATGTAAATTTAAACTTACTTTGTTTTAAAAGCACTCATGATGATATATGGTTATGGCATAGGAGACTATGTCATATTAACATGCACACACTTAATAAAATTGCTAAACTTGATTTAGTAGTTGGTTTGCCTAAATTAAATTTTCATTCAAACTATGTTTGTGATGCATGTATTCATGGTAAACATTCTAGAAGCTCATTTAAGTAAAAATATTATTTCTACTTCTAGACCTAGAATTATTGCACATGGATTTATTTGGTCCTATTAGCACCACTAGCTTAGGTGGTAAAATTATGGTTTTGTTATTGTTGATGATTTCTCTAGATATACTTGGGTTTTGTTTGTAACTTACAAGATGATGTTTTGGTGAGTTTAGAAAGTTTTCTAAATATATTCAAAGTGAACAAGGCCTCTTGATTAATAGGGTTCATCATGGTGGCAAATTTGAAAATAAATTATTTGAGGATTATTGTGATGAACATGGGATTAGACATAATTTTTCTGCACCAAGAACTCCCCAACAAAATGGAGTAGTTGAGAGAAAAATAGAATATTAATTGAATTAAGTAGATCAATGCTTGATGAGTATAAATTACCAAAATATTTTTTTGAGCGATAAATACTACATGTTATGTGATGAATAGGATCTATTTGACCAATTTTGAAGAAGACACCTTATGAATTATTTTTTGGAAAGAAGCCTAAGATTGAACACTTTCATGTATTTGGATGTAAATGCTTTATTTTGAATAATGGAAAAGAGCATTTAGGTAAGTTTGATTGCAAATCGATGATGGTATTTTCTTAGGATACTCTCTTTAGTAGAGCTTATAAAGTTTTCAATAAAAGAAAAATGATTGTAGAAGAATCAGTACATGTCATTTTTGATTAAAATTTAATTGATCCCATTAGAAATGAAGTGATTGATGAAGATATTGATAATTTTAAGAAAATATCTTTAGAAGATAATGCGGATGATTCATTGCCTAAAGAATGGAAATATAATAAAAATCATCCAAAGGAACTAATTATAAGAGATCCTTCAAAAGAGTTATGAGAAGACATAGTAGAGAGGTTGTTGATCATTCGGATTTTTTATCGAGGTTGAACCTAAAATTTAGAAGAAGCATTAAATGATAATTTTGGCTTATATGGAAGAGGAGTTGAATCAATTTTAAGAAATGATGTTTGGGAATTAGTCCCAAGACCTCAAGATCAAAATGTCATTGGAACAAAATGGGTCTTTAGAAATAAGCTAGATGATTTAGGTTGTATAGTTAGAAATAAAGCTAGGTTAGTTGCACAAGGGTACACACAAGTTGAAGGTATAGATTTTGAAGAATCTTTTGCAGCAAAACTAGAAGCTATTAGGTTACTGCTTATGCTTGTTTTAGAGATTTTAAACTTTTTCAAATGGATGTTAAAAGTGCATTTTAAATGGATTTATTGACCAAGATGTATTTGTAGAGCAACCACCTGGATTTGAAAGCCTTCATTATCCAAATCATGTGTATAAATTAAAGAAAGCTTTATATGGTTTAAAACAGGCTCCTCGTGCTTGGTATGATAGGTTAAATAACTTTTTGATAGATCATGAATTTAGAAAAGGTAGAGTAGATACCACTTTATTTCTTAAGAGCATAGATGATGATTTGATTATGGTTCAAGTGTATGTAGATGATATATTATTTGGAAGTACAAATGAATCTTTATGCCATGTGTTCTCATCTTTGATGTCTAAAGAGTTTGAAATGAGTATGATGGGAGAACTTAATTTTTTCTTAGGTCTTCAAGCAACAAGAAAATGGCACATTCATCCATCAAACTAAGTACACAAATGAATTGATTGAGAGGTTTGACATGAAAAGATTTAAATCTAGTAAAACTCCTATGAGCCCATCAAAATTGGATTTAGATGAATTAGGAAAATCTGTTGATCAAAAACTTTATAGGAGTATGATAGGTTCACTTTTATACCTTCTTTGTAGGCCGATATTATGTTTCTTGTTTGTTTGTGTGCTCATTTTTTAGGCCAACCCAAAAGAATCTCATTTAATAGCGGTCAAGCGTATCTTCGTATTTGATAGGCACTACTAGGTTAGGTTTATGGTATCCTAAAAATTCTTTATCATGTGATTTGGTTGCTTATTCGATCTTTGACTTTGCGGGATGCAAAGTAGATAGAAAAAACATCGCACATGTCATTTTTTAGGATCATCTTGTGTCTTGGTCATCTAGAAACAAAATTAGCTTTATCCCTTGCGGTAGTACATAATTGCCATTAGTTGTTGCTTAGGTCCTTTGGTTAAAGCAACAATTAGAAGATTTTGGTATTAAGCAAGATCACATTCTAGTTGTGTGACAATACTAATGCTATCGGTTTGACTAAAATCCTATCCAAAGAACCAAGCATATAGAAATTAGACATCATTTTATTAGGGATCATGTTTTGAAAGGTGATGTTAATATTAATTTTATTAGCACCGATTTACAAATTAGATATTTTACAAAACCCTTACGAGAAACGTTTTTTGTACTTTAAGACGGATGCTTGGAATGTTAGATCCTAATATTTAAAATTGTATGTAGTTTGTTCTCACTTTTGATGTTGTCAAAGGGGAGAAGAGTAAAATGTTGGTTAGTATTAAGTCTATTTCATGCATACATTTAGGAGAAACATTATTCATCTCTTATGCATAAATTTTTTTTAAGAGAATTTTTTTTCAAAAACCATGATGAAAGGTCAATTTGCACCTTCATCAAAATCAATACCCAACTTTAGTTTGTCATCATCAAAAAGGGGGAGATTGTTGGCTTAATTAGCCTCATGCTAAATTTGATTAATTTTGATGATAACAAACAAATGCTTGGATGTTCTAATGAATATTTTTGTGTATTTTAGATATATCAATTGCTAATTACATATCCAATACATCTCATAATATGTTTGAGGAAATTGCAAGTAGAAGAATGAAAAGGATAATGTGAAGCTCAAGATACAATAGTTATATGAATATTCATATGAGTCATTGGCATGAATCAATTTTCACAACTTAACATATTATTTTAATGAGGTTAATTTATATAAAGCTTTATTTAATTAACATTCAATTATATGTTTCATACATAGCATTAAAATTGTCAAAGTAATAAATGATTAAAATATTAAGTATTTTATTTACTTAATATAATTAAGTATTTTAATTTAATTTGCTGGTTATAAGATAACTAACATATTTATGATTAAATATAAATTATATCATAATTTTTAAATGTCACATGTCAAAATTAACAAAAATATATAAAATTTTTTATTTTAGCCAAAGTCATTTTCTAATCAAATAATTCATATCTGATTTCATTTCCAACAGATTCCTTGGATTTTTTTTTTAATTTAGAGGTTACATGACCCACTTTTGATTAAAATTGAATTTATTATGATTTCTAAACATTAGCTGATTTTATAATGAATGCATGCTACATGCTTTGAATATATTAAGAGCCATATTTGATTACTTTTGACTTACCCATGTGAATAGCCAAATTTTGGCTGCTAAATTTAATATTTATTTAATATAAATTATATTTTTATTGAATATTAAATTATTAGATGATAACATGAGGTTTGCATGATATATTTTTAAAATATGATCTTCTTGCCTATAAATAGCCCTCATTCTCTTCATGAAAGTATTCCTCATTCAAAATTCAAAATCCCTAAATCTAAGAAAATTTCTTAGATTTTCCTTCCAAGTGTTCTCCAAATATTGCAAGATCAAATCCTTGGTTTGGAAGCTTCAACATCTTCAAGAAGCAAGCCTTTTAAATTACTTGAGTTTGTTTTCTTGATCTTAATACTTCTTAGTTGTTCATGCTATTTTCACCATCTATTTCTTTTTTTAATTTATACTTTTTTGGTGGATTAGTCTTTGAACATTGGTTTTCACATCAAAGTTTCTCAATCATTTTTTTTGGTGAAAACTCTTGTGATAATTTATAGGATCTATTTCAACTTTGAAATTTTTAGCTTCCTACAAATTTCTTTTGGTTTCTTGAAATATTTCTTCTTTGGTCTTATTTTGAAAGATCATTTATTCTTAGATCTATTTTAGAAGTATATTTTAAGCATTTTAAAATAAATTATTGTGCTGAAATTATTTTCATATTTATATCTCTCTTTTTGAAAGCTTACTAGCCAACTTAGATCTATCATATACTTATTTTTTTATTTTGTGATCATTAGCATTAATTGAAAGAATCTTTTTGGTTAAAATAAATTACTCCTTGCTGAAATTTATTTTATTATGAAAAAATATTGTGAATTTATTTTGAAATCATTTTGTATTATTCTACAAATTATAATAACATAAACAGTAAGATCACTTTAAGATATTTATTTTTATTAAGTGAGCATTTTATCTTGCCAAATTTTTAAGTTGTAAAGTGATCATTTATAAGTTGTGAAATCACTTTTTGAATTGGATAGCTTCGCATATTTTGAGAGATTTATTTTATCAAAATTTATTATTTTGTTTTTTTTTCTGCTGTAAAATTTATATTGGAGTTGTACTTCTTTGTAGGAGAGTACATATTGTTGTAGGGTTGTACTCTTATAGAAAATCTTTTGTAAACCATTTTCATTTAGTGGATTCTAGCAGGGGTGCTTGGGGACGGTTTGGGGTTTGGCACGTAAAATCTGCCTCTTGTCTCTATTTACTTTATTGTATTTTATTTTTTCATTTAGAATTATATCTTATCATTATAAAATCAAAATCTAATTTTCTATTTAAAAATTAAAATTTAAGTTTTGAAAATTTTAATATTACCCAATTCACCCCCTTTCCCTCTTGGGTGCTATAGTGTCTCACACACATCCCTCCATTGATTTTGGATCCAGAGCAATTTAGAAGAGTGCACATCACACTAAATTTTGTGATTTTAGAATTGATAAGTCATGTTGCCAAAATTTAATTGAAATTGCAAACTTAAAATTTAATCAAAATTAAGAAAAATTGAATTTTAAAATTAGATTAAATTACTCAAAATCATTCGCTCCAATCCTTTCTCAATATTAAAATAATATAATTTAATCAAAATCGTGAATTAAAGATTTAAGCTTAAGTCATTTTGTCCTAGCGGCCTATACTTTGTCCAAACATTTCAATGAACATAGTAGTTCATATTCATAAGAATGAAATTTACATTTAAATGTTGGATTTCTAATAGATGTATGTCCAACTCCTAGTTGTAAGGCAAACATCATAGATAAATAATAGGCCTTTCAATTAGCTCAAATAATTCGGTAAACATTTGCACTCACAATAACACCTGCATAATAACTCTAGTCTACTTGGGATATTTGAGGTGAGACAAATCATGGCTAATCAGACTCTCTCGACATTACGGCTAATAGCCCTCTGATGTTGGTAGATTGGAATAATGATATTCTCGGGATGACAGAATCATGGGATCTTGATTGGGGCTATCCTCTATTTTCTTTTGGACAATCATCCAGACCACACCACTAGATACCGACTTATACGAGAGATATATGTTTATTTTCAATCTTAATTGAGAGTGCTCTCCTACTATGCTAAGAGGGGTAATTAACTATGGATGCTTGTGTTGATAGGATGTAGAACTCAGATTTAAATAAATCCTAACATAATGTTAGGGTAAATCTGATTGAATATAAATCAATCTGCCTCATGAAGAACGAACTCCCTAACTTCCATTGGACTTCTTTTTGTATTTTTCAAAGATGTTTTTCTTGATCGATCACTACGTTGAAGCAATTTTTGTATTTTTTTTCATTTTTTTAGTTGAAATATCTTACTTTTATGTTATTTAATTTCTGATTTCCATTGGACTTCTTTTTCATAGATGCACTCAAATTGTAAGCTTTTGTCAACCCAGAAGATATGAATATTACTTCAGGCAAGAGAAAATATACAAGCTTGGCAGCATATTCAAATAGTAAGCTAGCATAGGTAAAGAAGATCATGTCATTGTAGTCGACTCATTTCTATTTAGACATGTGCAACTCATCCATCATCATAATCTGAAAAATTGATCTGGATTTGGGTGGTTTATGGAACCGGTAAGAAGATTAAGGATAATGATTTTCTCAGTATTTTTTGAACCAAAATAGTTAGTAAAATTTATGTTTTTAGCCAATTAGGGAGAAAAATAGTAGTGGAATATGCTGAAAATGTTTCTAGTAGTTGGGATGGTGCTAGATTGACTTTTGAAGGAAGGTAGTTGCAATAGTTAGGATTGCAAGTTTGAATGCCAATGGCTATAGGGTTGGAGGCTTTTATTGTTGAATGAAATGAGAGGGAAGGGAAGTTGGTGGGTATTTGGAGGAAAGGAGAAAGTTTTGGAAGTGGACAGAAAGATTTCATTCACTTCATACATGATTTTAGATTACATGTTGATCTCTGATCCAAGAAGTTCTTAAAAATTTACTCTTATTCAAAAGAAATTAGAAAATAGGAATTACACCTTAGTGATTTTCTTTGTAGATTCCCTCTTTAAAATATGATTGGCCCTTAGGATAATGAGTAAAATTTTGTGGGGGCAATTTGGGTTAGTTTATTTAAATCTCTTTAACTAATTTTATCTTTCCTCTCTCCTATTTATTTATCCTTATTCATAATTTAAAATTCCTCACTCAACTAATTTGTAAATCATTTCCTTCAAAGTTAATTATATTAGTATTTTTGAGAGCCTCCTAGATGAACTTTCAATTTTTTTGATTATTTGCTCTTGCTCCCACAAATGTGAGCTCTTCTAATTTTGTCTCCTGAACTTTTTTATTTGCTCTTTCTCTTTATTCTCTTTATAGCTGTGAGCTTCTTACTAGGCTAAGGATGACTCTTTCTCCATATTTTGTTGCAAATCATTAATTGAGATGGCACCTCTTGTTGTTTTCATTTGGGAGAGAGCTCTTGACTTTTTGTTAAATTCCTTTTGTTTAGTGGCCCTTTTTCATCTACTTCGAAGAGTAAACAATAGATCGACTGACTTTATATATATATTTTTACAAGTATAAAATTTTGCTATCTTTTAAGAAAGATAACATTACTATTCCATAAACATGAACCACTTAGTATTACATGGCATACATCCAATGACATAACGTCATATACTATCTCATTAATATAATCTCAAGATTAACCAAACTTAAGATTACTTTATTTAATAAGTTGAGAAACATTAATGTTTTGAAACAAACTCAGCCTCCAACCAAAGATGTAGACATAAGAAAAATTTTTATTACTTGAATCCATAAGAGTATTGATTAAAGTAGATTTTACCTGAAGCTTTAGATGAAAAACTTCTTCCCTCATTTCATCATTGGTATGTGCATGCAACTTAAAGTACAATGTTAGAATCTACCTTTGCCACTCTTATTTTAATGACATGCTTTGACGTGATATTGACAGCCCTTTTTTTTGTCTTGCCATGCAATTTTTTTTTTAAATTTAGGACAATTTAGAATCTAGCTTTCTCATTTATAATTTAAAATAGGCTTAACAATTTTTTAGTTCCCTCTCAAAATTGTGTGTGAAGTCTTCATGTGCAAGTCTTGAGACAGCTTTTGAGAGAAACTTTCTTATACTTTGCTTGATGCTTGGATTAACATTTTGTTGATCTCTCTTTTTTCTCTTTTTTTTTTAACTATTCGTTGGAATTTGGTCAAGTTTGATATGTTATGACTTTCTTTTTGTGGTCTGACTCCTAATCCTTGTGACTTTCATTCAATCTTAAATTTTAATAACATTTTACTTTTTTGGACCAAGCCATACTTGTTTTTTAGTTTTACATCAAAAGATATGAAACTTGTTAATGGGATACTAATTTGATCTTTTGTGCATCCCATCATAGATTTGTGTTATCAAAATCCTAGAGCCTAAGATGCCTTGCATCTAAATGGTAACATCATGTGTTTACATATTTATTGATTAATAAATAGATAAGAAGTGAGGCAATTTAAATAAAATTTGATAAGTTGTGAGATTCAAAATTATATTTTTATATTAGAAGAGTGGTATTGATAACGAAAAAAAACCTTTTTAATCATTATTTTTGATTTCTAAGGAGTTGAATTTGTTGAAATATAAATTTTGGTAAAGTGTTGCAAGTGGAAAAATCAATATAGGTTAGCATGAGATAAAATTTTTTTTTTTTTTTTGTTCTTTAGTAAATATATGAATGCATGAATAATTTAAGAGATGTATACGTCATGTTGCTATTCATGGTTTGTCTTTGAACTTCTTTATTATTTATCTATTTCATTAAAGATCTTTAGCAAGAAAATAGTACTGAACTGATTTATAATTTATCAAAAATAGTATCCTATGTTTTAAATATTGAGGCATATTATGATCATCTATTATACTATCACACTTATAAATAAGGTTCTTAAAGAAGAATTGTTATCTTCTCCTTAAAAGCCTGATAAATACACCCACATAATATCATGCATAGCCAACATCAAATTGTGTCAAAGAAATTATAGTTTATGAATATTTTTTTTAGAATGTTTCTTATGTAGATCATGATTTATTGTAATAAATATGATTCTATATTTGATTTTATGAAATTAAAACCTACATTACTTACATTAGAACTTATTCATGAACATGAAAAAAAAAGAGAGAGAGTAAATTTAAAATGCATTTGAGTATAAGTTCAATATGGAATCAAAACCTTTGTTAGAAATTGATTTTTTGAGTATAAATGAACCTATGATTATGTTTGAATCTACACCGGAATTACAATTTGAACATATTTTAAAAGTATGAACATAAATTATTAATAGAACTTTGATATATTCATGAATATGAACTTGAATTTCTAATCAATATTTAATTTAGCTTTTATTATGAATGTGAATAAAACTTGCCTAATATAATTGGGAATTGATTTAACTTCCAATGAAGTTTTTAACCAAGTTATCTCTATAAATTAAATTTAGAATATATTTGGGATAGCTATAGCTATATGAAAAAGCAGTGATGGAGTTGAAATAGGAGAATCAACTCTCTAATAAGCTGCGATGTGTATTAAATTTTTTTATTTTCAAAAAATAAAATATTAGCTTTCTGGCCGCCATTGAACTGAGCCAAGTTAGGTTAAAAAATATAGCTTTCCCACCACAGATTCTTCAAAATGCCGTATCGCCACAGTTTATTAGATGACTAAAGCGGTGTGGTTCGAACCACATTGTAGGCAGAAAGCAGCGCCAAACACACCCTTAAATTGATTTTATTTTTTGGTTCTTGGTTCCTAATTTCCTGAACTCATTAAGAGAATCCTAAGGAGAAAATTTGGTTATATTAATATTTCAGTAAATTTGTTAATAATGATTGGAAAGTATGAAATTTAAATATTCATTTATTTGATTTACTCAAGAAGTGCATAATTCATTGCAATTGATCTTTAGAATATTTTGGTATGTTTTCCTTAAAAGGATTATCCATCCTGATTGATATTACATTTTTGTTTGGTTCTTCAATTTTAAATTTTCTTTATTAGTGCATCCTCATTATAGGTTTTTATTAGTACCTTGAGAATGTTATTGGTATGCTAACATTTTCATTATTGGTCATGTCGTATTAATCATTTACATGATTTGCCTGAATATTTTTGTAAGAAATTGATTGTTATTCGAAACTATAAAATTACCATCGATGTGAATAGGTGATATATAGAATTCAAATAAGGTAGTAAGGTAATGATTCATTTAAATTTTGATAGGTTTCTTATTGGAACTTCTAAGAAATTAAATGCAAAAATGGAGGAACCTTATGACATACTATGTATTGAGATAAATATTTATAAAATGAAAATTTCAGGAAGCTCTAGTATTAGTCATGTTTTAAGATATCTAGTTTATCTTTATTTTATGAATATTTTGTTAATTCAGAAGTTTCTTTCACTTTTCATGCCCTTTCTAATTCATATCAAAACACTTTTATTGATGGATTACTTTTTGTTGTTATTCTAAATTTTGAGATTATTCATAATTTAGGATGGATATCATAGATGACCCAATAAATTTGTGATGATTCATGAATTATTTTGTTAGAAATATACTAGTTGTGCCTAGTTTTGCTTGACAAACATCAAATACTTAATTCATCGGAGTCAATTTTTTTTCAAGATGAGCAGAATTTTGTAAATCCATAATCATCATTTTTTGTGTAAGTTATTATTTTGAGTTTATTGGTGATTTGGAGATAGTCTATGTGCTATATGTGTACTTGTTTTGCTTTCAAGAGTTTAGTAGTTTGATTGCTCTGGCCACTGATTTGGTCCTCTCGTGTATTCGCCTACTACTTTATTTATTCAATGTGCTTTATTTTCTATTATAATTGGGATTTGATATTTCACTGTACCTGGACTTTGGTTTGTTGGTTTCCTTCGATCTATACTCCAAAGGTAGGATCCTTATTTTTTCTTTTCTTTCTCAACTTTCCCCTTGTAGCAGAGTTCATCTACAGGTTGTTTCTATTTTACTTGCACTGTGAAAAACACCAAATCTTATTTGTTGAATTATGTATATTGCACTATAACCGATATGATGAAATTGCTGTTTTTGACTCTTGGAATTTGATTTTTGTTTTTTTTTGTTTTTTTTAAATGATTTTGAGATTATTGTTAAGCTATCAATTGTGGTCTAATTTTGATTATAAATTTGTGGTCTCTAGGCATATAAACTTCAGAATTGGCTTGATAAATTTTTAGTTTTCTACCAAATATGTTTGTGCTAGTTGGGTATGAGTTTTAGTGCAGGCAACTTTTGAAGAAAATTTTCTCCTCAAACTGGCTCAAGTCAGGATTAATACATTGATTTTCTCTTATCATTTTTTTGAGCTGTTTTTTTATTGCCTTGTTGGAATTTGGTCAAGTTTGTTACAGAATAGTTTCATTTTGTAGTTTAATCGTTACATAACATTCATCAATTTTAAATATTATTGCAAAATTTAAATTTTGATGACATTTTAATTATTGTTAGAGCAAGTTTTTTGTGGTTTCTTATTCTAGATCAAAGGAACAGAACTTTCCTTGAGAGTTAGCGGACTGCAAATTTTAGTATTTACATGCTTTCTTAGGTTTGCATTAGTGAAACCCTAAATTCTATGATATCCTTCATCACCCTCTCCCCATCTAAAGAAAAATAAAAGGGAAATGTGTTCCATCTTGTCACTTTTAAAAAATATTGGCCTCATTATTGTTCTTGAAATATTTTTTGACCAACCAATTTGTTGCTCCGTAGAAACCTTTATTATCTCATTCTATTTCTGTAACAACTATCTCTCAATAATCTTTTAGCTGAACGTCAAATTTACTTTAGCATTATGATTTATTTCACAGTAAATTTGTTTGTTGAAGCCTTCTTAGTTCCCAACATTGTGTTAAACATATTATTTTGTGTTTTCTTATTGAACAAACAAATGAACCACATCTATAATATAATAGTGAATTGTTAACTAATGAATTCTCTTCACTTCCATGCCTTCAACAAGTTGTTTCCCACTATGCGGATCACCATGTGAGTAAAAACTAACAGGCTTAATCCTTTTGATGATTGAGAAAATTAAAACAAAAAAAGATTTTTTTTTTTTTTTTATGCAATTGTTTTCTGTTTGTAAACCAAGGCTTAATTCTTTAAAATACCAGAGCATTCTCTTAAATTCAAGCCGCTTACCTGTTTCTTGTCATATGTATCGAAGGGGCACAATGGGCTCATATAAATTAATTTTACATAGAATTGCAAAGTTGATGAATGCTTAAACTTCTTTCTAATCTTTTTGATTTTTTGCTTGATTTGAAGTGAGAATAATGGTTTGGATAACAGATAAAATTTTAGCAGCATCCTTCAAAAGAGAATACCGGCTGAAGCTAGCATCAATGTAATCTGTGTTTCTCCTAGAATTGTCCACACCAATGTCATAAGTCTCGCGCAAGCTTTATTCTATTAATCTGGCACTACAGTCTATGTTCATGCTCCAGTACTTTTCCAATATGATTTGTGGTTCTTGGAAGCTCGTTTCTTATAGCCAAAACTTCTTTGAATGCCAGTTTAGAGATAAAATGAATAAACAACTTCTAAGAAAATGTTCTAGCTCTCCATTGTTCTTAGTATATTGAGTAATACTTCCTAAATCCTAATCAAATTTATATTTAAATGGTATTATTTTGATTAGTGTCTAAAGCGGATGTCGATATAAGGTCTATTCTTTTAATTCGGCTGCATAAATTATTGACATGAGAAATTAAAAAAAAAATATTTTGTGTGATTTGTTTGGGCGCGAAGAATTACTCCTTTAAATATGTATTTCAACTAGAATTTTAAACCATTCACTTCGAAGGATCCAGTCAGAGAATCCTTGTGTATCATTCACCTCCATTTTTTTGGTTTTCTGGCCACTCTTTCACTCACCGTTTACTGTAGTAGCTAATTCATGGCTTTCTAAACATAGGCGAGGGATCTTTCTAAAGTTGTCGTAGCAGCATATCATTTGATTCCGTATTTCATTTTTGATTCCCGGGAAGGTTAGTTTTTGTTATTCCCTTCTCTCGTGAGCTGTTAGTCTGGTCCTCAGCAAGGAACCAATGGATTTCTTATTATTATTATTTTTTTTTCAAAAATTACAGGTTCAAGAAGCACCCTTTTTGCCACAACTGATCCTCAGACTTCTGATTATTGTGCAATGCTGAAAGCAGATGAGTGGCCTATTTGTGCCCACATCTCACACGATTGTCTGTCAGCGAATACATCTGAAGAAGCTCACAACCTTGAAACCTCTCAGGCAGTGTGGGAGAAGTCTGGAAATGATCGGCCTCCCCTCTGATGCACTAGAGAAGCTCATCGAAGGAAAATTTCTTGAGCAAGCCTAAATAATATATATTATTTTAAATGTAGTAAATGTGTTAATTTAGTAAATATACAAAATGTTGATGTTCTTAATCTAACTTGTTCCTAATTTTTTTAATCGCTCAAAATCAAACCTTATGGATATCAACTTATGAAGGAATTAATTAATATTTGGGGCATCTTTCATATGCATATTGATAGAGATAAAATTTTTTAAGTGTTAATCTAATTTATTTTTTTAATTACTGGTTCTTGAAATCAACTCTTGAACCTCGTTGAAAGTAGTAGGGCGTAGAATGTCATTATATTTCAAAGTCAGTCACGCTTTAAACACGTTGGCCTAGCATCTAACAAACTTTTTAGAAAGATAAAAATGGTTAAATTTATGGTGTAATACTACTGAAAAAAATTTGTACGAGGAAGCTTAACACAGCTTGAACAATTTTTAAAGATTTTAATATCAAGCAGAATTTCAAGGCTAATTCTAGTCAGAGCTGTTATAAGTAACTTATTAACTTTTTAGTTTAATAAACATTGAAAGATGAATATAAAATATTATATAAGCACTTAATTCAAGTAATATATTATTGGATCTCAACTTATTTGTAGAGTGATATTAGATTTTATTTGAGAAATTTGTTTGGAGCATATATATATATATATATATATATATATATATATATATATATATATATATATATATATATATATGATATATCTATCTATCTAGTACAATGAATCTCAGAGAAAATTTTTTTAAAACATTCAAATAACTTATAGAGATATCAAATCATAGTTTCTCAAAAAATTTAAAATGCCTAATGAGATTTATTTATGGGGTTGGGGGACTAAAGAAATGGTATATCATACTCATAAAAATAATAAATAAAATGTAGACAATCATAGCTTGTAGAAGTTATTGTTGAAAGAACACAAGGTCATTATAGAAGATAAAGGGCAAAAATTAAGTCACCCCTTGGAGGTCACAAGTGTTTCTTTTATTGAAATAGCTCTTTATAGATGATGTGTTTGTCAAAATATCTTAGGTATGACAATTCAGTTGAGATGAACACACTTCAAGGCTCTTAATAAGGCTGAGTAAAGAAGTTGGTGATCCATGAGCAAACTATCTTTGGCACACCATGAGATGAAGATTGTACCAAGATATTATCATGCTACATTCTTCTTATTTTTTCATATTAGTTAACATTCTAAAGCTCACGATTAAATCATAAGCTTGGTTAAGTAGTTGCTTGGGTTCATTGATAGTGAGTAGTTGACTTATGAATGTTAGGTTATGATTAGTTTTTTTTCCTGGCAAACTAGGGAGTTCTTGTCTCATTGAGTCTAGAGTTTACCTCATATTGGGTGAATTTCTATGTTGAACATCAAGAGCGAGAAACATTTTGATTCTTGGTGAATTATTAAGTTTGGGATGATAAATTTATTGAGTCATCTTGTTTTTGTGTCAATATCCACTTTAAATAAAATTGGCTAATTTTCTCATTACATATGGATGATTATGGGGAGGAAAGTAGCAAATTTTTCTTTCAATTTGTCATGATAAAGAGCATCTATAGAGAGAATCTCTTACAAGAGTGGATGAGATGTGTGCATTCTCTCCCATTCTTCTAAGTCCTTCTGTGAGCATGTATTCATAAGCTTCATCATTACATATGATGAAGATGGGTGACAAAGAGTCCAACGGAAGTTTCCAGTAGTGGAGATTAAGGTCAGCCTTGAGTGATTTCATGGTTGTATTCCATTGACTTATTTTGAGCAAGGCAACACTTATCTTATTCATTTGTATAAGATGAGTTATGCTACAATTAGAGTGGTGATTTGCTTTTGTTGTGAGTTGATAGTCTAATTAATTGATTATAAGTGGTGATTTCATTTAATGATTATTTTGGTAGTGTGATTGTGCCTCTTGAGATGTGTAGTACAAAATTCTTCAGTCATATTGGTAGATATAGCATTCTTTAATTACTGCTATAACAATATGAACATTATGGTACGAGTTTCTCATAGGGATGATCAAGTTAATACAATGTACATAGATGAGTTGTATTTGCCATATGATCATTTTAAGCTCAAACTTCAAATTTTGATATGTTTGAAATTCATAGACATTCTTAATTTCTATGGACTGGTGCTAACTCAATTGTTGGTGAGTTTCATTATAAGTATGTTGACCTTCATTTTCTACTTGAAAGTTGAGTAGATCCATTGGAGTTTGATGTTGTTTTGACACTTGTTCACCTTTTGAGCCCATAAAGATGAAAGTGTTCATTTTTTGGAGACCAAGTTTGAATCTCTTAGTTGACAAATATGGTTAGGAGAAGAAGAGGTCCATTCTTTTTTATGAAAGTTCAAGGGTGTTGGTGTTGACTAAGCCTGACCCATTTAAAAAAAAGGGAAGGTGGTTGTTTTAGAGTTGAGTGTGATAGAGGTTGAGTCCTTCTAGAAGTTCTAAAGAAGATGTCTTGCTAATAACCTCTAGCTTTAGGTAGTCAAGTTTACCAAACCCACAACATTATAAGAACTCAATTTTATATTACATTAGTGATTAACATATTTGCTCTTTTGTTTGTGGGTGAAGTCTTTACATACTCAATGGACCTTTTAAAGGTATTTATTGGTTTTTGTTTCATGATTTAAATAATTTTAAAATCAAAATGATACCCACTTAATGAAGACGCTCCAGCATGAACTGCGTGTTGGCCTCAATTGGATGTGCGGTTACTGGCACGTGGCGCCCGCGTGTAAGCCAGCATTGGCGTGGCGCAAGTGGAAAATGGATGAACGAAAAGTGAGGTCTGATTAGATCAGTTAGCGCAGATCGGATGGTCTGATCCGATCGCTAGATCAAAGGCGAAATACCGATGGCGATCTAAGCATGCGCGGTCGGATGTGCGATCACATGCGTCGAAGCGCGTGATTTGATCGAGCCACGATCCATGAATCATGGGATGGATGGCATCGTGCGCAGCAAAACAACAAACGAGGGAAAAATGATTTTCAATCTCTTTGAATGGGCTCATTTTTGCATCAATTCACACCAAAAAACTTCTATTTCATATTATGATTGTATAAAATAAATAATGCAAGATAATTCTAAGAAAAATTTATAAAATCTAACAAAATTCATCACAAACAAGAAATCATAAGGCCAGCTACGTGTTTTTTTTGAAAATTACCTTATCGGAGATGATTTTCGGCGGCAGTGATGATCCGAAGATGCTCTTTAGTGGGGGAAGAAACTTTGGAATGAGCCTAGACCTTGCCTTCACTATAGAATGATGTATCTACCGGTGGCCGCCACTTCCTCACTGAAATCCACTTGGTTTTGGTATTTTTACCCCAAAATGAAGTGGGAATAATTTGATTGGTTTGCGAGCTCTAGGGAAATGAAATGAGGGGAATATGATGAGTTTTGGTGTCTCTAATTTTTTGATTTCAAATGTGGCCGAAAATCCCCTTCATTTTTGTGATTTTTGGCTCAAAAAGGGTGTCATTTGGCTTGGGGTGGTTGAGAATGGAAATGAATCATTCTAGGTGGCTCATTTTGGTTGGCTAAGGTATAAGAAGTTGTTGTCATTAAGGATAAGTGGGTGTCCTAGTAAGAGGAGGTGGAAATCTTTCATGCTAAGTGTTCTAATGGGAGAGGTGAGGTGAATTCATCTCCCCATGAGACATAACTATCCACCTCCATGGCATGTCCTTGGTGTCTATGTGGACCAATGGATGAGTGTCAAGTGGCCAAGAAAGAGAAATGATCACTTGGTTAAGTGTCTTTCTCATAGGATGCCCTTGATCCAATGGCAAAGTGGTCATTTGGCATTGAATTTGATTTAAGAAGATTTGAGTCAAAAGTGAGTTGGACCAAATTTCTTGTCATTTGGAGTTCATTTGGTTTAATTTGGGTCAATTTGACCCATTTGATAATTCAATAGTTAAATTGACCAAATCAAATTCAAATTGAAATGGTGGTCAAGTAAATGATCATTTAGAGTATATTGGTTCAATTGGTTTCAATCAATTTGGTTTAATTTGGATTTAATTTGAATTTTGGCCAATTTGATCCTTTAGGTCAATTTGGGCTAAGTTGACCAATTTGACCCAATCGACCAAATTGGCTTAAATCATGGCTTAGTTTGGGTTTGGTTGATCATTTGGAGTATATTGTAGGCTTTGGATAAATTCAATTTTGATTTGAGTGGGTTTTAGGTTGATTTGACCCTTAAGGTCAATTTGGGCTAAATTGGATAGGTTGACCAATTGGTCAAATTGGGCTCAAGTGAGATTTTGGTTAAGTTCAATAATCAATTTGGAATGAACTGGAGCCATTGGTTGCAATCAACTCGATTTAGGTTGCAATTTAGCTAGTTTTGGTTTATATGATTAAAGGGTTGACTTGGTCAATGATCTAGGTTGACTTGGTTTGACCTATTTCAGGACAATTGATTAACCTATGATGATCAATAATCATGACATGAAGTTTGAATTGACTTAATTCACTTTGATTTGGATTGAATTTGATTTTGGTTCATGTAGATCAAATTGGCCACTTTGGGCCAAGTGAGCCAATTGGGTTTAGTTGGCTTGATTTTGAGTTATGTTTGATTTGGTTCAGTTTATATATAGATTTAAGATTGACATATAAATTTACAATTGGTTTGGGTTCAAATGAGTTTTGGTTCAATTAAACATTTCAAGTCAAATGAGCTAGGTTGGGTTTGACTTGAGTTGATCTTGATTTGGCTTGATGATTGTAGATTTCATTTATATTTGGATAGATGATTGAATGAATGATTGATTCAAGAGAAAATTTATTGGTTTTGATTGATTTGGATGGGATTTGGTTAAGTCCAAGAAATTGGCTTAAATAATATAAATTGGATTTTGTTTTGATTTTGGATTTTGTTTTGGCTATTTGAATTTATATTTTATTTATATTTGAATATAAATAAAGATATAAATGATTCATGAGAAAATCACTTGAGTTTAGAGCGATTTGGAAGCAAAATTGACTAAGCTCATGGAGAAAGTCGAAAGGGCTTAGAAGGAAATTTGGTTGAGTTTGGATTTAGTTTTGATCTGAATTGGCTCATTTGGATTTAGATTTCATTTATATTTATGAATATGAATGAAGGAATATTGATTTATAAAGAAATCAATCAAGTTTGATTTTATTTAAATGGAGTTTTTGCTAAGCATATGAAGGTGGTTTATATGGCTTAAGAAGGGATTTTGGAATTTAAATTTGATTATGGGTTTCAATCACTTGGAGTTTAAAATTGATTAATGATTTCAAATTTGATTTGAGAAAATCAATTGAATTGGGGTTGATTTGAATTTGGTTAAGGCTAAGTCCATAAGATAAAATCAAGGGCTTAGGATGAGTTTTGGCATTTGGATTTGATCATGCATTTCAATCATTTGGTTTGGAATTGATTTATGACTTGGATTTGAATTTGATGGTTTGGTTTGAGAAAGAAAGAATGGGTTGGGTCTGAGCCATAGGATAGGCAAGTTTTTTCTAAGTCCCTAAGGCATGACCTATTCCCATGGCTAATCCTTCTAAGTCTTTAGGCTTAGATTAAGTGTTCACTTAATCACTAGAAGTATCTTAAGACTAAGGAGCTCTTAGTATTTACAAGAGTCTTAGATCTATGATGAGGGATTTGAGAACTCACTCCAAAAGTGAGGTCAACACTAACTCTAAATTCACCCCACTAGGGATTGCTATACGATTTCTTAGGAGAGTGAAGAGAAATTAAAGGGATGATTACCCTCCCATGACTTAAGGAGAGAAGTAAACAATTCTATGACTAACTTTATCATGTAGAGGCTTCGGCCATCTACAACACCATATTTGGTCGATCTTTACTCAACACTTTTCAAGCAGTGTTATCAACTTTCCACATTACCATCAAATTTTAAACTAGATGTGAGGAAATCACTGTTAAACAAAATCTCAATCAGTCTCTAGCTTGCTACTTAAATGCAGTTGGCAGATCTAGTAAGAAAGATGAAGTATTGTAGCTAGAGACTGCAAGAACTGGAATTGAAGTTCTCAAGAAGATATAAGAGATTCCAACAAAGAAGGATTCAGAGCGAGTTCTAAAGATCAACTCAAACTATAGTATAAGACCAACACCTTTCTAAGGTAAGTTTTAAAATAAAAAGGCTAACACTTAATATGGTTAGTGATCATAATGTAAGACCGACTCCTCATGAGATCAACAATTAAACTTAAAATAAAAAGGCCAACTCTCAATGTGGTTGGTGATAATAGTGTAAAATTGACACACCATGAGCATCAACTAAAATGCAAAATAAAAGTCACCATTAAGCACCTAAGTGTTTTACCCACTTAGTCAAAATAAAGAATTTATCTAACTGATAATAGTTATAAGACTACTTAGAGAAATTTAATCAATGTGTCTCTCAAGTCCCGAATAGAATGCTAATAAGTATAACACCAATGACATGAAGTAATTCTAAACGAAACTTCATTGTCTCAAGGAAAGGAGAGAACATTTCAAAGTTGTACTTAACATAAAAAATATTTTTCATTCATGAAGTAAAATATCATAAAAAAGAATGAGTTAAAAGTACATATACACTTTACACTTGAAAAAAAGAAGTCGCTTTTCTCTCAACATCATCATCGAATCTGGTACATTAGAAAAATCCAAGAACTTAGCATCCACCTGCCCATGCTTCACTAATTTAGCAATAACAATCAGTGCCTATCTTGAGTTTTTGCTTAAGAAAATCATGGTACTCATTAGAATCTAACAATCCAGCGAACTAAGCTTCTTTCTCCTAAAACTCTCAATATGATGAGAGAGTTCTTCATGCAACTCTCTATTACAGTTGGACAGGCAAGTAAGCTCCAAAGTTGCTTTATCCTTCTCTTCCTCCTGCTAAGCCACCTCATCCTAAAGGTCTTTGTGCTCAGCTTCTAGAGATAAAAGATTTTTCTTCACGGTTGACAACTAGGACTTTATATAGTAAGCCTCCTTTCTCTTAGCAAGAAATTTGTGATAGATTTTCTAGGTCGCTTGCAAAGCCATTGCCTGAGCGATCATGATGGAATAGGGAAGTTTCCCACTAAGAATCTCCTCCAAAAGCTCATCAAACTCCTTGTAGTATATTACCTAAGCTCATATGCTTTATTGGTTAGCACAGTTAATTTTAGAGTATAGTTTTCCTCTGCATACTCGTCCTCCTCCTCTCCCTTAAGCTTGCTCCTTTTGTGACGACCCCAAGGAGCAAAGCTCGTAGATCTCTTCCTATACTTTTAAGGAGTTGTACTTAGCCCGACCTCTTTAGTTGTTAGAGCTATACTCAGGCAATCTTCTTCCTCCTCAGCAAACTCACCATCGTTTCCAAGCTCGGGCTCCCCAACTTCATGCTCGCCCTCCTCGAGGAACTTAACCATGTCAGCATCAAGCTTAGGGGCTATAAGGTCTGCTCTACTACAGTCAAACATCCAAAAATAATTAATGAGAGTGACTCAGAAAGATAACTATCAAATTGTGAGTAAAGAAAGAAATACTCACTATAAAGTAACATTTCTGAAGTAGAGATAGAAAAAGATGTTTATGGTTTGGCACCGTAGCTATCCACCGCCGCATTTTCTTGAGCATCAAGCTCACTAAGCTTGATCTCCTTACTCACTAAGTAGGGAAGATGGAGAGTTAATATCAGACATTTGAGGAGCTCCTAACAAAAAATTTTTTTGAGTACTAACACCGCACCTTGTTCGCCAGACTGTGAACCTTAAGCAAAGTCGCTGAGAATAGTCCCATCCTGATGGCCTTTAACCATGAATACTCGCCTAAAAAGGCCATGCTCCCTGGAATTTCTTTCTACATGAGGAGGATGAAAGTCATAATACTCACCAAGTTAGGAAGGGCTGAACATCAACATAAAAAATTGAGAACATCAACCCACTTGCAAGGCAGAGGTAACCAAAACCCATTTCTAAAGTGATGAAGCAAGATACACAACTTATTGACTTGAGTTGTGTTGAACTGCTTATACTTATCGGCTACCCACTTAATGAAGTTGGGGTTGTCGTAATAGGCATAAGGTTGAAGCGACTTGTTATAGCACCTCTCCTTAGCCTATGCTTGAAGAAACGATGAAATTGCCTTCTTCAAGAGCACGATTGTAAGGAATATCACTTAAAGTAAGAATGTAAGCAAACTCTACTCAATGAGAAGGAAACCCACTAGCTTAAAATGAAAAGTAATAAAGATTCAAGCGCCCCAGTAAGAATGAATTTATAGATGCAAAAAAGAAAGGCCTAATAATATAGATGTCACATCAGGTATTCGATGAAGAGAATGATTACTTGATCTTGCAAATGACATATGCAAAATGTTTACTTGCATCATAGTGAAAATTCATCAAAATGAAAAGTGTGTAGAGAAAAGTATTATTTCATTATACAAACATAAAAATACAACATACTTGTTATAACCCAATACACCATTTTTTGAGAAATCATATAATGGGGTCTAATTGCTAATCATTAGCAAGTCCAGTTTTCTTACACATATAATCATACAATAAGTTTGTGCTGGAATGGAGGGAGGCCCTTTGCAACTTGATCGAGCTATAAAGGGGGTCGCTTGCGTTGTGAAATTTTTCTAAGACTCCACCCAAGGGTGGAGCCAAAAACTTTATTTAGCAGAGGCACAAATCAATAATTTTAAGAAAAAATCTAAACAACTTTTATCTAACCTTAGATCCTACATTGGTGGTTTTAAAAATAACTTTTATTGAAGATTTGATATAAAAAGATAAAATTTAAGTTTATAAAAAACTTATACTTAAGAACGATACCTCTATAATTTCTCCTTCAAGCCTTCATCATAGAATCTCTAATAAGATTGTGCAAGTGATTCTTTAAAATCTTTATAATAAAAAAATGTATGTTTAATTGTTATTGTGACAATTACGTATATTAAAGCATAAATATCATTTTTTTCTAGTCTTCATTATTTTTGTGCGCTCTTCAATGACTTTCAACTTCAAAAAAATCAACAATAGATCTCATGCTAATGATAAAATTATCAAGTTGACTATCCAATATAATGCACTTTATGTTTGGCAAAACTACAATCTAATCAATATTTAAATTCAACAAATTATTCTAGATCAAATCTATATAATTTATTTGTAATGGTAGTAATAGTTTTTATTTTTTTTAATTTTTTTCTGAAAGTTTCTCTCAATGGAATCAGCTCAACTATTTATTTGTAGTTGGGAATTGGAAAAATATAATTACTGACTTAAACAACATGCTCAACACTACAAAATTAACTAAACTAAATGATTAAAGCAAATAAATATTTTCTGCCGACAACACAGAATTCATAAGTTACATGAAGACATCTAGTAGCAAAATAAGTTAATTATTAATTTATCAAAATTATTATTTTTTTACTCAAGTAACTGGACGCATTCTCAAATTCCTAAACAATTTTAAGAAATTGTTAATAAAAGCTTATTGGTTTGCTATAATTTAGTAATTTACTTTGCTGCACTTTTTTAATTAGGTGTTTATGCTTATAACTCTTCACTGATTTGGTATCATGGTAGAACTAATTGCAAACTTTAAGGATAAAGCACTTCTTTTTTATGATCTTTCTCAAATAATAATTTTTTGAGTATAAATAGAGCATAAAATAGATTATATACTTAAAAGTTTCATATTGAAATGGTTTAAAATAAATTTAAAATGGAGCAATTTAAAATGATATCATAAAGAAATTATTAGTTTGTATTAGGCAAAGTTTGTTATCATCACAAATCAAATTGTGAGATACACAATGTGTATACTCAATATGCCTTCACTGATCTAACTATAGAAGTTGAGTCTCATGAATTTCCTGAAGTACTTAAAATAAATAACTAGTAGCTTCAAGAATATATATTTATCATTAATAAAATTCTAAATTAAGAATGTTGATCATAATGATTACTGTGGATAATTTATCTTATAAAGAAATTATTAATTCGTATTAGACAAAGTTTGTTATCAGTAAATCAAATTGTGAGATACATAATATGTATACTCAATATGCCTTCACTATGACTCTAGATTTAATAATGATTGCAACTCTTCTATCTCCCGCATAGACAAGTTCAAAGCCTCCCTCAAAAGTTCAACCTCCCTTGATAGGTTGGCAAACTCGAAAGAGTCGCAAATACACGTGGTTCCTCGACGTCATCCCTATGTGGTTGGGAGAACTCGCCTTTTATAGACTCACCACTGTCTTAACGAGTAGGAGAGGGAAAGCTCACCAAAATTCTTTATGTTAAAGGAAGTGAACTTGGTTGTCGATGGGTGCCTCAGTGATTGCTCCTATGAATGTAAGCCCTCTTCAGTGATCACACCCACACCACCAAGCCACATAACATGTCAGAATGCCACGAATGGTGAGAAAGGAACTAATCAAAAATTAGAAATAAAATATCAATAAGGGGATTAACCAAAAGCCAAACCTTCAGAAATGAAAGTTATGACTGAAGAGAACCAAGTTCTTTTCTACTCAAATCATGACATAACAAATCTTTCACTATAGGGTGAATTAGTTTCATAGAACTACCTGTGCTATCAGAAGAAATAAATTGAAGGGTCAACGAGCACCCTTCATTTCCCTCGGCTGACTCTACACATTGGTCATGCTTAGTTATGATCAATAAGAAGATTTTGTAAGTTAAATAAAGGAATTCACAAAGTTAAAGTGGGTCTCAATTTTCCCAAGCAATTTTATATAATCTTTCTTTCAGACACGATTCTCATCAATCGACTCACCACAACTTTCTTGTGCTAGAAAATCAAAGGAACTTCATTTTCCTTCTCCTAAACATCCTCCTCAGGAGGGTAGCATTACATAGTAGCTTTATGCCAACGGGCAAGTACTCAATCCTCAAATGACGTACAACCTTTGGAGGAGCCATGCAAGGTTCGACAATGATGGGGGCATGTATACTCGCTCCAAACATAGAGGCAATAGTAACTTTGTTAGACCTATTGGCCTTCTTCGCTTTCTTCCGTAGATAGGCCAAGAGTGTAGCGGAATCAATATCATCATGGGGCTTCTTAATGTCTATGGCGGTAACCAAATACATCTTGTAGATTAAAAAAAAAGATACCTAATTTAAGTGAGTGACATTGTGTATCATGATATGTTCCAAAGGAAAAAAAGGTTTCTTTTATAGCCATTGAGAGATCAGCACCTTGAAGGAATGAATCCAGATAAAAGGTAATGTAACGTTTCATAATTATGTAAATTTTTTTTCTTTGAGATTCAAATGCTTACAGACTAATGTTACTTTTTATTCTTCTATCTTTTTACAAGTCACATGTCAAGGAGCAGAAGAAGGATAGAGCAAAATGCATGCACAATGGAACAAATAAGCATGAGTGATTTTACCAACAATGCTATTAGAATAGCCAAACTAGCAAGAAATTATACTTGACAATAAAGACTACCTACAAACAGGTGAGTTGAAGACTTAAAGACATAACAAAAGAACCAACCATAGATTACTCCTCCCATTACGAGTAAATAGTTACAAAGGTCGGACAACCGTCATCACTCAAACTCGATAGTTTGGCCGCAATTAGACCGAATGATAATATACTCACTAGATTCATTACTTGCATATACTTGCCTTAAATCAGGTGAATCCATCTCTGTCTAACTTGCCATATATATTATTATCATATGTATAGACCCCACTTAGGATATAAAAGGGGGATACCTTTATTCTTACATGGACTTTTTTTTTCTCTTGGTTTTCACAATGCTTATACTCTGGATTATTAAGAAATAAAATTCATTTTACTTTTCTGCTCTCTTGACCTCTCAGCTTTACTTTATTTTATCTAACCATATTTTGTAGGTATCTAAGAAGGCTCTTCCTCACTCCATGATCTAATTTAAATCTAATAGATTCACAATATGTATTCCTCTATTCTTTTTGCAAGATGCCTCTATAAGAAGCAAAAAAATTGAGGTGCTAAATATATACCATATAATACGCATGAACTCGACAGCCTTCATGAATTGCAAAGGATCGAGTAAGAAGCATTCAACAATGATTTAAACTTTGGAAATGTGTTATCCTTATTAACTCAAGTTTAATGAAATAATTTTTGTAACATGTTTTTTATATTTTTAATATATTTTGAGATTTAAGGTCAAAATCATTTGAATACTTGAAGATACATTTCTTTTTTTTAAAAAAAAAAATGTTTTTTATAATCTAGAATTTTTTATTCAATTAAAGAATGTACTTCAAAATTTTAATTAAAATTTATTTATAATTATTTAAATTCATTTAAATATTTAAATCAATAGGTTTATGTTTTAAATGTTAATCCTAAGAGCTCAATCATCTTAACTAAAATGCCTAGTGATGATATGAATTATTCATGTAATTAGAAGTTGGATTACCCAAATTTATTAACTTATTATCACATAATAAATTTGAAAGATATTAATATTAGATTTTAAAAATGATCAATTAAAGTCAATAATTTTATATTACTAAATAGGAGATACTTGAGCACTAATTGGCTAACAAAATGGTTGAAATAAAATTTTGCAATTAATAACTTTTTTAATTAGTGATACTTAGTGTAATTAAGCCTATTAAATTTAATTTTAGGGCTTCCCAACCCCAAATTGATGGACCTATGGTCCAATGAGCTCTAATTAAATCATTATGATTGCCAAAATTAATCCATAACTATATTATTGTAGTATTAATTATAATTAAGTAGAAACTTATAAAAAATAATTTTAATGGTAGTTGATTAAAAAAACTATAATTTTAGTTTTAGTTTATAACTTTTAAACATGTGATTTTAAGAATTTTTTTCTTTAAAACTTGACTATTTGTTTAGCTTTAATTATTTCATATGTTTAAATATATTCAAACATATTTACAAACTTGTAAATATAATGAGATGACAAACATGAAATAACAATCAATGATCACAATTCAAGTGTAATCAAGTTGTGTCAAGTGTGCCCTAACAAATAATACATTTTAGATAAACTTCTATGTTTTAAAATTCAACATTGATTAAAAGAACAAGATGAAGTAAATGGTGGAAATAACAAGCGAGGATGTAAAGTAGGTGTTCTAGTTTACCAAGGCATAAAGTAGGTTTAAAGTTTGAAGGACTAAATGTTATCCAATAGTCATTTATGCACAAATTTGATAAGGCACACTCATTGGGGATCTACCAAGCTATATGGACTTTGGAAGAGATTGATACAAAAAGGCGGAGTCATAATTAATTGAATCATACTATCCTTAAAGACAAATAATCTTAAGCTCTTATGATCCTACATAAAAATCAATGCAATATAAACTAAATCATGTATACTATTTTTATAGTGAAATCCATGAAGAGGGGGAATCATACAACCTTGAGAGGCAGAGAATAATTCCTAATATTGACTCAAGTGACAAATATATACAACTGACTAGATTTTCACTATTTGATGCATGACACTTGATATAGTTTCTTTTGACTCTAAGAGATTTGCTTTTTTTTTTTATGGGCATTTGCTCCATATTTAAGTATATCTTGAGCGAGGTATTTAAGACCTAGCATAGCTAAGTAGATAACTATTATAAGTAGTTTGGACCCTTTGATCGAATTAAGCCCAAATAGATCTATTTGATCTACATGAACAATTTTACCCAATTGTTTAAATTGATTATTTCTTGTTTAAAACTTTAATAGGTAAACTATATATGACTTGACCTTAATTACCCTTTATTATGTTGGTTTTCTTAGCTGTAATTGACCCAAATTGAACCTTAAGGTCATTAGAATCAAGTTGATCAAATCAACCAAATTTTTAAAATTTTTTAGTTAATTAATCATAAATGACAAGTTTTTCAATATTTATTAAATATGTATTTTTATACTTATATAGTTAAATACAATGCCTTAATTATTTCCTAATATATTAAAAATCAATTTTTTTTCTGTGTTGGCTAAAATTTCTTCAATTTAATTTTAATTTTTCTAAATTAATTTTTCTCCTAAACACCCTTATTTGAATTCCAAATTCACTCAGTTATTTTATTCATTTGAAGTAGATAACCTTCCTTTCTTGATTCAATCACATGTGAGGGTTAGCCATTCATTATTTTCAAAGAAATTAAATTACTTTTGTTCAAATTCTTTCCAAAATCTCATCCCTTCACCATAGATCTTAATAAACAACCATTTAAAAACTTTTTCAAAGTAAAACCTAACTTTTGGATTGCTACACCATTTAAGATTATTCAAAACTTATCTTTGCAAGAAAAGAAGAAAAGATTTTAGTTTTTAATTTCTCTGTGGTCTTTCATGCAATATATTCTTTGATTCATCAAATTGTCTTTTCAAGAAAGTTGGCTCATACAAGAGAGAGAATTATCATAAAGAATTGAGGTGATCTTTCTCTGGTTTTTTTCATTTAGTAAGATTATTTCTTCTCAAATTTGAATTTTTTTGACTTAATTTTTGTGAAATCTAAGTCAACTTATGACCTAATTTTGGTGAAATCTAAACAAATTTGTCTCAAATTTATATTATTATTTTTATAATTTTTGTTTTTTTTATCTCTTATTAATTCTATTTATTCTTGCACACATCATTGAAATTAAAATTCACTTTATCATAATATTTGTGTATACAGTTGTGATCATTTTGTTCAGATTCAAAATTAATTTTAAAAGAAAGCATTCAAATATCATTATTATTGGTTGAAGTTTCAATTGCTTAAACATTGACATTTTAATGTGAGCTTGAATTGCAATTTTAACATTCCTATTTGATAAAAATAAAATCATTATTTTGCAAAGTTATATTTTTTAGATTGATTAAATCATATATATATTTTTATGAAGTTACATTATATAGATAATTCTATAACATGGTCTTTGATTATCACTTATTAAAAAAAACATAGGTTAAGCACAAACATCATACAATTATGTCATTGTGTGAAAAGTCTTTCATAATCTCCTCATAATCTCTTTTCGCCCTAGATCATTTATATAGCAAGATCAACTAACAGTATGTTCGAGATAATTATAGTGATTTGAAAACGCAGCTTGTAGAAATTTCATATTACCTAAGATGAAACCACTATAATTTATTAAATCAAAAAAAAATACAACTTTCACCATTTAAAGCAGCTTAAAATATAGTTTTCCAAATGAGGTAGAAAATTACCCTAAATGCAACGTAAATATTTTATCAAAGGTGGTTAATTAGATATTTTAGAAATCAATTCACTCTATTGATTCTATAAGATTTAATCTCTCTTATTTATGCTTCTTGGGCTCAATGCAAATCTCTCATGTGATCATATTATCTTATATATATAATATTAAATTTAATAATTAAATGAATATTTTTATTTAAAATTATGAATTTATATTATTCAATACTCGTCTGATTACAATATCAAAAATTAAACTTCTATGCCTCCAAAACATAACATAATGGCTCCAAAAGAAATTTTGGTCACACAACCCAAATATTTATAAATAAGAGGCCAAAGAGAATTCTAAACACAGCGTCTGTTCAGTGATATCCATCTCTTCAGCCGAGGGATGAAACCCTCTTTTTGCCATTTCTGGAAGGCTGGAAGATCTATTTGGCTTCATCGTTCTTTCTCTCTCTGCTCGGAGCATGACGGAAACGAAGGCGGTGCTTCGGCAGTGGCCACATTGCGGAAAAGATCGGGTTGCATTTGAGGAAATCGAGGGGGCGGTTGGGCCAACGGTTAGGGTTTTCTGTTAAACTCTCTTAATCTTTGCTTGCTCTTTCACTGGCAGAGACCAACGATTACACCTTTCCAATCCGGTGGAGAAAGGGCGATGTAATTGGCTGCGGCCCTTTGGCCATGTCCTCATGGGGATGAATCTAGATTTTGGACAGCTTCTTGATGTAAAACAGGTTTTCTCTTCTATATCCGATGCTTCTTTTTATTTTGCAAATGGTTGATTTCTGCTACTGTGATGACGATGCTTGGTTTTTGATTTGCAGGTTTTGACCGGAACTAGCAATGCTTGAATGCGAAGGCCCAAGTAAGTTTTTTCCCTTTATTTTCTTCTAAAATTAAATAAAAGCCTTGTCTTTGTCCTGTTTCACCTCAAGATCTTTCTTTTTTGTTTCCATGCTCATATATGGAGCTTGAAGAAGAGGTAAAACTTTTCAAGAAACTGTCGCATCCAAATATAGACGTAGGTTCTCTCCTTTTTGGCTTTATTTTGAATCACTTGAAAAAATTCATCTCTTTTTTAAAGTCCTTCCATCAGAGATATTTAGGAACTATGAGGATTGAGAAAATATCTTATTGGAGTTTATATCAGGAGCATTCATTTCATCACTGGTTGCAAATTTGGGTCTTTTCCTGAAACTCTTATGGGCTATAATTGTATGTTCGTTTAACATATCTGATAACTGATAACCATTGTTAGCCTGTTAGGGAGCATATGTTTTAAGCAAGTTATAATAATGTTAATACTTAAATTTGATTTGGCAATACCATAGTCAAGATCAGGGAGCTTGTCTTGATATTGAGGTAGTTAAACATTTATTTTTAAGTAACTTTTATATCATTTAGATTAATGATGTCATATTCTAGTCATGTGAACATAGCATGTAATTTATACTCTTGTCAATGCTAAGTCAATGAAAAGCACTCTTTATTTGTTGTTCTAGGAATCCTTCCAATAAGGCATAACTTTTAAGAGTATAAAATCATTATACATACTCTTTTCTTTCACATAATTGAGAATTTATAACTTTCATGTTCTTGATTATTAATTTGTTGAATGATCTTATCATGCATATCACTATAAATAGATGTTTTTGTATGCTAGGCAATTATGCATGTAACATTCAAATTCTACATGTTTATAAAACTAACATCCATCTATTTTATTTACAATAATATAATCCAAATCTTAAAGAACATGATAAAATTTAACCCCATATTTTTTTCACTTTAATTAAATTCTTAATAAGTTGGTTGTGTCATGTGCAAACTTCTGTTTATTATTTCATGTAAATAAGAAATATTTGGTTGGTATTCTATTATTTTCCCAAAATTGAAATGATGCATTCAAATACATTTAGTTATGTGAATGTATTCAAAGTAGATTGCAAAGATGCACAATTTTTCTTAGAAGTATTAGAATTACATGAATGTTTCTATTATTATGCATCTAATAAAATGGATCCAATATAATTTTATAAAAATAGATATAAGTGTAATATTTCAATTGTCATCTATGGTTTTAAATATTAAGCTACCTATTGTTTGCTCGGTGAGCAAATAATGCTAACTTACATCTAATAATTTGTTGAATGTAGAAATATTTCAAACCTAAATATTATTTTTGTTAAATAAATATTAACATATTCTATTGCTAATCCATAACGCCTCAATAAAGAATCATAATAACAAAGAACTACAAATGCATCTATATAAACAATAGAAACAAAAAGTAAATTATTTTTATTATTAGTGTGAAATAACCGTATAATAATAGTGATTTAGTAAAGATTCCATGATGTTTGGAATATTGGTTTCTAAACTCAAAAAAATGAAAACAATAATTAGGAGAAAGTTTATAAACTAGACATTGTGCAATCTTTTAATTGTATATTTAGATAAATGAAATAAAGATATTAAAGTTATTTAACTTGAAAGTGTTGAAAGAACTCTACAGACTTATCTGTGTCATATTGTTGTTTGATAACATTAATGGTTTGGTGAGGATGGGAATGCTGTAAAGAATTACTCTTGGAATAGAATGATTTTTACTATTAAACTTTAGGGCTATAGTATTGGGGTCTTCACAAAGGAAACTTAATAATTTGTACATGGACATAAAAAAAAATTCGGAAGTAGTGTTTCTAAAAGCACTTAGTAGTGCATTCTTCATTAAGAAGTATATGGCAAAGTAAGAATTTAAGCGATGAAAGTTAAGAGTGCTTCTTCTTCACCTTTTTGTTAGCTTACTTATTTTTAATTTGTTTTATGTTAAATTACACATTTATTTAATACTTGTGTTAGAGCTCTTAGATGTCATATTGATTTTTAAGCTTGCATTGGTATATGCATATTTTATAGATTGTGTTATAAATATAGTTCATTGTTATTTGTTGTTTACTTCTTAGATATAGTGTTATGCTGTAGCTTAGTGATTATATGTGCTTTATTCTCTTAGGAAAATATATAATTTTTGTATTAGAGACCTCCCTAGTATAGCTATATATGTATAATGATTTACATGGATATAATAAAGCTATATGCTTCACTTATTTAAAGTGTTTTTCATGTTTTGAAGTTGGAGAATCTTTATGTGGCCATCCCTTTGCATAACATGCTTTCAAAATATGCATTCTTCATATAATTCATTATCTAGTGCAGCGCTAATTATTAAGTCTTGAAATATAGCTCATTCACGATTATCTATTATTAAACAACTTTGAATGACCAATTTAAGGTTCTAATACCATATTTTCCACAACTAATATCAACCATTCAAGAATATTTTGTGGTTCTCATTTTAATTTATAATTATTATAAATCAACTACAAATACAAAATCAATATTTATGTCCAATACTACATGAGAGCAACTACAATTTTGATAATCAATGCAGTTTATTCATCATATTAATATGCATTCAAATGAAAAGAAGCCATTAACTTAGGAGTATGTTGAATTTAGTTTGCCTATGTTACCTGTCTAAATGCCATAAATAATACTAAGGTTCAACCTCAAAGTTGTCCTATCAATATTCTTAAAAGAACATTAATATAAATGAGCGTAGGAATCTGTTAATAATAGTTGAACAATAGGAAATTTATATCAGCTTTATTAAATTGGTAATGGGGGGTTTTTGCAACAATGCTAAAAGGTATTACTAGACTTTAAAGCTCATAATTAATATGAAGGTTCAGTTCTTTAAGCCAACTAGCCAATATTATTAAAATTCATAATGTAAATTGCTATAAACTTGCTAATAATAGTTTTGTATTAAGAATTTTTTGTTAACTTAAATAATATTGTAGTAGGGCTTGTTGAATCTAAACTTGTTTGTTGGGTGATGTGGAATCTTACTTAGGCACATAGAGAGTAAGGCAAGTTCATACAAGACTAGACAGAAAAATTGTAAAAATATAAGAGTTCTATTATATAAGAATATGAGTACATGTAGGAGATCATAATATAAAAATCAGTTTTCTTCTTCTCAAGAATAGTAAAAAGCTAGAGGAAAAGTCCCTCAACCCACAAGATTTTTCATTATATAGGATGTGAAGGTTGATTACAAAAGGAAATTATGTGTCAGTTTGTTGATTCTATATGTCAATTATAATACAATCTGATAGCTGCCCAGGTGAACCACTAAAAGTCTTTCCTGTGCTTTGGCGGTTGGGCGAGTGTTGTATGCCGATTAGCGAGTCTTCTAATGTAGTTGCATGTAAGAGTTAGTAAGTCTAACTTTGGTTGCTTGGCTAAGGCAAATTTTTTCACACACTCACCCAGGTGAAAACGATTCATCCTGGATGGTTGACGATTGAGTTCTTGTCTTAGTCTCTATTACTGGTTCGTTCGTTAGGTCCTTGTACGCTTTTTGGGGTACAAAGCTAATGTCAGAATACTAAAAGATTTCATTAAACTTTGAAGCTTTTATTTGCTAGTAGTCATTAATGTCAAAAATGAAGAATATGGTAATACACTTAGTAACAATACTTAAATTATGATATAAATATGTTTTCTTTTTAAAATTTAAAGATTGAACATTTGTCTTGTAAGACCCCTTCAAGATTTTGTAATTTTATTAAGAGTGAAATAGTTTGGAAATAGAAAAAAATGGGACAACCAATCCTCATGCAATATAAGTTTATGCTTTACTCTTAATGTTGTGGAAATAATCCATCCATCCACAAAATTGAGTTTCATTCTAAAGAATTAGACTTGTTAATGCCATAATTGACTTATAAAATAATGAAAATCACACATTATTTTGATCACATTAATTTAGATATTCTATATTAAAGGACAAAAAACTTAAAAGCATAGGTATTCTCTTATTTTGATATTTTTCATCAATATTGTACACTTAAGCCAATTGAGTGCAAATGAAGTTCATAGATTGAAATAATTAGGCTAGTCAATTTCAAAATTGGACCCATCAATCTCCAAAATAGTTTGTAAGCACATTGTGATCTTCCATATGATCATAATATAATGATATTTATTATTTCAAAAGAGAGAAACATGAAAACTAATAAAGTGGCTCTTGATAAATAAGATCTACTAAAAATAGATGAACATTTTCTCTTTTAATAACTATTGAAGTTGACATTTATAAAATATAGATGAACAACACTTTTTTAATATCATTTTTAAAAGAGTTTTATTCAAGATAGATGAATATGCTTGTTAGTTAATCTTAAAGTCAAATGAATAAGATGTTCTCCTTCCTCAAGATTTTGGATCAGGTTAAGGATTAAATGATCTCAAGTAGGAGTTGGAGAAAAGCATATGCTCGAGAACAATGAAGATCAAATATAACAACAACAACAACAAGCCTTAATCCCACTAGGTGGGGTCGACTACATGAATCCTTCGTCTCCATTGTCCTATTATGTGTCAAATTCTCATTTAATCCAAGTATACTAAGATCATTTTTTATACATCTTTCAAGTCTTTTTTAGGTACCTCTACCTTCTTCATAAATAATCATAAATCTACGCTCCAATCGTCATAAGGCTTTATGTGGCCAAACCATCTAAGGCGACTCTCCAATCTTATCTACCTGGCTTCTCCAACTTTTTCCAACATACTCATTTTGCATTCTATCTCTAAGAGTAAAGCCACTCATCCACCGCATCCTCATCTGTAACACTTAACTTAGTCTTATGCTTCTCTTTATTGGCCAACATTCACCAAAAGTCATTGCGGTCTTATCACCATCTTATAAAATTTTCCTTAAGTTTAAGTGGAACTTTTTTATCACATAATAGGCGGATGCATTCCTCCACTTCAACCATCCAACTTGAATTCTACTAATAACATCTCCATCTATTTCACCATCATTTTGAACAATAGAGCCTAAATATCCAATCGCTCATTCTTATTAATGACTTGATCATCTAAAGTCACAACACTATCACTAAAACTTATACAACTAAAATTACACTCCATATATTCGCTTTAGATCTACTTAAACGAAAACCTTTAGACTCTAAAGTTGACCTCCATAATTCAAGTTTCGTTGGACTCTCTCTCTAGTCTTATCAACAAGAAGAATGTCATCAAAAAAAGCATACACCAAGGTACATCTTCTTGTAAATGCCTCATAAGAACATCCATAACTAAAGTAAAAGATAAGGGCTTAATGTTGATCCTTGATGTAATCCAACCAAATAGGAAAATATTTTGTCAATCCTCCTTGTGTTTGGACACAAGTAAATTTCAGTATACATATCCTTAATGACTTGAATATAACCAATATTAACTCCCTTTCTAGAACTCTCCAAAGAACATCTCGAGACTTTTCATAAATTTTCTCTAAATCAATAAATATCATATGTAGATCCTTCTTACTTTCTTATGCTTTCCATCAAACCTCTTAACAAATGTATACATCCATAGTAGATCTACCCGGCATGAAACCAAACCCGATTGTGAGAAACTCTTTTGTATCACATCGTAACCTATGCTCAATTACTCTCTCCCATAATTTTAATGTATGGCACATTAACTTAATTCCTATAGTTTTTCTTGTGCATCACCTTTATTCTTAAATAAAGGAACCAACAAACTCTTTCTCCACTCATCTGACATCTTTTTAGTCTTTAAAATAACATTAACAAGATTTGTAAGCCAAGAAATTCCTTGATCTCCTAAACATTTTCACACATCTATTAGAATATTATCCGGTCCTACTGCTTTTCCATATTTCATTTTCTTTAAAGCTTCACTAACTTCAGATTTACTAATACGATGATAGAAATAAAATTCTCTATTTTTATTTAGGTATTAAGGTTGCTAAAATCAATCGTCTTCATCCTTCATTGAAAAGTTTATCAAAATATCTCATCCACCTATTTTCAATATCTTTTCTAAGAAAAATCTTTATTATTTTCATCCTTACCCTCACTGAACTATTTTCTTTACTTCTCTCTTTGCTTGCTTATACATACATCTTTCACCTTCTTTGGTATCTAATCTATTGTATAAATCACTAAAAGCTAAATTTACAAAAAAATGAAAAAAAACACACAAGAGAGTTATTGAATTTATGCAATTCAATGAGATTCATGAATGTACATAGAGATAAATGTTCACTACTAGAGGAAAAAAATGGTCTCAAATATTTTCTCTTAAATACTTTTCTCACTATCATCTTAGTAGGATTCTTTCTTAGTTCGATTATTTTCTCTCCAAACCCAAGCATAATTCCTCCATCAACTATGCTTATTAGAGTTAGAGAATCCCATATTAGATAACCTTATCAACCACCAACCCCTATAACAATAATTGATTTCCTCTTGTGATGGCCTCTAGTGCCGAAATGCCACCTTTGGCCTTTTAATGGTTATTATTTACTACCCAATAAAGAAATCCCTATGTATGATACTAACTAATATAACAATAATTGATTTCCTCTTAAGAAGGCCTTTGGTGTCCAAATGCCTCCGTAATGCCACCTTTGGCCTTTTAATGGTTATTATTGACTAGCCAACAAAGAAATCCCTATGTATGATACTAATTAAGATAATAGTAATTGATTTTCTCTTAAGAAGGCCTTTGGTGTCCAAATGCCTCCTTTAACCTTTTAATGGTCATTATTGACTATTCAACTAAGAAATCCCTATGTATGATATTGACTAAGATAACTACCAATCTTTGATGACTCCATTGATCGCTTCTCTAACCTTCACCTTGACAATTGGTTGATTAAAGGAGAAGAATGAATAGTGCCTTTAACTCTATACAATTACCTCATTATATAATGCTTGCATATGATATGCAACTAAGGTTTTGAAAATCATACCAGAAATTGAATCGAAATGAGAAGTTTAAGGTTTAGTGGTTCAACTAGAGTTAAATTAGATGACATAATAAATATTAAATTTATTCTAATATGGTTTAAATGATGTAATATTGGCGTACTAATTGTATTTTATCAACTTATGTACAATATTCTAATTTAGGATGCTTCACTATTAATTTTTCTAATATTATTCTAAATTAGAATTTGGGACATGATATTTTAATTATTTTCTTTGCTTTTAATTTAATTTTTTTATTTTTATTATAATCGATTGGCTCTTCAAAAATTGATTAAGAATGCCAGTTCACTGGTTTAACACTAAATTTGTTCAGTTTTGTGCAGAAGTATTTTGGACTTGAATCAAATTGATCATAGGATTTATTCATGGTCGAATCGGTCGAATGGATCAATTTGATTCAGTTTTTAAAAGCATGTATGTAATAATCTTATTGAGGTTAAGCATACGGTATTAAGTGGTATGTTATGTACTTGTATATTCAAGAATGTATGATGATCACTTAAAACAAATTTATATGATTGGTTTTTTAAAATTAAAGTCGGTGATAAAATTGTCTCCTTTTCACAGCAATGTGTTTTAAAGAAGCATCGAGTTTTTTAACATGGAGTTTATATTGTCTTCAAGTAGTTTTACAATATAGATGGAGACACTGGTTCTCAGCCATGCAAAAGTGGTGCTTCAACTAAGATAGGTTGAAGTCGTAGTTGAAGATAAGTAAGAGTTTTGGTTTATAGTTTCTTTTGACTTGGGGATTTAGTTTATAATTTTAAGAAATGATAGAATTTAGTTTTACCTAGTTAACCAAAGTCATGAATGTTTTAATTGTTTATTGGGATGGACAATTAACAATAGGTGCTTGTGCCAATAAGAAACTTGGAATCATATATAAAGTCCTCACAAAATGAGGGTGAAATCTCTAAATAGCATTTTATCTATAGTTATTGCACTTATATTCTATGAAAACTTCTAGCAGCTAGTCTACTAGAAATTTGTTCAATAAATTTTCTAGTGGCTATGCTACTGGAAATTAAGCAATTGATAATCTATTGGATAGTTTGCTAGAAATTCCAAATTGTTGTAGATTTTTTTTTTGGCGGAGAGTCCATTAGTTTTGTTCTTTGTTGCTGTAATGATGGGATGACATTAACTCATTCTCCCAAATTTCAAAGATTTCTAAAAGGATAGTGGTGAGCAAATGCTAGTTATCAACTTAAGATGATGTTCGCTAAATCACTAGTTGATTTGTTGATAAATGATGCTTGTTTGATGTATGAAATGTTGTTATTTTGTCATAGTTGGAATGATTTTCATCCATAGTTGTAAAGACCTTTCGTATTGCACTATTTTTATTTTATTTAATAGCTATATCTACTCTAGAAATTTGAGATACTTATTTCAAGTGTTTCATTAATATTTTTTTAATACCATTCATATCTAGAATTAATTCCTTCTTTGGTTTAAATAGTAATTACAATATAGCACATGTTTCTTTTTAGTTCCCTTATTTAGGGACCTTATTAAATATTAGAAAATTTTAACTTGACATTCTAAAAGCTCAAGCTTGCGACAAATATGTGGTTGCATAAAAATGAGATCATATACACATTATTAGTTGTAATTAGATCGATCAAATCATTTTAAGTTGTAGCAATGGTTGTGCGGATCTCCTTCCTTATTCTCTCTTTTAGATATTTAGACAAATGCGCACTATGATATGCATTCTTTTTCTCTTGTAACTATGATTACATAATTGGTTTTTAATAATTTTCCTACAAACTTTTGTATAATATTCTCCTAATTATCATTTAATGAACAAATTAAATATGAGTTATTCGCAAATAATGAGCTTTTTTGACAGCCCCATCCAAACTAAGGCAAAGCTATACTTGACATGCCATCAGTAAGAACAACCAAAGAGGTGCAGTGACTCACTAAGGGAGCCGTTGGACTGAACAGATTCATCTCTAAGGCAAGTGAGTGTTACATATGATTTTTCAAGATATTAAGGAGCATCAAGAAGTTCAAATGGATTCCAAAATTTGAGAAAGTTTTAATGATTTAAAAGATTTATTCACCTCACCATCGCTTCTATAAAGTCCTAAGGATGAAGTGACACTACTATACTTGAGAGTCAAAAAATATGCAATAAGTTCTGTGTTAAGCAAAGAAGATGGGGCTAAATAATGGGCGATTTATTATGTCAGTAAGTCGCTAAGGGGTGTCGAGTTGCATTATCCAATTATGGAGAAACTTGCACTCATGCTCCACATATTAGCTCATTGACTTTGGCTGTATTTCCAAGCTCACTCGATTCAAGTGGTGACTGATCAGCTACTTAGATTAGTGCTCTTGAAATTATATTATTCTAAGTGATTGCTTAAGTGGTTGATGCTATTGAGTTTGTTCAATATCTTATACTCGCCTTAGACGATGATCAAAATAGAAGCATTTTCCAGCTTTCTCATAGACTTCAATGATTCATGGGATGCCCCACTAGCATGGTGCTATATGTGGATTTGTCTTCTAAAGAGCAAGGAATGAAATTGGTATTGTGTTGAAAAGCCCAGCTCTAATCACGATCACCCAATGAGTAAAGTTTAAATTTTGATTGGCCAACAATCAATTTGAGTATGAAGCACTATTCGTTGGACTCCCATTCACACAAGGACTTGACACCAACCATATTATAATTTATTTAGATTCATAACTTATGATGAATCAAATAAATGGAGATTACGAGGGGAAGGTTGAATCATTACATAAATATTTGTTCAAAGTTAGAAATTAAAAAACTTGAATATTTCAAGATAGAATAAGTTCCAAGATATGAAAACAATTTGCCAATCTATCATTAAGATTGAGTGAGCTCAAGGAGTAGTCAAACTCTTGAACTTGCCCAACCTAGCACAGAATAAGGGGAATCCATGCAAATTGTGAGCGAAAGTTTGCTTAGTAAGGTTGACCTCATCAAAAACTATTTACAGACTTGACAGCTAAAAGAAAGCATCAATGATCCTAAGAGATTTAAAATCAAAGTCACTTAGTACATCTTAATTAGTGGTGAGTTGTTTCGAAGGTCAAACACCTCGTTAATGTTTGCGAAGGTGATTAAGATAAAGTGCTTGCATTTAAGAGAATGTGTGAGCCACTCTGGAGGAAGGACATTTGCCCATTGCATTCCACAACAACGGTACTTCTAATCGACTTTAAAGATGCAAAAAATTTTGCTAAGAGGTGAGAAATATCAGAAGTTCACCACTATGCAATTGTAGCCGCCTCAACCACTAACCCATCATAAGCCCTTGGACTTTTTTAGTGTGGGGAATAGAATTAATGGACCTCTATTAGTAGCCAATAGATAAAGAATGTTTATACTTGTCATTATCAACTACTTTATCAAGTGCGTTGAGGCTACTTATGTTGATCATCATAAGTAATATCCCACAGTTCATCGATAAGCAACTAAAAGAGTTTTACGAGTCATTGAGAATTTGCCTCATGTTCTCCTCGATGCATCACCCTCAAACTAATAGCTAAGTGCAAGTGGCGAATAAGAAGATTCTCAACTCGTTATTGAAATAAGTTGAATGTACAAAGGTAAAGTGAGTTGATACCCTTTCTTTGGGCTCTCAAGATGACTCCATCATCAGCGATTGGACATACCCCATTCATCCTGTCATACTATATTGAAGTGGTCTTATCAATCGAGTACGAGTTAACACAATCAAAGGGTTATGATGACCATCAAGCTCGATCAAGATACCGTCGAATTAGAAAGATCAAATGTAAAGTCATGGTGAAGCATCACTTGAAAAAGAAGAGACCAAATGGTGAATGTCTTACTACAACAACAACATCAAAGAAAAACATTTTAGATTTGATGACTTAAGATGAAAGAAACTAGACGTAATTGCTCAGAAAAATGTGCTCAGCAAACTCACCCACACTTAAGGGTTGACACTACATTATCAAAAGGTAGGTTGGGGTAGGATATTATCAAATGCATAAGCATTTAGGACAAGATGTACCGTAGAATTAGAGTGCAATTAATTTGAAGAAATTCTACTCATAAGGAAAGTTTTATTCTTGTATCATTTTTTTTCCTTTTAGTAAGTTATCATTTTTGAAAAAAAAATCTTGTATTGAAATTTGCAGGAAAAACATTAGTATTTATGAAAAATAAATATATAAAACTCTACCCTCCAAACAATCACAATAACTACAACAAGTCTTTATCCCACTATGTGGGGTTTGCTGTATGAATCTTTTTTTTTCCATTGTATCTTATTAAGTGTCAAATTTTCATTTAATTCTAATAAACTAAGGTTATTTTTTATACATCCTAGTCAAATCTTTTATGTCTACCTCTACTTAAATAATTAAAGTACAATTATACAATTATAATATCTCCAATTAAATTTTTATTAAATAAAATATAAACTTTGTATAAGTCTAATTAAATATTTTACTTAAATTAGTTTTTTATGTTCAGACCTTCAAATCCTTAATATATAATGAATCTTTAATTGAAATTTTTTATTAAATTTTAATTATATAAAATATAAACTTTGTATAAGTCTAATTAAATACTTTACTTAAATTAGTTTTTTATGTTCGGACCTTCAAATCCTTAATATATAATGAATCTTAAATTGAAAATTTTTAATCATTCAATTTTCACCATTAAAAGATTTTAATAATATGTTTTATTTCATTGATAATTTTTTGCATTTATATAATATAAATTATATCTTTTGGCTCTTAAACCTAATATATATATATATATATATATTTGCTTTTTCTAAACAACCTCTCAATTAAGAGAGTATGATTTAATGCTTAAATTTTAAGATGAAATAGTAGATAACACTACGCAGATTTCATTCTCATTTTGTGAGGATTTTAGATTTGGTTCCAAGTTTCCTATGCAAGCACTTATAGTTAATTCCTCCCAAAGTCGAGAGAGAACTTTGATTAAGGTTAGTCGCTAAATGCATAACGATAAATAGTAGTATGTAGAGTTTTGAATTTAGATTTGTGAAATTCATTATCATCCTTTAACTTGAAGCTGGTTGTGAATGATGACGTCGATCAAGATCCCATGGTTTCATCATCCCATGGGTCCCTAGCCTATTTAGGAGAGTATTGACCCAACTTAATCACAAGAACCATGAGTTGTGTCGCTCAAGGGAATCTTAGACTGGTGTTTAAGGTGAAGCTTAAGTCCACCTTAGTTGATGAGGGTTTTTTGCCTTATCAAGTGCACCATATCATAACTCAAGGTATAGAGCCATCGGAAGCATACCTACAATGTAATCGTAATATAATGGTGGCATTTTGACGACAAATTATTCAAGGACTCGTCGAATCGATCATAGCGAGCTTAATCCAAATCACGATAGAAGATACATGCCATGTTATTGGCATGAGATTATTTGAGTGTGAATATAGATGCGTACTTGACTTGACATTGGCTCCTTTGTAAGTTAGATTTTGTTTTAATTTGCCACGTATGATAAATAGTAGAGAAAGGTGGATTAATTAGAGTTTGCTTTAAGTATTTAAAGATTAAATATTATTTAGACATTTATAACTTAATATCATATTAGAATCTCCCTTTAAATTATTACTTGATTTAAAAGATTCAAATTAAATTGATCTGAAATTACAAATGCTTTTTTGATGATGGTATCCCCTTCGGTTGAAATCTCTATCCAACACAGCCATCATCGAGGAGTTATGAGATAGTTGTTATACTATCGTATGATATAATTAGTTTCTCAAAGATTTTTTCAAGTAGAGAAAGCTATACAACATCATTAGCTTTGTTAACCTAACTACCTATACCCAATCGAATCAACCCGATAGATCCAAACACTAGATTCATGCATTCAAAGATAGTGTCCATAGTTATTTAGAATACTTATACGAATTTTGAAAAGATCAAATTGAATTGACAATTGCTTTATATTTTGTACAAGAATTCATCTCTTTCAAATGATTGTACAAATTATGAACCACTTGAATTGAGTGATAGTAGGCTCCATAATTTATGCAAAATTAATATATTTGAAGTCTATTAAGAATTTAAGTCAATGTCTTTTGTCTACTAACATTAATGTGGTGCAGATCCGGTGGTGTAAGGTGTTTTAGATCTTGTTCAATTATTTGGAGAACATCATCAAGCCGTAACACAGTGTGGAGGAGGCTTGGAGCTTCATCGTGGAGTAAGAAAGGCGACTAAGAAGGTTATCGCTATTTCGCTAGTAGATTATTTTTAGGATTTTTTCTTTTTATCAAGTGACTGGATGGATGACTTTACGCATGCATGATGGGCTTGACTACAAAAGTTGCAAGATTTAGAATGTTAAGATATAAACTAATTACAATAGTTGTCTTCTTTAGATGGAGGACATCTAGCGCATATGTGAAAAAAATTTTATGATCTTAATGAAAAATGTAAAGTATTAAAAAAGAATCTAATTAACTTTATATACATGATTGTGTGCTTATTAATGATAAGTGACATATGATATCGATGATTTATTAATTTAATTGAGAGGTTAAATAAATTTTAATTTTTGACTTTAATGAAGTTGTGTCACATAGACAAATTGAAATATCAAAGTTATTTCGATGTTTTCAACACTACCCGCTTTGTCGATCAGAGATTGTTTAGTGCAATTTCAGCGGCATCAAGTGTATTTAAACTTTGATTTGTGTGATATCGCATCCGAAGCTCGTTAAATTTACTTCATAAACTCAATCCAACTCGTGGATCATGTGTGGAGGTCAACAAATGCCCCCAACAAATGTGATTCGCGCATGGAGTGAGTTATGTTTGTTGAAAACTGGTTGATCGCTTGAGTTGGCCATAAATCTTGAATCACTTTAGCTTCACTTTCAATAGCTTATGAATTTTTGACAGAATTTGTCATTAGTATGATGTGTTGTGTTTTGACGAGCCAAATGATGGGATTGATCGATTTGTCCTGATTGACTTGTTGGATAGATAATAACTTCTTCCACCATCTACTCTCTACATTATCAAGATCTTTTCTTTTGTATATTAAATTCCTCCTCTCATCCTAGTTTGGTTGATGATGAAAGAATTAGTTTATTTATTTTGAGAAATGAAATTCCTTCTGTCATAGTTTTAAGCTTGATAGACTTGATGAATGATTGACTTGATTTGTCCATATTGACTTGTCAATTGTATGTGTCCTCCCCATGCTACGCCAATGCTCAAGAAGTATACATGTCGATGACTAGCCCTCCTTTATATGGTCTATAATGCCGAAGTTATCAATCCAATAATGAGTGCTCTAATGGACCGATTAACCATAAATCCCTTTAGTTGCCATTGACTTTGTATGAACTATGGAATTACTTCTTCTCCTTGTGCTTTCTCAAAACTTGATGAGAAATTGACTTTGATTTGTGCTTTGTTTGATCACTATTTGAAAAGAGATTGAAATATCACCAATAATATAGAGATCGATTTGAGGGTGCTTTGAATTGAGAGTTATTTCTTAAGATTGTCTTGGTCTATCGACCAAGTAAAAATATCTTTTTGATTCTAGCTACTTGTAGTCACTAAGTTGAATTTGGTTTGAGATTGAACAACTATCATCATTGGATTGATTAGTAGAGGCTCTTTCTTTGCGGTCTTTTCTTATAGCTTGTTGAGTGAGGAGAATATCAACAACTTCACCAGGCTTATTGAGTCAATTTTAGAACCTACTGAGTCTCGACTTAAGCGATAGATTGTGGTTTGGTCATTGTAATAACGGGGCTCTTTCACCATAGCTTTTTTTTGCTTGTTGATTGAGGAGAGCATCAACAACTTCGTCATTTATGAGCTTGTTGAGTTCGACCTTTAAAACTCATCCGATTCCTAGACTTGAGTATGTAAAGATTGATGATTTTCAACTTAGCTAGTTGAAACTTTCAAAATTGGGAATTCTTCTAATTTGATCTTTAGAATTTTAATAGATTTGAGCGACAAACCTCTAACCTTTGAAGATGCCTCATTTGTGTCATGATTGAAAATAACTTTGCCTTCTGCACATATAGTTGGTTGTAATTCTAGTGGCAATAATTTTGAAAGTTCAATTGGAGATTTCGACTCAAAGCTTGATGCCAAATTAAATATATAGAAAGTGCCCCTTGTCGTATAGAAAGAAGCAATATAAATATTAAAAATGCTTTGAGGGGATTTTCATTTGACTTGAGAGTGTTGCATTGTATAACATGTTTGAGAATTAATGCTATTTTCAATTGTAGTTAGAATAGACTTAAAGTCAATCATCATATGTAAGTATTTTTAGGAACATAATGATGTCAACTTAAATAAATATAAAAAAATGCCCCTTGTTTTATAGGGGGATTTTCATGATAATCATGATGTATAGTATTTTTAAGTATCGATCATTGATTGATGGCATCTAAACTTAAAGTCAATCATCATATGTGTAAGTGTTTATTTAGGGATCTCGACATAATGTGTGATGTCAACTTAAATAAATATAAAAAAATACCCCTTATCTTATAGGGGGGCTTTCATGATAATCATGATGTATATTATTTTTAAGTATCGATCATTGATTATTCAAAGTGACAAGTTCGGCAAAATGCATGATGTCAACCTAAGTAAATGTTGAAAAAAGTGCCCCTTGTCTTGTAGGGGGATTCTCATGATAATCATGATGTATAGTATTTTTAAGTATCGATTATTGATTGATGGTATCAATCATTGATTATTCTAAGTGACAAGTTCGTAGGTACATTCGTAATAAGTCTTCTCAATGGCATAAAAGTCTTGTCAATCTAGGTTTGATTTTCCACCAATTCCTTGATAGCAAATGAATGATCTCTTTAACACTAAGAGAATATCATAGAATTTTCTTCTTCACTTGTGTGACTATTAACTTATTTTAAGAAAACAAATAAACCTAAATTGAACATAAAGAAAAGAAATTTCAGAAAATGATGATTTAATAAAAAATAAAAAATTTGTAAATGCTGATTATGCAAAGAGGAAGGATATTATGCTAATGAATGTCCTAAAATAAAGAAAGTCTCAAGAATAAAATATATTCAAATTATAGAAGAACAAGAATTACAACCAATCTTTGATATCATCGAAATCAATTCTGAAGAAGAAATCTTTGAATTATCTAATCAAGAGGAAGATCTTATCGATCAATATTATTATTCAGATAATGATTTAGAAGAATACTTATATTTTGATTAAATAATAAATAAATAATACAGATGAAATTATAGATGACCAATCAGGATATAATAGACAATTAACTATTTCAGAAGATAAATATAAAAATATTAGAAAAAGAAAATTATCTTTAGGAACAAAAGATTATTTTGATATGCCAATATTAAAATGGAAAAAAATCAGTTTATTACGTTTGTATTCGAAAGATTGGGTTATTCGAGATGCCATGAAAGAACTCACCGGGCAAAGTTTCTCATACGTGAATGTGACCACTATCACTTGAACCTTTCACACTAGGAAGCATATGTCAAGCCCTTTTCTAGAGAAAAATTGAGTAGAAGATAAAAAAGGAGAAAAAATGCTGAACTGTGAGCTCAACAGTTGTTGCCTGAATCACTAGTCATGTGATCAAACTTGATGCCAGAAGCAAGTGTTCCAATTCACAACAAATTTTAAAATCTCAAGTGGGTGAAAAGAAATAGTTATACTGGTGATATCAAACAATCATTGTGGGAGTAGCGGCACCAAGCTGAAATCCCATAAAGAAGGCATCCTGAGATTCTGTCCTCCAGAGTGCACAGTGTGCTGAAAGTTGTCAAGGAGATGGGTTTTATGAAGAAAAAGTATTAAGGCCCGATTATTAGAAAAAATGAGAAAGCTTCACTAAAAAAACTATTCTCAGTGGGTAATGTTTAAGACCGTCATAAGCAATTCCTGCACGATGAACATCGGGGCGTGACAACTGAACTGCATATTCGGGAATCCACTATCGAAAGGTCCCAGTAGAAAGAAAAATAAATATGGAGGCCGAAGCCTCGAGAAGAAGTAGCGACACAAAAGCTTCTTCATCTGGAAGCAAGCTAACCCAGAGGCAGTAGAGAAAGAGAAATGCTGAATTACGTGCTCAATAGCCATTGCTCAAACAGAAAATTGTATAATTATCTATGGAACAATAAGTGAGTGTTTCAACCTAGAATAGGTTTGAAAACTTAAGATGAGTAAAGAGGAACAACTATATTAGTGAAATTAAGTAATCTATTTGGGCTCAATAATGTCAAGCTCTGGCTCCTCTAGTTAGAAAATCCAAAACTGTATCTACAAGAGTTCTTCGGGTTCTGAAAGTTATAAAGGAAAGGGGACTGATGAGAAAGAACCTTCAGACTTCGCTAAGGAGATCATCTCTCACAGTAATAACAAGGCACCAATCTAATCAAGTCTCGCATAGTGAGCATCGAGGCGTGACTGTGGTCCAAGAATCCACCGCCAAAAGGTCCCGAAAAAAAAGGTAAGCAAATTTGGAGGCCTAATCCTCGAAGTGAAACTGCCTTAAAGAAAGACAACAGCGTGATATCTAGACCATACTCCTAATTTCACCCTCTAAAAAACGAGTGAATTTTGGTTATAGTCTCTCAGTTAAGGAGGTGTCTATGTCGTGCGATGAGCTAGAGATCCACTTGAGATGTAGCTCTGAAATATACTTTCAAGAAGAAGAAAGAAATGAAGATATTGCAAAGGTTATCTATATGATGGAACATATAAATGAGCCTTCTGCTCAGCGATACTGATGGCATAAGTCCTGATGAATCTCACCTAATATCAATTATAGAGAACTATTCAGAGGAAAATAGTAAGACTCTTTGAGTTCATTGAAAGATGATAGAAAAGAACAAAGAGATGAAGAGAACCCATTATTTATAAATGATGTGGCACTGGTTCAAGCACATACTTCTTTAAGACTATCATCTGTTAACTAGGCAGCCAATCAGGTTTATGGACTTTAAGTCTTAACTCTAGATTGCCAAGCCAAATGAAGAGGAAGATGATGTGTCATGCTAAGTGGAAACATGTATCATTCATGTGATGCCAACTATTTTTTATTCAAAGTATTCAAAATGATAATTGGAGTTGAGCATTCTCGTTAAACCCAATGAAATTTTTTCTAAGAAAGAAGCAAGAGTCAAGAGAAATAATATCTAAATTGTTCAAATGAAGATTTATGTTTAGTTGATGGAGAGAAGTCAAATTCTTCAATAAAATCCTATATGATGGCCATGAAATTAGAGAGGTTCTAAATCATCTAGCCAATTCTTTGAGATGAAGATTGATTTCAGAGAAGACTATTCCGTTAGAGGAATTTGAACTGGATAAAGTGGTCTAAGTTCAATTAAAAGTAACAAAATATTTTCACTACCAATGAAGAATGGGACATTAAGTAAAGGCAGGTAAAAAAAAGAGATTCATGAGGACATCATTTCTAAAGATCTAAAAGAGAAGTCAAATTCAAGCAATAGAATTGACTACAACATCTTATTACATGTGAGGATGATCCTTGGACAATTGAGTGTATATGAGACCCTCTTGATGTTGAGAAATTTTGATATAGGCTCTCAACAGTCTGAAGAGATAAAATGCTTATTTGGTTGAATGGTGTATGACTAAGGTTTTATAACTATAAAATCTTCTAGTGATCGCCTTCTCTAAAGAAGATCCCATGCTTGGGATGTCAAAACATAGTTGCCCTTTGCATGGATAACATCATAATGAACTAAATTCTGATTGATCCAAGCTCTTCAATAAACTTATGAGCTTGCATGTATCAATGTGGCTGTCTCTCGATATTTAGCATCTAGGGAGAGATAATCTAACAATCTGTGACTTCAATAAAAAAGGAAAAGACTTTAAGGACTTTCATCATATTGCTTAAATTTGGAGAGCTCTAGATAAAGATCAAATTCCACATTATATATGATGACACATCATTCGTGATCTCCACAGGGAAAGACTTTAAGGACTTTCATCATATTGCTTAGATTTGGAGAGCTTTAGATGAAGATCAAATACCACATTATATATGATGGCACATCATCCGTGATCTCCACAAGGTCATCATTGGCCTTAGAGAAGAGAACATGAAATGTTATCTGTCAAAGTGTAGAAAATTTATGTCACCAAAGAGAGATACTAACGAAAAGAGTGCATGAAGTATAGCTTAAAACAGAAGCTAATAAAGCTCTATTTATGATATTATCATTTATTTTTGATAAATCAAGATAAACTAAAGAAAGATTTGCTGGGTGAGCATCGGGGTGTGACACTTGGATTTTAAATCTAAGGTTCCACCATTGAAAGGTTACAGTAGAAAATTTTGTAAGGTGAACATCGAAGTGTGATACTTAGAACTTAAGTTCAAGAATCCACTATCGAAAGGTCCAAGTGGGAAGAAGCAAACATAGAGTTGAAATCTTTGTGGTTAAAAAACATATATTCTATGTATTATGGTTATTTAAGGGAATTACTTTTCTTAAATTATTTTTTTACTAGAAGTTAAAATTTAAGATATAACTTTTAAATTTTTATTTAACACCCAATTCACCTCCCTCTTAGGTGCTATAGTGACTCAAAAACATCAACCATAAAATATGGTTGTTCTTTAAGGCAATTATTTTTCTTCAAGTTTAAAATTAAGTTTAAATCTCCAACTACATTTTATTAGAAAAATCTAGAATTAAATTATTCATTTATGTGCGATGAAAATTTTTAGTGTTATTTTATTTTGGATAAAATATTATCAAGATTTTATTTTATTTAAAATGAGAATTTTGTTGATCTCCACATATGATCCACGAGTCGGATTGGGTTTATGAAGCAAATTCGACAGACTTCGGATGCAATATCATGCAAATCAAAGTTTAAATATATTGGATGTCCTCAAAATTGCTCAAAATATCTCTCGACAAATGGACTGCGCCGCTCCCTCTAGAACATCAGAATATCTTAAAATTGATCCAATATGTCTATACTATGACATGGCTATGTAAAATCAAAATTTAAAATTTATTTAACCTCTCTAATTGAATTAATAAATCATATAATATATTATGTCAATTATCGTTAAGCACACAATCATGCAGTTGTGTAAAGTTAATTGGATTCTTTTTCAATACTTTAGTTGCACATTTTCTTATTAAGATCATAAGATTTCTTTTCAGTTATGCAGCTAGATGTCCTCCATCTATAATGAAGACACCTATTGCAATTAATTTCTATCTTAACATTCTAAATCTTGCAGCTTTTTGCAGTCCATGCCCATCTCCTGCATACCATAAAACCATCTTCCCATCCCGTCACTTGATAAAAAAAAAGAGAAAAAAATCTTAAATGCAATATACTAGCAGTGACCCACTAGCGGGAACCTTCTTAGTTTTGTCTCCCTTACTTCTCCCACATGGAGATCGAAGCTCCAAGCCTCATCCACACTGTGCTACATCTTGATGACGTTCTCCCTACAAGCCATACCCATGCTCAAAATCCATCACGTGCTCCCGGCGGACTAACCCAGTTCTTCAACCTTTCTCTCTCCTTCTCTACACATTTTCAACCTCATCTCTTACGCAACATCACTCACTGGCTGTCTGAAGATCTACTAACTGTAGTCGAACTCCCCTCCCAGTTGAGCGCTGCTCCTCCTAGCTGCAAGAGCCGCAACCCAACCATTCCCTACAAGCCACTGGTTCTCCGAGGAATTCTCCTTATTGTATGTAGTAAGTTGCAGTTAAACTTCCTCCTTCTCTTATACCCATCAAACCTACATTTTGCTGGATGATCTCCACTACCCTTCTACTGTGCCATACCAAGCTGCTCTTGGGAAACAAAAAGTTGACGAGCTGCCCGTCTCCTCTCCATGATCTCACATTGGATCTTCCTTGCCAACAACCAAAGACCACTAGCACTCCCCCACTAGTTTCTTTTGTAGCTGCTTCTGCCTTAACTCTAGAAACTACTGCTTTTACCATGCCTGTGACACTGTTGGAAAGACACGTTGCATGTCATGTTGTCACCAATGGCATGCACAAGATTTGGCCTTACCGTCCACTTTGCAGCTCACCTACCTCCACTCAAGATTGCTGTGAAGCTGCACACTATGAAACTCGAGCCTCAAGCCATTGTTGTGCTCCAAAGCCTTGATCAAATTCCTTTCTTGCAATTGAGAGGGAGATATCTATAACACAACCCTTGAATCCATTTTTTTAAGAGGTTAGAGATGTTATAATGCATGACTAGCATTGGATGAATCTGTTTTAGATAATCAAGTGCTTACCAAGTAGTATATGCTTATTTCAATCATCATAATATTGTAATATTTAGAATACATAACGAACTTATTCATACAAATTATATGTTCTCTTAAATAGGACAAACTATCCAACCTGAAGAAATAGATTATACAAATTTAACATCACTGCTGATCAGTTATCTCTTGATTTTGGAGAAAGTAGTAGTTTTAGATTATCTAGAAGACAACTCTCATTTAATAAACATAATAATGATTTTATTATCCAATCAAGAAGATCTATTGATTCAAGAAAAATACAATATTCTATTAATCAATTAATTCTTAAAAGATATTACACCAGAAAATTGAATATCTATTTTTTTAGATAACGGATCACATAGCTCTCATATAAATACTTTTTTAATTCTATCAAATTTACAAATTCAACGAAGTGAACCATATATATACATATATATATATATATATATATATATATATATATATATATATATATATATATATATATATATATATATATATATATATATATATATATATAAAAGATTATCATGGAATTAAATATTATTATAAATTAATATTCTATATGACTTTTGGAATATACATAATCAAAGATTAGATTTTCAACATATATTTTTAATTGATGACACCAAAAAAGGATGAATTATAGTATGAATGCATTTCTTACAACAATATATTGTTACCTTTATTGATTCTATTGTACAAATTAATTCTTGGGATTATTTTTAAAATGATTGTTAATCTTAATTGGCGCGTGATTTAAATTTTTTTTGTATATAGTTTGAACGATCGAACGTGTGGAATGTAAACATATAATTTAAAAAAAATTTTCCTATTTTCGGAGAGAGAGAGAGAGAGAGAGAGAGTTACGCCGATTTTCGCATGCTTTTATATCTATATATTTATTTATAAATTTATTTGGTTATTTATATATTTAAATTATATAAATATTTTAAGTTATATAAATAATTTAAAAATATTTTAAAATATATAAATAAATAATTAGTTATTTATGAATATATTTATTTATTTAATTAGTTATTTATTTAAAAAATATTTATTTATTTAAAATATATAATTAATTAATTAAATAAAAAAATTTTAATTATATAAATATTTAGTTATTTATATATTTATAAAATATTTAGTTATTTATATATTTAAATTATATAAATATTTTAAAGTTATATAAATAATTTAAAAATATTTAAAATATATAAATAAATAATTAGTTATTTATAAATATATTTATTTATTTAATTAGTTATTTATTTATTTAAAAAATATTTATTTATTTAAAATATATAATTAGTTAAATAAATAAATAAAAAAATTCAAAATTATATAAATATTTAGTTATTTATATATTTATAAATATTTAGTTATTTATATATTTATTTATTATATATTTATTCCTTTCTTTATTTATTTATTAAAAATTATTTATTTATTTATTTTTTTAATATTTTTTATATTTTTTATATTTTTTGTTATTATTATTATTATAGACTTATATAAATAAATAAATAAATAAATAAATAAATATATATATATATAATTAAAATATTTTATAAAAATTATTTTTAAATTATATATTTTAAATATTTTTAAATTATTTATATAACTTTAAAATATTTATATAATTTAAATATATAAATAACTAAATATTTTATAAATATATAAATAACTAAATATTTATATAATTTAAATTTATTTATTTATTTAATTAATTATATATTTTAAATAAATAAATATTTTTAAATAAATAAATAACTAATTAAATAAATAAATATATTTATAAATAACTAATTATTTATTTATATATTTTAAATATTTTTAAATTATTTATATAATTTAAATATATAAATAATCAAATAAATTTATAAATAAATATATATATAAAATCGTATGTATGTAAAAAACCGACGTAACTCATCCAACTCTCAAAATAAATTTTTTTTTTAAATTATGCCGTCGTTTGACGATTGAACGACGACGGGCGACGCGTGGATACATTGACACCGTCTCAAACGACGACTATGCTTATTTTTATAAAAAAAAATTTTTCATGCCTAAACGCCTAATTAAGATTAACACTAAGCCTATTTTAAAAATAATTCCTTAATTCTTCTATTATCTCACGATATCATAGTTAACTTTAATAGTTATATCCAAATTGAATTATACATCCCTACTTATGAACATATTCCTATTCATGCCTTATGTATATATTAGTGATATCATCACCGAGCATATCCTTCATCCACATATTCTACCTGACACAGATAATTCACTCTTAGATACTTTTATTAGTATCCGTACAATTAATAATTATTGGTCCAATCAATACATACTCCTCTCTGAAACTCTTATTAAAATATGGCGTCTTTGGTGTATGAATGATCCCGGTCCCGATTTAATCCTTGGCAATAGTTTAACAATATGTTGATGTAGGAAATCCATTCCAACAAGAATTCATTCTTTTTCTATGTCATCAGTTAAGAAGGTATGTTGAAAATCTAATATTTGATTATGTGCATCCCAAAAGTCAAATAGAATATTAGTTTCATTATGATAATAATGTTCGGTACTATTATAATCTTTATATATATATATATATATATGGTTCACTTCATTGAATTTGTAAATTTGATGAATTAAGGAAATATCTATATGAGAGCTATGTGATTTAGTATCTAATAAAATAGATATTTGACTTTTAGGTGAAATGTAATATTCTTGGTGATTTATATCACATAACAACATCTTTCTACTAAACAATGAATTTCTTCTTTATTTTTTATACAAAATTTGAAAAAAATATAACTGCAAAATTTTGTTACTAATTTATTTTCCAAATTCTTTTCAGAAAATTCATTCCAATTCTGGGGCAAAGACGAACTGTTGCCTACATCGAACCAATCAATCTTACTCTAACTATCCGAGTATGTCCTATGAAATACACTATTGATGATAAAATTAATTCAAAATTAAAATATTTGAATTATTATAACTTAAACTCATAGAACCTAATAGTTCTCAAAGTAGTCTCGTTTTGTTGGTTTGAAATCATGCTTAATAAGTATGCGGAAGGCCAAAATGATGATTAATTTAAAAAATTTAAATGATAATATTAAGTTTGATGAATATTTTTTTAGCTAATAAAGAGATTTTAATCAATCAAATCAAAAATGCCGAATAGTTTTTCAAACTCGATTGGGTTCTGGCAAATACGTATGCACGAACATAGTAAAGAATTGACTGCTTTTAGTACACCAGAAGTAAATTATCAATGGAATGTAATGCATTTTATATTAAAAAATACAACACAAATATTTCAAAGACGTATAATTCATTTATTTTAAGAATTTAAATATTTTGTTTTAATATATGTTAATGATATCCTTATTTTTAGCAATACATTATCATTACATTTAAAATATTTAATAATTTTTTCACAAAAAGCATACATGCATGATATTATTTAAGAAAAAAAGCTATTTTTGTAACACAAAATATTGATTTTTTAGGACTAAAAATATATTGATGATTTATTTAACTACAAAATCATATTTTATAAAAAATTGATCACTTTTTTTACTATTAATAATAAAAAAGAATTACAAAGTTTTCTATGATGTATTAATTATGTTGAAACTTTTATTAAAAATTTAATAACGTTTTGTGCTACTCTCCAAAAGAAACTTAGAAAAAAAGTGACTTGGAGTTGGATAAAAATGATGACGATATTTTACAAACTATTAAAATAGTTTATAAAATCTTCTTAAATTAAATCTTCCCACTAATGGAGAAAAATTAATTATTGAAACAGATAGTTCAAAGATCTGTTGAGATGTAATTTCAAAAACAAAGCGAAATAAATAAAAAATTTATGTCGATATGCCTCTCACACTTATACAATTAACAAAAAAATTATCATATTAATAAAAAATAATTTTTAGCTATTAAAAAGTAATTAAGAAATTTAAAATATTGTTAAACGAGCATTTTATTATTAGAATTGATAATAAAACAGTCATTTTTTTATAAAAGTCAAAATAGTTGACTCATAATCTAATAAACGATTTATTAGATGACAAAGCTGATTTTTTACATATACCTTTGATTTAGAATATATTGAAGGTGAAAATAATTGCCCAACTAATACTCTAATTTGAGAATTTTGCATGACATAAGTACCAAACAAGATATCGAAACACAGGTCAACAAATTATCAGAACATATGGAATTTGAAAAAAATTCAGATAAATTATCTATAAAATCTGATTATTATCTTATCGATAATTATTTTCAAATTCTTGGATTCTAGATATAAAAATTAGAATATGAAATATCTTATGATAATAAAGTTTTAATTAAATTATAGAAAGTCAAAAAATTAGAATATGAAATATCTTATGATTTAGAATATATTGAAGGTGAAAATAATTGCTCAATTAATACTCTAATTTGAGAATTTTGCATGACATAAGTACCAAACAAGATATCGAAATACAGGTCAACAAATTATCAGAACATATGGAATCTGAAAAAAATCCAAATAAATTATCTACAAAATCTGATTATTATCTTATCGATAATTATTTTCAAATTCTTGGATTCTAGATATAAAAATTAGAATATGAAATATCTTATGGTAACAAAGTTTTAATTAAATTACAGAAAGTCAAAGAATATTTTTTGAGGAATTAGATAAAGACGAGTTATCTTCCGTCACACAATTATGCTCTCAATTATAGGATTTTACCATCTTTGAATCAACTATAATTAAACAAGCAAGTTAATCTAAGACAACTACAAAGATAGAACAATATTTTACGGTTCTTCTTAAAAAACTAAAGAAGAAAATACACTTAAAATAGTAGAAAAATGATAACAATTTTTACTATTTCAAGAAGAATTAATCCGCAAATATACTTTCATACGTTGAAATATAAATGTGGCATACATTTATGGAGATACTAATTCTAAATTGCTTTATGAATTATATCTTAAAGGTTTGTTAAAAATGATATATCTTGAAAATATAACAGTTCTAAATAAATTACCAAAAATATTTATCGACGCTGTCAAAATATTTCAGTATATCTAAAACACTATAATATATATATATATATATATATATATATATATATATATATTTATATAAAATATTTGAAAGAACATCTAGTATAATTTAGCTTGAAATTAGTAGCGAAGCCTTTTAAACTAAATATGTGGACAATAAGAAATTCGTTAAATGAAACAAAAATGAAGAGCTTTATCAATTATGGATAGAAACGAAGAAATAAACTTTTTTTACAAAATTTTTTTCAAGAGTATATTTAAGAACTCTTACTCTTAAACATAGGTTTTTCTTTTTACAACGACATGTCCTGAATTTTTTTTTTTATCTCAGTACTTGCTTATATTTTCAAGAGTATATTTGTCCATTTGAGATACATTACTTCATGTATTTTCTTTATTTTATATTCATAGTGATTGGAAATAAATAAATTATTCCAACAATGTTAGACCCATATATTGAAAGGGTATATTTTCTTCGTTTCTATCCATAATTGATAAAGTTTTTCATCTTTATTTCATTTAACAAATTTTTTATTATACATATATTTATGATAAAATGGTTCTCTGCTAATTCCAAGATAAATTATAATAATTATTTATTCAACTATTTTAGGACATGTCTGAAAAGTTTGATATATATATATATATATATATATAGTTTTAGATGAAAATATTGACAAATATTTATAAATATTTTGGTAATTTATTTAATCATATATTTTTAAGATATATCATTCTTAGCAAACCACTAAGATATAATTCATAACCAATTTAGAATCAGTATCTCCATAAATGTACACCAGATTTATATTTATAAACATATGAAAGTATATTTGCTGATTAATTCTTTCTTGAAATAGTAAAAATTATTATCATTTTTCGCTAAAAGATTTTTGCTTTGATTCTTTCGTAAGAACCTAGAATATTGTTCTAGCTATCTCGATTATTTCTTGCTTAGTTATATTGAGGGTAAAATCCTTTAATTGAGAATATAATTGTGTGATGGAAGGTATCTGTTCTTCGTCTAATTCCTCAGAAAGATATTTTTTGACTTTCTGTAATTCGGTTAAAACTTTATTACCATCAGATATTTCATATTTTAGTTTTTATATTTAGAATTCCAGAATTTGAAAATAATTATCGATAAGATGATAATAGGATTTTATAGATAATTTATCTGAATTTGTTTAAGAGTCTATATATTCTGGGAATTTAAAGCTATATTTCGATATCTTGTTTGGTACTCATGTCATGCAAATGATGAGATGATAATCAGATATAATGCAAAATTCTCGAGTTAGAGTATCAACTAGACAATTATTTTTACTTTCGATATATTCAAAATCAAAAGTGTAAGTAGAAAATCAGATTTGTCATCTAATAAGTCATTTATTAAGTAATGAGTTAACTATTTTGTCTTTTATAAAAGAAATGATTGCTTTTATTATCAGTTATAATATTAAAATACCCATTTAAGAATATTTTAAATTTCTTAATTATTTTTTTAATAGTTAAAAATTCTTTTTCATGAATATGATAATTTTGTTAAATAGGTGTATAAGTGTTAGATGCATATCAATATAAAATTTCTTTTTTGTGTCATTTTTTTTTTTAAAATTGCATCTTAACAGGTCTCTAAACTATCTGTTTTTATAATTAATTTTTCTTTATTAATGAGAAGATTTAATTTAGGAAAATTTTTATAAGCTGTTTTAACAGTTTGTAAAATATTGTCATGATTTTTATCCTAACTTAAGCTAAATTTTTTCTAAGTTTCTTTTGGGGAGGAGCACGTAACGCTGCTAGATTTTTAATAAAAGTTTTAGTATAATTAATACATTCTAGAACATTGTAAATCTTTTTTACTATTAATAGTAGAAAAGTGATTAATTTTTTGTAGAATATGATTTTATAGTTCGATAGATACTTGATCTAATTTTAGTTCTAAAAGTCAATATTTTATGTTATAAAAATGAATTTTTTTTCTTACTTTAACAATATCATGTTGTATGCTTTTTGTGCCATGATTGCTAAATGTTTTAAATGTAATGTTAAAAATAAGGATATCGTTGATATATATTAAAATAAAAGTATTAAATTCAAAAAATAAATGATCCCTATGTCTTTAAAATATTTGTGGTGCATTTTTTAATCTAAAAGACATTACATTTCATTGATAATGTCCTTGTGGTGTACTAGAGGCAATAAATTCTTTACTATTTTCGTGCATACGTATTTGCCAAAACCCAGATTTACAATCGAGTTTGAAAACTATTTGACATTTTTGATTTAATTGATCAAAACCTCTTTATTCAGTAAAAAATATCCATCAAATTTAATATTATTATTTAATTTTTTTTATAATTAATTATTATTCTAGCCTTTCTGCGTATTTGTTCAACATGATTTCAAACTAGAAAAGCGGGGCTACTATGAGGATTATTGTTAGGTTTTATGAGTTTAATTGTAATAATTCAGATATTTGAGTTTTAAATTCAATTTTATCATTAATAGTGTATTTCATGGGACGTACTTGGATAATTAGAGTATGATTAATTGGTTTAATGTGGACAATATGTTCGTTTTTGCCCTTGAATTGGAGTGGATTTTTTGAAAAGAATTTGAAAAATAAATTAGTAGCAAAATTTCATAGTTGTATTTTTTCAAATTATATAGAAAAGAAGCTTTGCTATCTAATAAGTCATTTATTAGATAATGAGTTAATTATTTTGATTTTCATAAAAGAAATGACTGTTTTATTATATGATCTAATAATAAAATGTACGTTTAGAAATATTTTAAAATTTTTAATTATTTTTTTAATAGCTAAAAGTTTTTTTATTAATATGATAATTTTGTTTAGTAGCTGTATAAGTGTTTGATGCATATCGATATAGAATTTCTTTTTCATTTTGTTTTTAAAATTGCACCATAACAAGTCTTAGAACTACTGTTTTAATAATTAGTTTTTCTCCATTAATAAGAAGATTTAATTTAGGAAGATTTTCATAAACTATTTTAATAGTTTGTAAAATATTATTATCATTTTTATCCCAGCTCCAAGCCATATTTTTTCTAAGTTTCTTTTGAAAAGGAGCACGTAACATTGCTAAATTTTTAATAAAAGTTTCAACATAATTAATACATTCTAGAAATCTTTATAATTCTTTTTGATTGTTAATAGTAGAAAAGTGATCAATTTTTGTAGAATATGGTTTTGTAGTTCAATATATCCTTGATCTATTTTTAGTCCTAAAAAGTCAATATTTTAGCTCCAAGCTATATTTTTTTCTAAACTTCTTTTGAAAAGGAGCACATAATGTTGCTAAATTTTTAATAAAAGTTTCAACATAATTAATACATTCTAGAAATCTTTGTAATTCTTTTTGATTGCTAATAGTAGAAAAGTGATCAATTTTTGTAGAATATGGTTTTGTAGTTTAATAGATCCTTGATCTATTTTTAGTCCTAAAAGTCAATATTTTGTGTTACAAAAATAGATTTTTTCTTAAAATAATACTATGTTTGTATATTTTGTGTGTAAAGATTGTTAAATGTTTTAAATGTAATGTTGACGTATTGCTAAAAATAAGGATATCATCGATATATATTAAATTCATAAAATAAATGATCCATGCATCTTTGAAATATTTGTTGTGTATTTTTTAATTAAAAAAAGTATTATATTCCATTGATAATATCTTTGTGGTGTACTAAAGGAAGTAAGTTCTTTATTATGTTCGTGCATATGTATTTTCTAGAACGTAGATTTATAATCGAGTTTGGAAAACCATTTGACATTTTTGATTTGATTGATTAAAACTTCTTTTATTTGGTAAAAATATCCATCAAACTTAGTATTATCATTTAATTTTTTGTAATAAATTTATATTTTGGCATTTTCACGTGCTTGTTCAGCATGATTTTGAATAAAAAAAATGGGGTTAATATAAGGGCTATTGCTAGGTTATATGAGTTTAAGTTGTAATAATTCAGATATTTGAGTTTTGAATTCAATTTTATTGTCAATAGCATATTTCATGGGACGTACTAGGATAATTAGAGTAGGATTAATTGGTTCGATGTGGGCAACATGTTTGTCTTTGCCCCAGAATTGGAGTAGATTTTTTGAAAAGGATTTGAAAAATAAATTAGTAGCAAAATTTCATAGTTGTACTTTTTCAAATTCTGAAGAAAGGAATAAAGAAGAAATTCATTGTTTAATCTCTGTTGATGAATTTTAAGATGGCTGGCTCCTTGTAAAGTCCTCCAAGGGATCCCATCACTAGCTATTTGTAACTTTGTTAAAAGAGGAATCATCATAAGAAAAAAATAGCAAGATTCAACTCCAATGATTCATCATTTTCATTACAAACTATCTCTCAAAGCAAATTTAAACACACACACACACACACACAACAGTTATATATTGAAATAGAGATAGTATCAGTTATATCAATGAGAATACTCTTGCTAATGACTTATAGGCCTTAATAACTTGATAACATCAATTTACCTATTAGTTATAGTCATTCTTACATTTTTATTATTCATGTTATATACCATAGTGTTTTGCCACATATGCTTTAATAAATAATTTTTATTTATTCGATTTGATTTGTTAAACTCATTCAGTATAATTATTCCCATAGTAGGTTCTCTCAGTTTATTTGGAATACCTTTACTATAGGACGAGGCATTCTAGTGTTTCTTTCAGCTTTCTTCTTATTAGTCATTGTTTCATTTCATTTGATGTATTAATCTTTCAAACATCAATTATGGAATGAAATGATGATTACTTTATTTTAATTTATCTTATAATTTATATTATTTGCTATCAATTTTTCTCTTATAAGTTTCAAAATAGATCTCCTTATACCTCTCATCATGTCTCATGTTATCAATGTTTATTGTCTTCAGAAGTTGGCATGTGACATAACCTAAGATTGGCCAAGTTAATCAAATATAACATAAACCTAACAAAAACTAGCCCAAAATAAAATTAAATAAATAAAATCAAGCAAAAATAAATGAAAGTTCAGGAAAGCTAAGCTAAGAGATTTCAAGCAATGTTAAGGCTAAATCAAGTATAGTTAAGCCGAGCAAAGCTAATTGGGGTAAAGGTAGGCCATAACTAGTATAGTGAAACTTAGCTTAGTTAAGCATAACTAAGTTAAGATAAACTAAGCTAAGCTAGAAAAACCAAGCTAGGACAAGTAAAATATTGCTAAGCAAAAAAAAAAAAAAAAAGATCTAAGCTAAGCAGGCCATGTAAACTTAGCTTAATTTAACAAGGCCTAATTATACCATCCCAAAAATCAAATCATGTTATATATTAAGCTAAAGAAACTCAACCTATGTATGTTAATCTAACTTATTTGAAGCAAAACAAAGAAATATGAAGACAAGGTAAGTTGAGCAATGTTAATCCAAGTTAATAAAAGTAAAGTAAGAAAAAGTAGAGCCAAGACAAACCAATTCAAGCTAAATCAAATCAACACAATCCTAAGCTAAGCCATGTAAAACTAAGCTTAAACTAGTAAAGTTTAATCTAGCCAAATTATGGCTTAGCCTAACCAAGAAGAGATAAGATAATTCATAGAAAGTCATGCCATATTAAATAAAGTCATGCTAATCGAAGTCAAACCAAGTATTGTCAAGCAAAGCTAAATTTATATTAAATATGGACGACCAAAGATCTCCCCGTGATTTTAAATGAAATAAATCATTTTCTAAACGTGGGAATAATCTCAGTCATCCATCCAAAATGCGCGGATGGATGACCAAGTTCTCCCTAGTTCTTCCTTTAGGCTCAACAGAGATCGTCCATGATCTAGGGGAAGATCCAAGCTCGATTGAGCTCGGATTGAAACAAAACTTAACCCACGTAAGACATTTAAGTCTAATACGAACTTTTAAAAGATAAAAAATCGATAGATGATATGAAAACATTAAATAAAATATCGTCAAAATGTGTGAAGAGATTAACCTTCAATATCAATGGTGACAACGAAGCCTCTAGTGGTGATAATCCACAATGCTCCACGATTACATCAGAAACTCAATGGTGACAACGAAGCCTCTAGTGGTGATAATCTCATGTCTCATGAAGGAGATGGGTCGGATATTTGAAGGCAAAGCTTGAAAATGTTCACATAAATGGAGCACAAGTTATAAGTTAAAAAATGATTATAGGTTTATAATCTACATTTGAAATAGTTTTAATTAATTATTATAATAAAAATAAAAATAAAAATAAAAGACATAAAAATAATTATAATTTAATTAATTATTATAATAAAAATAAAAATTTTAAAAATAAAAGAAATGATAAAAAATAATTTAATAGAAGAAAATGAGATGTAATTTTTAAACATTTTTAATATGTTATCTCTAAATTATTAAAGTCTAACTAATCTAGTCGAGTTAAGATTAGTTTAAATATAATTTATTTCATTTAAAATTTGGAATTTAATTTGGATAGTTTAGGTTTTTATTTAGTTTTTATTTTATTTTATTTTAGGTTTGTTTTATTTTCATTTTATAATTAGTTTTTATGTTATTTAGATTTTTTATTTTTAAGTTTATTTTATTTTTTAGTTTAGTTTAGGTTTTTATTTATTTTATTTTATTTTTATTTTTATTTTGTATTTTATTTTATTTTTACGTTTAGGTTTAGATTTAGGTTTATATTTTTCTCTTATTTATTTTTTATTTTATTTAGGTTTAGGTCTTTTTATTTATTTTATTTTTAGGATTTATTTAATTTAGGTTTAGGATTTTAGGTTTTTAGGGTTTAAGGTTTAGGATTTAGAGTTTAGGGTTTTAGGGTTTAGGGCTTTAAGGTTTAGGATTTAGGGTTTAGGATTTAAAGTTTAGTGTTTAGGCTTTAGGGTTGAGAGTTTAGGGGATTTTTAAATTAACAAAATCGGTGGGTTTAGGTTTATTTAGTTTATTTTTTTATATATTTTAGTTTATTTTATTTATATTTTTATTTAGGTTAATTTTTTTAATTTAGTTTTTTAATTTAGGTTAGGCGTTTTATGTTTGGTTATTTCATAGGTTTAGGTTTAGGTTTATGCTTTATTTTTAGTTTAGTTTTATTTTTAATTTATTTTTTAGGTTTAGTTTTTATTTTTTATTTCTCGGTTTAGGTTTATGTTTTCATTTTATTTTTTAGGTTTAGGTTTTAGGTTTATTTTTTGATTTTATTTTTAAGTTTAGGTTTATGATTAATTTTAGTTTATTTTAATTTATTTAGTTTAAGGTTTAGGTTTAGTTTATTTTAGGTTTAGGTTAGGTTTTATTTATTTTAGTTTAGGTTTAATTTTATTTAATTTTGTTTATTTTAGATTTTATTTTTTATTTATTTTACTTTTAGGTTTAGGTTTTATTTCTTATTTATTTTAGGATTTATTTTCAAGTTTATTTTTTAAGTTTAGATTTTTATTTAGTTTATTTTATTTTTATTTTAAGTATAGTTTTTATTTTATTTAGGCTTTTTATTTTTAGGTTTATTTTATTTTTTTTAGTTTAGTTTAGCTTTTTCTTAATTTTATTTACTTTAGTTTTTATTTTTTATTTTATTTTATTTTTACATTTAGGTTTAGGTTTAGGTTTTAGTTTAGGTTTTAGTTTGAGTTTATTTTTTTATTTTATTTAGGTTTAGGTTTTTTAATTTATTTTATTTTTATGTTTCATTTAGTTTAGCTTTAGGCTTTTAGGTTTTTAGAGTTTAGGGTTTAGGGTTTGGAGTTAGGGTTTAGGGTTTAGGGTTCTTGGTTATAGGATTTTGGGTTTACGGTTTAGGATTTAGCGTTGTAGGTTTAGGGTTCAGAGTTTAGGGTTTTGGGTTTAGGGTTAGGGTTTTCTTTCAATTTAATTTAATTTGATTTTATTTTATTAAGTAAACCCATAAGTTTACATTTATTTAATTTAATCAATTTATTTTTTATTTATTTTAGTTTATTTTATTTTTATTTTTTATTTAGGTTTATTTTTATTTTTCTTTAGTTTAGTTTATTTATTTTAATTTTATTTATTTTAGTTTATTTTTAAGATTCGGGTTTAAGTTTAGGTTTATTTATATTATTTTTTTTAGGTTTAGGTTTTATTTTTTATTTTTAGGTTTAGATTTTTATTTTATTTTTTTAGGTTTGTGTTTTATGTTTTTATTTTAGGTTTATTTTTAGGTTTTATGTTTTAGTTTAGGTTTTGGTTTATATTTTGTTTAGTTTATTTTATAAGGTTTAGGTTTAGGTTTAGGTTTAGGTTTGGTTTAGTTTATGTTTAGGTTTAGGTTTTATTTATTTTAGTTTAGTTTATTTTATTTTAGGTTTAGGTTTATTTTTATTTTAGGCATAGGTGTTTTTTTAGTTTAGTGTTTAGGTTTTATTTTTTATTTATTTTTAGGTTTAGGTTTTCATTTAGTTTTTATTTTATTTTATTGGTTTATTTTATTTTTTATTTTAGGTTTAGTTTTATTTTATTTATGTTTCTTATTTTTTAATTTAGATTAGGTTTTTATTTATTTTATTATTTATTTTATTTCTTTTTTTTTTATTTAGGTTTAGGTTTTAGTTTAGGTTTTTATTTTATTTAATTTTGTTAGGTTTTTAAATTTTTTTTAGATTCTATTTAGTTTAGGTTTAGGTCTTTACTTTTTTAGGGTTTAGGATTAGTTGAGGGTTTAGGGTTTAGGGTTTGGGGTTTAGGATTTAGGATTTAGAGTTTTGGGTTTAGGTTTGAGGGTTAAGGGTTTTTAGGGTTTAGGATTTAGGTTTTAGGTTTAGGGTTCAGGTTTTAGTTTAGGGTTTAGTGTTTTTTGGTTTTTTTTTTAACAGAGAACAAATTCAGATTTAACATTTATTCTTTTTCGATTTCATCAACCAAGTAACACAAGTTTTTCATAAACAACGACATAGATAAAATGTGCAAGTATAAATCAAAACCCAAGATAACTAGAACGACCTATTATAAAGACACAATTCCTGGCGGTGGGATCTACCATTCTTGATTTTCTAGTTCCCATTAGGATCACCAGCCTCTCGTAGCGGTATCCACCATCATATCCCGTCTCCCTTTGCCACCACCATACGTTTGTCTCTTGCCTCCATAACCACCACCTCCATATCCAGATCTAGATCCCCACCATTCTTGCAATAAACACCCTCTTCCTTAGCCTCCAGCTAGATCTAGGGAGCTTGGTTGGATGATGTTCTTGTCATCAAGGTTCCCCACTCATAGGGTTTACGTTTATTAGGTATTAGGGCTTAAGTTTATTTTTTTATTTATTTAGTTACTTTAGTTTAGGTTTAGGTTTAGGGTTTGTGGCTTAGGGTTAGGGTTTAAGGTTTAGGATTTAGGGTTCACGGTTTAGGGATTAGGGTTTAAGGTTTTAGGGTTTATGCTTTTAGTGTTTAGGGTTTAAGGTTTTAGGGTTTAGGATTAGGGTTTAGGGTTTAGGGTTAGGGTTTAGGGTTTAGGATTTTGTGTTAGACTTTCAGGTTTAGGGTTTTGAGAGTTTAGGGTTTAAGGTTTAGTGCTTATGGTTAGTGTAGGGCTTAGGGTTTAAGATTAGGGTTAGGGTTTAGGATTTAAGGTTTAGGGTTTAGGGTTTTAGGGTTTAGGGTTTAGGTTTAGGTTTAGATTTATTTTAGGTTTAGTTTTTTTAAAAATTAAAGTAGATAGGTTTAGTTTATTAGTTATTTTTTACTTATTTTAGTTTAATTTATTTTTTATTTTTATTTACGTTTATTTTTTTATTTTAATTTAGTTTTAATTTATTTACTTTAGGTTTATTTATTTTAGTTTAGATTTTTTTATTTTAGTTTATTTTTTTAAGTTAACATTTAGGTTTATGTTTAATTTTTAGTTTAGTTTTATTTTAATTTTGTTTTATATTTTTAGGTTTAGGTTTTTATTTTATTTTTTTAGTTTAGGTTTTAGGTTTTTATTTTAGGTTCTATTTTTTTAGTTTGGGTTTAGGTTTATTTTTAGTTTATTTTATTTTATTTAGTTTAGGGTTTAAGTTTAGTTTATTTTAGGCTTAGGTTTAGGTTTTATTTAATTTAGTTTATGTTTAGGTTTATTTTATTTTGTTTATGTTAGGTTTTGATATTTTTTTATTTTTTTTAGTTTAGGGTTTAGGTTTTATTTTTATTTATTTTTAAGATTTATTTTTAGGTTTATTTTTTAAGTTTAAGTTTTTATTTAGTTTTTATTTTATTTTACTTTAGGTTTATTTCATTTTAATTTTACATTTAGTTTTTATTTTATTTATTTAGGTTTTTATTTTTTTGTTTATTTTATTTTTTTAGTTTACTTTAGATTTTTATTTATTTTATTTTAGTTTGGTTTTTTTTTTCTACATTTAGGTTTAGGTTTAGGTTTAGATTTTTATTTTATTTTATTTTATTTATTTAGGTTTAGGTCTTTTTATTTATTTTATTTTTAGATTTTATGTTGTATAGGTTTAGGTTTTTAGGTTTTTAGGTCTTAGGGTTTAGGATTTGGGGTTTAGGCTCTAGGCTTTAGGATTGCAGGTTTAAGGGTTTAGTGTTTAGGGTTTAAGGTTTAGGGTTTTAAGGTTTAGGGTTCTGGGTTTAGGGTTGTAGGTTTAGAGTTTTGAGTTTTGGGTTTAGTGTTAGTTTTAGGGTTTAGGGTTTAGGATTAAGGTTTTTTAAATTTTTTTTAAATTTTATTTTTTTTAAATAAAGTTTAGATTTATTTAGTTTATTTTATATTTTTAATTTTATTTAGGTTTATTTTAATTTTTGCTTAGTTAGTTTATTTGTTTTAGGTGTATTTATTTTAGTTTAAGTTTTTTATTTTAATTGATTTTTTAGGTTTAGGTTTTTTTTTGTATAGTTTTAATTTTTTTATTTTTTCGATTTAGGTATTATTTTTTATTTTTGGGTTTAGGTTTAGGTTTTTGTTTTATTTTTTTAAGTTTAGGTTTTAGGTTTTATTTTAGCTTTTATTTTAGGTTTTATTTTTTTTGGTTTATGTTTAAGTTTCTTTTTAGTTTATTTTATTTTAATTAGTTTATGGTTTACGTTTAGTTTATTTTAAGTTTAAGTTTAGGTTTTATTTAATTTAGTTTAGATTTGAGTTTATTTATTTTGTTTATGTTAGGTTTTGGTTTTTTTTTTTTTTTAGTTTAGGTTTTTTTTTTTAGTTTTAGGTTTAGGTTTAATTTTTATTTATTTTTAGGATTTATTTTTAGGTTTATCTTTTTTAGGTTTAGGTTTTTACTTAGTTTTTATTTTATTTTACTTTAGGTTTATTTCATTTTTATTTTAGGTTTAGTTTTTATTTTATTTATTTATGTTTTTTATTTTTTTGTTTATTTAATTTTTTAGTTTAGTTTAGGTTTTTATTTATTTTGTTATCGTTTGGTTTTTTTTTTTCTACATTTAGGTTTAGGTTTAGATTTAAGTTTTAGTTTAGGTTTTTATTTTATTTTATTTTATTTATCATATTTAGGTTTTGGTTTATTTATTTATTTTATTTTTTAGGTTTTTAGATTTTTAGGATTTATGGTTTAGTGTTTAGGGTTTGGGGTTTAGGCTTTAGGCTTTAGGGTTGCAGGTTTTAAGATTTAGGGGTTTAGGGTTTTAAGGTTTAGGATTGTAAGTTTATGATTCAGGGTTTTGAGTTTAGGGTTAGTTTTAGGGTTTAGGATTTAGGCTTAAATTTTTTTAATTTTTTAATTTTTTTTAAATTAAGTAAACTCATAGGTTTTGATTTATTTATTTTATTTTATTTTTTTTTAATTTTATTTAGGTTTATTTTTATTTTTGGTTAGTTTAGTTTATTTGTTTTAGGTTTATTTATTTTAGTTTAGGTTTTTTATTTTACTTTATTTTTTAGGTTTAAGTTTTATTTTTTATTTTTTGGTTTAGGTTTAGGTTTTTGTTTTATTTTTTTAGGTTTAGGTTTTAGGTTTTATTTTTTTAGTTTAGGTTTAGATTTTTTTTTACTTTATTATATTTTATTTAGGTTTAGATTTAGGTTATGTTTACTTTAGGTTTAGGTTTAGATTTTATTTATTTTTGTTTTAGCTTATTTTAGTTTAGGTTTATGTTTATTTTATTTTTAGTTCTTTTTTTAGTTTAGGGTTTAGGTTTTTCTATTTATTTATTTCTAGGTTTTAATTTGAGATTTATTTTTTAGGTTTTAATTTTTATTTAGTTTTTATTTTATTTTATTTTATTTTAGTTTTATTTTATTTTTATTTTAGGTTTAGTTTTTATTTTATTTATGTAAAACTTGTCAAATTAATCATGACATGAATAGTTTAAAACATTGTGTTAATTCTAGGGCATCCTCTAGCGTTCTTTTATTGAATATAATGAAAATTTTACAAGCGTTATATTTGTTAAATAAGCATTTATTATGGATGGTAAGAAGTTAGTCCATGGAACTAGAATTAGGTTAGAACTTGGAATATATGTACTCTTACATGTAAACTAATGGAATTAATATATATTATGGTTCATAGGAAGATAAACATTTTATGTGTTCAAGAAATTAAATGGGTAATAGATGTGGAGATAAAATTATAGATTTAAAGATTATCGTTGATACTAAGATTATCAATGTTATAAATATTTATGCTCCTCAAGTAGGTTTGGATGTAGTAAAATTTTTTGGAATGAATTAGATTAATACAAAAGATACCTCTTGAATAAAAGTATTTATTAAGAATATTTAAATGAACATGTTTTAGTGATACAAGATTTTAAAAGTATTTTATGGTGGTTATAGAGTTGGAGTGCCAGTGAAGAAGGTAATGTTAGATTTTTTTTTATAATTTTGTATTTTATTATTTAAGTGATGAACAAATCATTACTTATAAAATAGATCTTATTAAAACGGTATTTTCTAATAAGAAAAATAAATCATTTAGATTGTAAAAGTTGTTTCATTAGTGATAGTTTAAATAGACATCGATTATAGTCTTAGATTTTAAGTTGAAAGATTGGAAGATAAAAGATAAATCAAATTATTATCAGATTAGATAGCTAACAAAATTTTTTTTAAGAGCAAGCTACAAGAGCTTAGAATTTAGGATGTTAAGAATGTTATGTGGGAAAAATAGCAAGTGAAATTAAGTAAGTTACCAAAAATGTTTTAGAATCAAAATGAAAAGATTCTTTTAATTCAAATAGTTGGTGGTTTAAGAAAAGATAAAAAATAAGAAATGTTATAAAACTAGGTTTAGATGTAAAACTTAATTGGGAAATATAAGTGTAGAGATTCTAAGAAAGTTATGATGCAAAATTTATTTTAGTGATTTATACAATAGGTTAGATCAAAGAAGGTTAGATGCATGTATAAGTTAGCAGCAAAGAGATAGGAAAAGTAAAGATCAGCTCAATAGGATGAAAATCTAAAGTGCTTTGTTAGAAAAGGATATTGAAACTAGGTGGATGAGTTTTTTGATAAACTTTTTTAATGAAGGATATGAAAATATGATTGATTTAGCAACCATAATACTTTAAACAAAAAATAGAATTTAGTTTTATCATTAGTAAATCAAGTTAGAGAAGCTTTAAAGAAAATGAAATGTGGAAAAATAGTAGGACATGATATTCCAATAGTGGAAATGTTTAGATCAAGGAATTTCTTGGTTTATAAATCTTTTAATGTTATTTTAAAGACTAATAAGATGTCATTAGTGGAGAAAGAGTTTGTTGATTTATTTAATAATAAAAGTGATGCACAAGAGTGCAAATTGTCGAAGAACTAAGTTAATGTGTCACATTAAAATTATGGGAGAGAATAATTAAGCATAGGTTTGTGATACAAAAGTTTCTCAATAGTTTGGTTTTTATGCATTAGATCTACTATGGTTGATATACATTTGTTAAGAGGTTTGATGGGAAGTATAGGAAAGCAAGGAGGATCTACATATGATATTTATTTATTTAGAGAAAGTTTATGATAAAGTTTGAAGAGTTGTTCTTTAGAGAGTTCTAGAAAATAAAGAAGTTAATGTTGGTTATATTCAAGTCATTAAGGATATGTATACTAGAGCTATTACTTGTGTCCAAACACAAGGAGGATTGATAAAATATTTTCCTATTTCAGTTGGATTACATCAAGGATCAACTATAAGCCCTTATCTTTTTTGCTTTAGTTATAAATGTTCTTACTAGGCATTTACAGGAAGATGTATCTTGATGCATGCTTTTTGCTGATAATATTCTTCTTGTTGATAATACTAGTGAGGGAGTCCAAGAGAAACTTGAATTATGGAGGTCAACCTTAGAGTCTAATGATTTTTGTTTAAGTAGATCTAAAATTGAATATATGGAGTGTTATTTTAGTTGTAGAAGTTATAATGGGAGTGTTGTGACATTAGGTGAACAAGTCATTAAAAAGAGTGAGTGATCTTGATATTTAGGATATATTATTCAAAATGATGGTGAAATAGATGGAGATGTTATTAATATAATTTAAGTTTGATGGTTGAAGTGGAGGAAATCTTTTGTTTTTTGATAGAAAAGTACCACTAAACTTAAGGAAAAAATTTTATAAGATGGTGGTATGACCTGATTTATGGTGTAGAATGTTGGCCAATAAAAAGAAGCATGAGACTAAGTGTTCCAAAGATGAGGATGCTTGGATGAGTTACTCTTAGATAAAATGTGAAATGAGTATGTTGAAAAGTTGGAGTAGCTCTAGTGACCCGGTTAGGAGAGTAGATGCATTAGATTTTCCTTATGTTAAGAAAGATAAATGTAGACCTAAAAAGACATGGTTAAAATATATAAAAATGACCTTAGTATACTTGAATTAAATGAGAATTTGATGCATAATAAGGCACAATGGAGATAATGGATTCATGTAAGTAGTGGGATAAGGTTTATTGTTGTTTTTTTATAATTTAGTTTAGGTTTTATTTATTTTATTTCTGTTTAATTTTTATTTTTTATTTTATTTTCTTTTTTAGGTTTAGGTTTAGGTTTTGGTTTTATTTTATTTTATTTATTTATGTTATTTTGGTTTAGGTTTTATATTAATTTTAGTTATATGTATTATTTAGTTTAGTCTTAGGTTTTTTTTAGTTTTTTTAGGTTTAGGGTTAATGTTACTTGAGGGTTTAGGGTTAGGGGGTTAGGGTTTATGGTTTAGGGTTTAGGGTTTATATTTTAGGATTTAGGTTTTAAGTTTTAGGATTTAGGGTATTAGGGTTTAGGGTTTAAGGTTTAGGGTTTAGGATTTAAGGTTTTTAGCATTTATGATTTAAGATTTAGGGTTTAGCTTTTAGGTTTAGGGTTCAAGTTTTTATTTAGGGTTTAGGATTTTTGGTTTTTTTTAATAGAGAATAAATTGATTCATTTTCTTCTTTAATTTATTTAAGTTTTTTTATGACATGATATGACCATAGAGCAAATCAAAACCAGATAACTAGAATGATCTCTACTATCATTTATATGCGATATATTTCTTCAATTTCTCAAGTTCCAATTAGATCCACCTTGGCCTCTCGAGTAGTGGGAGCCACCATCATATCCTTGATTTCTCATTTTATAGAGGTTTTTTTCTAGAATTTTAGGACCACCTCCATAACCACTAGCACCTCCATAACCACCATTAGATCTTTTTCACCTCCATTTAGATTTAGCTTGGTTGGCAGTGTTGTTCTTTCCATGAAGCTTCTACTCATTCTTAGGTTTAAGTTTATTAAGTTTTAGGGTTTAGGTTTATTTTTTTAATTTATTTAATTACTTTAGGTTTAGGTTTAGGGTTTGGGGTTTAGGGATAGGGTTCAAGGTTTAGGGATTAGGGTTTAGAGTTTAGGATTTTAGGGTTTATGCTTTGGTTTGGGTTTTTTAGGGTTTTGGAACCCCATGATGCAGTATTTTATTGCCAAAAGGGTTACAAGGTCCTTAAAGGGATAAACTCGGCAACAAAGAGCTATCACTAAGGAGTAAATCCCCATCTAAGTACATCGAGCAAAAGAAAACATTAAAGCAATCAAAAGATACAAGATGATTAACATACTAAAGGAAGGTTAAGGCCAATGCTCGATGGTTGTAAGAGTGCTTGGTAATATGGAGCAAACCTCAAGATAAAAAAAGAGAAACACGCAGTTATAATGAGAGAGAGATTAGAGCAGGTTAAGGTAATAAAAAGGTAGAAGGAAACAATATAATATGAGTATGATAATAATGTGATAGAAGGCTCAAATCATCATCCATGTTAGGCGGATGCAAGTATGAGCAACAAAGTAAGGGTTACATCACATGAGCTACTGAACCAAAAAAGAGTGAGAACATCACGACCATCATAGCCAACAAACGTGAAGGAAGCATTGTTGATAATCATGTGAGCTTTATTACGCAAACCTAAACAAAATCATATTTATGCATATGAAATAGTTCAAGAAGAAATCATCCTGAAAACAACAAGAAGAAGTAGCTTGAAATCAAACAAAGCAAGTCAAAGAGTCTTTAAATGACACCATCCCAATTATAAGGTATATAAATGAATCGCAAGTACACTAGGGTAGATGTAAAGTCAGAAAATGAGCCCAATCAATATAATGAATGTGATTGGTGCAATCTCTTATTAGATCCAAATCAATAGTTGGCAAGAAACAATAGTAAGGGAAGGCGAAACCCAAGAAAATAGCCAATAAGCATGGCGAAAAAGCGAGAACTAAACCATAAACAGAAAAAGCAATAGTTCATAATACCACCCCATAATAGAGATTATATTCCAAGGAGTATAACGGGGTCCCCAATTAAAAGCAGGAGTCCAAATAATTTCCATATGAGAATCGAAAAACAAGACATCAAATAACCAGTAAAAGCGACCAGCGTAGCGGCCAAGGCAATGAAGATGAATGGGCCACATAAAGATTGCATTCACGATCCCAAGACAAAAGAAGCGAGCACAAGCCATTAGTTGTTGGGAATAGAAACAACAAGGGTAATGTAGATCAGCATCAGATAATGAGCAATACCCGATAAAAAAATAGCACTGAGAGAAAGCCAACAACAAAATAGTAACATAAAACAAATTAGGATCCACATTAGAATCAGAAAAATAAAAGACATAACCAAGACAAAAAATAGCAAAGGCAGTAGCCAAAAGACCAAGACAAGACAAAGGGACAACATAGTACCATAATTGGAAAACCACCTGACACCAATGACCAAAACAACAGACAAATACGGACAAGCATATAATTGAAACCCTTAATCATATCCAGGCGGATAAGAACCACGAAAAAACTACGGTGTTGAGAAACAGAGACATGAGAGGAATCGAGAGCCAATCCAACAGGTTATTGCGATTGGAACCGAAAAGGATCAAAATTGTATTCAACATGAATTCAAACAAAACAATATATAACGGTAACCAAGGCAAAAAACTAGCGCAACAAATAGAGGGCAAAACCATCCAAGCCTCTCAATCGAGTGACATAGTTAATAGCCAAGAAGATATAACATAGGAATAAGTATCTTCTGAATGCAATCATGAAACACCAAAAAACCTTAGGCAATCAAGACAACAAAAACCAGCTAGCTTGCCATAAAACCACCCATCCAGGATAAACAGTGCAATTGATACAAGTTTAACGGGGTTCAAAACAAAACCAACTAAGCAATCATCAACATCTTGAACAAAACAAACCAAAACCCAAATAGCACAGAGTATTAATCCGGTACCAACAACCAAGGCATTTAATATCAACAAGGCCAAGAATCCACCCCAAAAGCATATATAAAGATAGGGTGGGGAAGAAAACTCCCCACCACAAGCCAATCCAATAAGGGACATTCAAAATTAAGGATGATTAGTCACATTAATCCAGTCACAGGATAGCTGGGAAATAGAACCCAGTAGCAGGGACAGAAACAGAAACAAAGAAAAAAGGGTAAACACAGAAAAAACCAAAAGAAAGGCCAACATGAAAGCCATTCTGGGGGGAAGATAAGACCAAAGCCCCAATCTTGAGCTTCGCAGGAAAGGTTCTCTTGAATATAACAACTAGTAACAATCAAGAAACTCCATCAGGTAAAATAAACGACAAATAAGAGTTACATAAAAGGTTAACCAAGAAGTACTATCAAAGTTCCTGAATTACGCCATTAAGGGTAAGGAGGTGAATGAAAGCACAAGAACATCCATAGGGTGGAAGAAAAAGAAAGCACCAAAGATCCCACCAAAGAGACCCTAAAAACAGAAATGGATTCAGAAAGAGCTTTGTAAGGGTCCAGTTCTGGTATAAACAAATAGCCAAGATGATAAGTATCAAAAAGGCCAAATAACCTCTTCATGCAGTAAATTAAAATATAATTCCAGTAAAAAGCGACTCAAGCTAGAATCAAAGAGAATATGGAGACAATGATATCAAAAACCAGCTCATTATGGTTAGGATCCAATAACCTAACAAAATCATCAAGATCCCAAGTGGGATTGCGGTTATAAAACCAAGAATAACACAAAGCTCAACCGGGTTCCAATTCAAGAGATTGATGTGCATATAGTTCAACATCATCCATAATATTGTAAATGCCAAGTCATGGTAACAAGACAACAATGATATCTATGAGGGGAGTCCAAACACAAGGAAATAGAAAACGAAGAAAGAAGAGGGAAGAATTAGATTGGTAAGGAGAATTGTCCAAGTTAACTGACCATAAGTATTTGGGTATTGTAAATTGATCAAAGAGGATGATCTTGTCTAATCCGATTAGCAAGGTAATCACCTTCCATGACATGAGTGATGGTAAAATTCGGTTGAGAGAAGAGCCCTAGTTTGCTTGAGGAGGTAGTACAAACAAGCGTTGCTCATATTGGTAGAAGTCAAAAGGTCAATCGGTAGAAGAGCATCCACCTCTATCCAAATATTGAGCATTTTGAAGACAAATTTCAAGAGCTTTGTGGACCATAAGCTCAGATAAGGGACGATCTTTGGAAATAAGGGGATAAGCAAATGCACATAGGGTATACCCTTAGAATCCCAAAATGCCAATGAGAGCCGAGCCATCGTATTAATTTTAATAATATGATCAAGAGGTTTTTTCCAAAACCATTCTATCATTTCGATAGTAAGCAGTGCGGAAGGTTGAGGCCAAGTTTATTGGCGCAGATTATAGCCTTTAAAATGTATGATGAATTAAATTGGCTTTAAACAAGTCACAAATTTTGTTTTAGTTCTAGTAATAATCCTCATGTGATTCATACGAATCCCACGATGTTTAGCTTCATTTGGTCCATCCATATGAACCAAATAAGAGTAATGGCGATTATGATTTTAATATGACCTTTAATGGCATTGTCAAAGTAAACTTCAAGAAGTTGATATATAAAGTAAAAGTAATTAAAATTGGCGGTGTTGAATAGATGCATCATACCAAATCCAAATTTTAGAATAGCCCCATTAACAAAACATGGTTAACATTCTCAATATGAACAACATTGACATTTAGAGGGTAAATAAAACCCTTTACCCCACAACAAAGAGTCAAGAATAAAGTTTTTTAGGATATGCCAAGTTAGAGCAGTAAGAAGGGGATATTGTTATTCCAAATTTTGGAGAACACAATAGAAGAATCGAGTGTCTTTAGTGTGAAGCCACACATTTTAAGGTTGAAATCCCCATTATGAGATAGCTTAAAGATAATCGATCATGATTGTTAGGGTGATAGAATAGTAATCATATTTAAGAAAGTGGAAGGAATAGAATCGATGTCTTACTAGTGTTCCACTTGTGGTTTTGCAGAATGAATTAACTCGATGAAGTGGAGTGAGTGTAGAGTAAGTCATCAATGGATCCACCACCACTCAGTTGTCTTGCCAAAAGAAGGAATTGCGAGTTTATGCCCCAAAAAATTAAAGATCCCATTTGAGAATAAAGTCTTCTCCACAGAGAATCACCCGATTTAAAGGGACAAATGAGAGGATGTTTACCACGGCAATATTTAGAAGTCATGAAATTCACCCAAAGACTATTTTTGCTCTAAAATTCCACCAAAGTTTGTAGGAGAAGGCATTGATAACTTCTTTGATGGATTTACATCCAGACCTCCCTCTTCAAGGGTACCACAACTTTTAGACCAAGATGACCGGTGCATTCTTTTAGAGGAGGTATTGGTTCCCCGAAGAATTTGTTTAAGAGGCTCAATTCTATTGATGGTAGAATTGGTAGGCACAATGGTTTGAAGAAGGTATATAGGCATGGAATTTAGAGTGCTCTTGATCAAGGTAAGCCTACCAAGAAGAGTAAATGAAATTCCCAAATGAAATTTTGTTAGAAATTTTCAATTAGATCATCAAAAGGTGTGATCTTTTTGGCCTTTAAAAGCGGAGCCCCTGGGTAATTAAGAGGGAGTTGATTTTGCTTAAAATTAGTAATTACGGATATTTGGTTAAGTCTATTAGAGGAATCTTAGTTGAAGGAATAAAACCACATTTTCCTTCATTAAGAAAAGACCACTAACTTTACCAAAATCATTTAGAAGATTCTTAATGGTTTTAACATGTTGAAGAGCTTGCAGAAGATAATGAAATCATCACAGCTAAGATGAAATAGGAAACCTCCATGAGTTTTAAGACATATTAGGATTATTAGCGAAGAGATCGTTAAGGCTCTGTATTCAATAGCGATGATAAAGAGAAGGTGATAGTGGGTCACCTTGCCTCAAACCATGGCTAGAAGGAAAGAAACCTATGGACTCAATTCATGATAAGAAAACCGACATTCGTGATACACCTTTTATAATCATAAAACTATCGGAAAAACCAAACAAATTCAGGATTTGAAAGAAAATCTCATGAGAGTTTGTCAAAGGCTTTAGCGATGTCGGTTTGAATAAGATGTTGCCTCCTCTAGTAGGGACATCAAGGTCATGAACCACTCTTGAGCAAGAATAAGAATATATTGCTTTGTGTTTAACAAAACCGTTTGATTTGGGAGATGATTTTAGGAAGCAAAGGCTAAATATTATTTATTAATTTAGCAATGAGTTTTGAAAAAAAGGACTAATCGTCTAAAATTGCAAGATTGATTGTTAGTTTTGGAAATAAGGACAATAAGTGCTTGAAAAGTATTTGGGAATAGGATTGCCATCAAAGAAATCAACAACATCAACTAAGTCGGTTTTAATAAATGACCAACAATCTTTGAAAGAAGTGGGTGATTATAGCCGTCGGGGCGACAAGTCGATGTTCATGTTCTTAAGAGTATTACTAATCTCCTCTTCGGAAGGGCACATAGTGAGTAAATGATTATCCTCACTGTTAATGATGGGTGTTTGATAAAGTTCCCAGCAACGGATTATAATTTAATAAAGTTTGGAAATGATGTATGACAGAATCCTTAATATCATTGTTATCGGTTATCCATTCACCATTAGAGTTCTTAATTTTCTTAATCGAGTTTAAGGCTTTTCCGTTTATTACAAATGGCATGAAAATACGGTGTTTTATCACCATCAAAATATGTTTGCTTTTGACTTTTTTGATAGGTTTCTTCCATGTTTTGATAATTAACCAAGTTATTCTTGGCAATGTTCAACTCCTCAAGTTTCTTGGGATGAGTTCAAGGAACAAACCTCTTGTTCCATAGCTTTAAGATTTGTGAAAAGGTTTTTAAAATATTTTTGTTCCACCAATTGAGATTTTGTTTAAGTCTTTTGAGCTTAAGCCAAAGGCGAGTCACTTTAATTATCAGGAAAAGCGGGGCCATCCAATTAGTGAGAGCGACATTGGTGAAGTCACTATGTTGGGTCCACATATTTTGAAATCACGAAAGGAGAGGGGTACGGGTTAGTTGGGGGATTTTGAAGGAAATCAAAAGAGGAGCATGGTCGACAAAGTTCTTAAAATGCTCAACAATGGTAGACGATTGATCCAAAGAGAAAGAGGTCTATCAAGCGTTGCCAAAATCAGTTGTGAAGAAGACCTGAAAATATGTCGATTGCGATCAATGATCATATTTGAGAAGTCCTCCATGGAATGAAGGTTAGGAGAACATCCTCCTAGGGTTTAGTGTCTAAACTTTAGGGTTTAGTGTTTAGTGTTTAAGCTTTAGGGTTTAGGGTTTTGAGAGTTTAGGGATTAGGGTTAGCATAGGGTTTAGGGTAAAAGCTTTAAGTTTTACGATTTTTAGAGTTTAGGTTTTATTGTTTAGGGTTAATTTATGGTTTAGGATTTTGGGTTTTAGGGTTTAGGGTTTAGGGTTTAGGTTTATTTAGGGTTTAGGATTTAGGATTTAGGGTTAAGGGTTTATGGTTTAAGGTTAGGGTTAGGGTTTAGGGTTTAAGGTTCAAGGTTTAGGGCTTAGGGTTTAGGTTTTAAGGTTTTGGGTTAAGGATTAGTTTAGGGTTTTGGGTTTAGGGTTTAGTGTTTAGGGTTTTTTAAGGTTTAGGGTTTGGGGTTGTAATTTTAGGGTTGTAGGTTTAGGGTTAGTTTTAGGTTTTAGGGTTTAGGGTTTTTTTTTTTAATTAAGTAAACCTGCAAGTTTAGGTTTCATAAGTTTATTTAGTTTATTTTTATTTATTTTAGTTAATTTTTTTTATATTTTTATTTTGGTTTATTTTTTCTTTTTATTTTGTTTTGTTTATTTATTTTAACTTTATTTATTTTATTTTAAGTTTTTATTTTAGTTTATTATTTAGGTTTATGTTTAGGTTCATGTTTATTTTTTAGTTTAGTTTTATTTTTATTTTAATTTTTTAGGTTTAGGTTTTATTTTTTATTTTTAGGCTTAGATTTAAGTTTTAATTTTTTATTTTAGGTTTTATTATTTAGTTTATGTTTAGATTTGTTTTTAGTTTATTTTATTTTATTTAGGTTTAGGTCTAGGTTTAGTTTATTTTAGGTTTAGGTTTCAGTTTTATTTATCTTAGTTTAGTTTATTTTAGTTTTGGTTTTGGTTTATTTTATTTTGATTTTAAAATTAGGTTTTTTTAGGTTTTATTATTATGTTTAGGTTTTTTATAATTTTTATATTATTTTAATTTAGGATTATTTTATTTATATTTTATGTTTAGTTTTTATTTTATTTAAGTTTTTTTATTTTTTTTAGTTTAGTTTAGGTTTTTATTTATATTATTTTAATTTAGTTTTTATTTATATTCTTTTAGTTTTATTTTATTTTGTTATTATTTTATTTTTAGGTTTAGATTTCGGTTTAGGTTTTAGTTTATGTTCTTATTTTATTTCATTTTTATATTATTTTGGTTTAGGTTTTTTTATTTGTTTTATTTTTAGGTTTTATTTATTTTAGGTTTAGGTTTTTAGCTTTCTAGAGTTTAGGGTTTAGGGTTTAGGGCTTACGGATTTAAGGTTTACGGTTTAGGGTTTAAGGTTTTAGAGTTTAGGGTTTAGGGTTTAAGTTTTAGGTTCAGGGTTCAGCTTTTAGTTTAGGGCTTAGGGTTTTTGGTTTTTTTTAATAGAGAACAAATTCAGATTCAACATTTATTCTTTTTTATTTCATCAACCAAGTAACACCCCAAGTTTTCTAAGACACAAGTGACAACGTAGATAAAAATGAGCACGCATAGAGCAAATCAAAAACCCTAGATAACTAGAGTTGTGTCTACAAAAAGACACAATTCCATAAATAGTAGATATGATGGGTTGTTCTTTAGTTTCTCAAGTTCCCATGAGAACCACTCTAGCCTCTCGAGTAGTAAGATCTACCATCATGTCCCCGAGCTCTCCCTCAGCCACCCCCATGACAGTAACCTTTGTCGCTCGTCCTGCCTCCATAACCACCACCACTCCGACCAGCACCTCCATATCCACCAGCACCTCTAGATCACCCACCACCATAGTGATAATCATCGCCTCCGCCTTTACCTCCACCTGATCTTGGGAGGCTTTAATGGTGATGTTCTCTATCAAGGTTCCTCCCATTCTTAGGGTTTAGGTTTCTTAGTTTGGGTTTAAGTATATTTTAAATTTATTTAGTTACTTTAGGTTTAGGTTTTTTAGGGTTGGATAGTTTTAGATGTTAGGATTTTAGGGTTTATGCTTTAGGGTTTGGCTTAGGGTTGTGGCTTAGTTTTTATTTACTATTTTTTGGGTTTTAGGTTTTGGTTTAGATTTAGGGTTTAGAATTTTTTTTTAAATTAAGTAAACTGGTAGGTTTAGGTTTATTTATTTAGTTTATTTAATTTATTTCTTATTTATTTTAGTTTATTTTATTTTATTTTTTGTTTAGGTTTATTTTTTATTTTTATTTAGTTTTGTTTATTTATTTTAGTTTAGGTTTTTATTTTAGTTTATTTTTTATGTTTAGATTTATTTTTTTATTTTGAGTTTTATTTTATTTTATTTTTAGGTTTATTTTTTTATTTTTTAGGTTTAGGTTTATGTTTTTTTTTATTTTTATGTTTAGGTTTTAGGGTTTTATTTTAAGTTTATTTTTTAGTTTTATTTTTTAGTTTAGGCTTAGGATTATTTTTAGTTTATTTTATTTTATTTAGTTTAGGTTTAGGTTTTATTTATTTATTTATAATTTAGTTTATTTTAGTTTAGGTTTAGGTTTATTTTATTTTGTTTATTTTATTTTTATTTTAGATTTTGGTTTTTTTAAAAGTTTTGCATTTAAATTTTATTTTTTATTTATTTTAGGTTTAGTTTTTATTTGGTTTTAATTTTATTTTATTTTAGGTTTTGCTTATTTTTATTTTATGTTTAATTTTTATTTTATTTAATATATTATTCTTAGGTTCATTTTATTTTTTTAGTTTAGTTTAGGTAATTATTTATTTTATTTTCATTTATTTTTATTAGTTTATTATATTTTATTTTTAGGTTTAAGTTTATGCTTTTATTTTATTTTATTTTGAATCCTTTAAATCATTGTGTTAATGCTATCCTCGAAGTTTAGCAACAGATGGTTTGAATACTTGAAAAAATGTGCCAGAGTCAGATCCCGGGTAGTGTTAATAAGCAAGGGTTCTACATTATGGACTGACGCGGCAAAGAAGTTAGTCCATGAAACTAGAATTAGGTTAGGATCTTGGAATATGTACTCACACAAGTAAATTAATGGAATTAATAGATATTATGGTTCATAAAGATAAATATTTTATGTGTTCAAGAAACTAAATGGTGAGAAGCCAAGATTGATAGTTTAGGTTTTAAACTTTGATTTCAAAAAGTAAACTAAAAAGGTGATTATAGATAAAAGTTTGAAGGATAATGTTATAAGTATTAATATGTGGGATATAAATTTTAAAGATTATCATTGATATTAAGATTATCAATGTTATAAGTGCCTATGCTCTCAAGTAGGTTTGGAGGTAAGCTCAAAAGAAAAATTTTGGAATGAATTAGAGGATTAATACAAAAGATACCCTCTAAAAAAGTATTTATTAGGGAGATTTAAATGGACATGTTAGAGTAAGATTTTAAAGTATTCATGGTGGTTATGGATTTGTGACTAATGGAAGGTAGACTATATTAGATTTTGCCTTACATGATTTGATTGCTAATACTTTATTTAAGAAAAGAGATGATTATTACTTATAAAAATGGATCTAAGAAACATGATTGATTATTTTTGATAAGAAAAATAGATCGTCTATGTAAAGATTAAATCATTCCAAGTGAAATTTTAAGACCCAACATCGACTATTAGTTTTAGATTTTAAGATGAAAGGTTGTAAGAGAAAAATAAACTTAATTATTGTCCTAGGATTATAGGGACACTTAAAGAATACAAATAAAAATATTTTAACAGCTACAAGAAATTAAAGTTTGGATGTAAAGAACGTTATGTGAAAAAAAAAAGTGTTATTAAACAAGCTAAAGATGTTTAGAATCAAAAGGAAAAGCTTCTTTTAATAAGAATAGTTGTGGTGAGTGCGAAAAGATAAGAAATAAGAAGATTGTTATAAAACTTTTTAAAAAACCTGAGAATTGGGAAAGATATAAAATGGTAGAGATTCTAAGAAAGAATATATGATGAAAAATTTATTTTTAGTGATTTATACAATAGATTAGATACCAAAGAAGGTGAAAGATGTATAAGTTACAACCAAAGAGATGAGAAGAAAGAATAGTTCAGTAGAGTATTAAGGATGAAAATAATAAAGTGCTTTTCTCTAAAAAGATATTGAAAATAGTGGATGAGGTATTTTAATAAACTTTTAATGAAGGATCCGAAAGTACGATTGATTTTAAGAACCTTAATACAAACAAAATAGAGAATTTTATTTTATCGTCAGATTAGTAACTGTTAGTGAAGCTTTAAAGAAAATGAAATGTGGAAAAGCAAGAGACCTGATAATATTCCAATGTATGTGGAAATGTTTAGAGATCAAGGAATTTCTTGGCTTACAAATCTTTTAATGTTATTTTAAAGACTAAAAGATGCCGATGAGTGGAGAAAGAGTTTGTTGGTTCCTATATTTAAGAATAAAGGTGATGCACAAGAGAAATTATAGAATTAGTTAACGCCATACATTAAAATTATGGGAGAGAGTAATCATAGGTTACGATGTGATACGTAAGTTTCTCACAAGCTTTGGTTTCATGCCGTAGATCTACTATGGATGCTATACATTTGTTAAGAGGTTTGATGGAGAAGCATAGAGAAAATAAGAAGGATCTACATATGATATTTATTGATTTAGAAAGCTTATGATAAAGTCTCAAGAGATGTTCTTTGGAGAGTTCTAAGAAAGAAGTTAATATTGGTTATATTCAAGTCATTAAGGATATGTATACTAGAGCCACTTGTGTCCATACACAAGGAGGATTGACAAAATATTTTCCTATTTCTTGGATTACATCAAGGATCAACATTAAGCCCTTATCTTTTTTACTTTAGTTATGGATGTTCTTAGGCATTTACAAGAAGATGTACCTTGGTGTATGCTTTTTCGATGACATTCTTCTTGTTGATAAGACTAGAGAGGAGTCCAACGAAACTTGAATTATGGAGGTCAACTTTAGAGTCTAAAGATTTTCATTTAAGCATCTAAACCTAATATATGGAGTGTAATTTTAGTTGTAGAAGTTTTAGTGGTAGTGTTTATTTTAGATCAAGTCATTAATAAGAGTGAGCTTATTGATATTTAGGCTCTATTATTCAAAATGATGGTGAAATAGATGGAGATATTATTAGTAGAATTCAAGTTGGATGGTTGAAGGAGGAATGCATCCCCTATTATGTGATAGAAAAGTTCCACTTAAACTTAAGGAAAATTTTATAAGATGGTGGTAAGACCGCAATGACTTATGGTGCGTAATGTGGCCAATAAAAGATAAACATAAGACTAAGTGTTACAGAGATGAGGATGCTCGTGGATGAGTGGCTTTACCCCAGAGATAGAATGCAAAATGAGTATGTTTGGGAAAAGTTGGAGTAGCTCAGATAAGATTAGGGAGAGTCGCCTTAGATGGCCACATAAAGCGCCCAGTCCATGACCATTATGAGAGTAGATGCATTAGATCCTTTATGTTAAGAAAGGTAGAGGTAAAAAAAGACTAAAGATGTATAAAAATGATCTTATGAATTAAATGAGAATTTGACACATAATGGACACAATGGAGACTAACGATTCATGTAGCACCCTGGGATTAAGGTTTGTTGTTATTGTTGTTGTTGTTGTTGTTGTTGTTGTTTAAGTTTATGCTTTTATTTTATTTTATTTTTTATTTAGGTTTATATTTATTTATTTATTTATTTTTAGGTTTTATTTAGTTTAGGTTTAGGTTTTTAGGTTTTAGGGTTTGTGGCTAAGGTTTAGGATTTTATTTAGGGTTTTAGAGTTTAGGGTTTAGGTTAGGGTTTAGGTTTAGTTTAGTCTTTAGCTTTATAGTTTTCATTTGGGTTTGTGGTTTTGGGGTTTAGGGTTAGCTTAGGGTTTGTTGGCTTAGGGTTTAGGGTTTAGGTTTAGCTTTAAACTTTAAGATTTTCTAGGTTTAGGGTTTAGGATTTTGAGTGGTTTAGATTTGTTTGAGTTTAGGTTTGTGGGTTTGTGGTTTAGATTTTAGGATTGGGTTTTAGGTTTAGGTTTTGGTTCAAGTTTTAGTTTAGGGTTGAGGGTTTTTGGTTTTTTTTAGCAGAGAACAAATTTAGATTCACCATTATCTTTTTTTTTTTATTTCATCAACCAAGTAATACGCTAAGTTTTCTAAGACACGTTTGATACATGATAAAAAATGAGCACGATAGAAATCAAAAAACCCTAGATAACTGTAATCCATCTCTAAAGACACAATTCTATAAGCAGCAGATCGGATTGATCGTTCTTCAATTTCTTCAGTTCCCATCAGACCCACCCCAACCTTTCGAGTAGCAAGATCCCCATCATATCCCCAATCTCTCTACCAACAAGGTTTTGAATCCTCCCAGTCATAACCACCACTACTTTGACCACCACCTCCATATCCAACAGCACCCCCAGATCCCCGACCACCAATGCAATAATCATCGCCTCCACCTTTGCCTCGAATGCGAGATCTAAACTGAGCCTGGTTCACGATGATGTTCCTTCAAGGTTCTACCCATTCTTAGCATTTAGGTTTAGGTTTATTAGGTTTTATTAATTAGGTTTATGGTTTGGGGTTTAATGTTTAGGGTTTAGGGTTTTAAGGTTTATGCTTTTAGGGTTTAATGTTTAGGGTTAGGGTTTAGTGTTTAGGGTTTAGGGTTTAGGGTTTAGGGTTTAGAGCTGTAGGTGAATAGTTGCATCCAATACAGCTCCTCGTCCTTTTTGGCAATGACAACCTCCTCTTCAAAAGAAAGTCTCTCGATGAGTTCAACATCAATAAGGGATAGAATTTGTTTATTTTTGGACCTTTATTAGAATGAACTCATCTTCCAAACCAATTCAAAATTTTGGCATCTGCCTCTTTTCTCCTTGAGGGACATGTAGATGGTGACCTTAAGGATCTAGCCAACTTCATGGTATACCATGGTAATGAAAACTTAGGTTTGAGAACCTAGGACCCATCAATGTTGATGACCAACAGAATCCCGTAGATGTCGGCTCTTGACACATACTATAATGGCTAACTCGAGTAATCAAAGTCTCAACTGACTTTGTTATTGTGGTGGAGATAATATGAGAATCTCATTACATCGTGGTCTGGAGTTAAGAGAACTATTCCTACCCATGCCTTTCCTGGAAGAGTAAATCGTGGTGCATCCCCTTTATGAAATGAAGACGCACTGTCAAAATACATCTCCCAATGATGATTGTCAACCTCCCCTAAGTTCATGATTGTCGGAGATCGCCTCAAAGAATCAATAGGAAGTGTGTCTTTGCGAAATGCTAGTGCTTGTCTTTTTACCGCACGAAGGGGTATGAGTGTGATATCAAACTGTGAGAGAATCTTGGATTAATGTGCCAAATGTTCGATTATTGGCGTGTCATGAGATATCGCTGGATTGATTAGAAATCAGTTTTCCTTATGAAAGCATATAGTACGTAGCTTTGGGATGCAAAGATCAAAGCTAGGTAATGTTTCAATAGGGAGGGTTTACTTCCAGGATCAGACGATGTAGTAGTAGAGACTCTACTTTCATTGGCTTGGGCCAACAAAGCGTGAGACTCATTCAATGCTAAAGGATGAGTGGCCGCCGGATGGGCTGCTAGAATCCAAATTCACAAATCTGATATCTTCAAAGGCATGCTAGCACTTATCATCCTACTTGAACTTGGCATCCTTTTTGACAAGTGCTGAGAATCGTTTGCATCTCCATGATAGGTTAGAGATAAAGCGTTTTAGATACGCCAACCGACTTTGGAAAGATCTTAGTTGAGTTAAAATTTTAGGAGGTGGCATTTCTAAAATAGCTTTGATCTTTTCAGGATCTATTTTTATTCCTTAATGTCGGACAATAAACATAAGGAATTTCCCTAAAGCTACTCCGAATGCACACTTCAGGGGATTCATTTTGTGCTTATATTGTCTTAACCATTCGAAAACTACTCTCAAGTAAAGAGATGATCTTCCTTTTTTCTGCTCTTAACTATTAGATCATCAACATAACATTCAACCTGATGATGGATGAGTTCGTTGAAGATAGTCATATGTAGTATGTACATTTTAAGATCGAAAGGCATGACCTTATAATAATGATTCATTCGGGTTTGCGGTATTTCTTTTATCCCTGGGCCATCTTGATTTGGTTTTAGCGGATGAACCATCCATGAAGGAAAATCTTGCGCGAAGGCGATGTCCACCATTAATTATGGTATAAGAAGAAGAAATTCATCCTTAGGACATGCCTTGTTTAAGTCACCGAAATCGACGCATATGCGAATTTGGACATTCTTCTTCTTAACTAGGACGACACTGGCTAACCAGGTATGGTATTTTTCTTCCCTGATAAAATCAGCATCGATCAATTTCTTGACTTCAAAAATGATCTGTTGTTCAATTTCTAATCGCATGTGTCTAGGAGCTTGCTTGATAGAGTTGACATTATGATCTATTGCTAATTTGTGGACTGCTACGTTAGGAGATAATCTAGGCATTTCTTCATAGTTCCATGCAAAGCAATTCTTAAACTCAATCAATAGTTTAAGCAAGTCATTAGTATCTTCTTCATTCAACAACGAACTGATGTATGTCAGGTGTGAATTTTCTTCTGTCCCGAGGTTGATTTCTTTAAGCTTGTCAATTATTGAATGGATCTCCTCTTCAAACTTTAGCAACGCCTTTTTGATTTGGAGATCATCTAGATCATCTGAAGTTTCTAAACACACATCCTTATAAAAGCAAGTTTAGTGTGAAAAGAACCTATCAGATTTCAAATGATTGATAACAACTAAGCTGTAATCATCGTCATCGACTGGACCCACTGTACTGAATCTTAATCCTAATCTTGATTGTGCATCCTTGCCTCGGTTGTTCCATAGATTTTTGAAGTACTCTGGCCTTTGCTTAGACCATGTGTAAGGAATCAAACCCTTCTTTGCAAGATTTAGAATACAAGACGAGTACCAATCAAAAGACAATTCTATTAATTCTTTATATGAATCATCCTCCAGTTCTACATCAACTTCTGGACTTGAGGATGATGATCTCAATAGGAATCTCTTTGGCTTCACATCAAGGAAGACTTAGGGGCTTCCTTAACTACAAAACCTTTAGCTTTTTGAGAGTAAAGTGAGGTTAGAGCTAAAGTTCCCAATCGCTGCCTGATAGTTTCACATACACTTAATTCGAATAATTTCATATTTTGTTTGGAGGCCTGGTCTTCAAGGGCATCAAAATTATATTTTTAAATACAGAGCATAGATATTTATGAAATAACTTGAAGAAGCACTTCAATGACAATGATAACCAAAAAGTTCAAAATTTAGTTTGGATAGCCACTAATGGATTTACCATATAAGAATTTAAATTGTTCCATTTAAGTTAAGAAGTTCATTCTCATTTACTCTCATTGCAATACAAATAATTGAAGCATGAGCTTTTAACCAACATTAAAAATTATTACAATACAAACAACATGTTTGAATCATTTAATGCTTGAAAAGCTATTGCTAACTTGATTAGCGTGATTAGAGAGATGATTATAGAGCAACGAGCTCAATAAAAGTTGAATTTGACGGTTGAAGAAGAAAGTATCTTAGGAAATAACTTCAATAAAAGAATAGTTTATTAATAGAAAATCAAGATCATCAGAGACTAGGATTGAAGATATTTGTGAAAACATGAAGTGGATGTCAAAAATAGAAAATATAGCAGTAGATTTTTTGGCAAATGATTAGGCTAACTTGCATCCACATACCTGTATTCATTAAAACTAAAAAACATCATTTAGAACATATTTATGTAAATGAGTACTAGCACATCATTAGATAATCTTATCTAAGATTTAAGCATTGGTATCTTATTCTTTGTATTAAATGATTGATTTATAAAATATCATCATTATTTTTTATTTTTTTTAACAATTTTTAGATATAGAATGACCTACGACAATGTTAACTCTTCTTAAGAAAAAATAATAAAATGTAGTTAATAATAGTATTAAGTCCTAATACTCTGAGGCCTTAAGGAAACCAAGAAAAAGTAAGCTGCAAAATTCCTAAAAAAAACCAAAAACCAAAAACATAAAGTCCAAGAGAGTTTACAAAATATAACCATCATAGATTTGAGGTAACCACAAGAGCATGCGGACGAACACACTTAATCGATCACTCCAATAAACGCCTAATACAATGACATAATAATCCAATATATACAACCACATAGTGGTGCTGGTTACGACCAAGTTACTCATGAGACACGAGAACTTTTAAAAATGAAGTGCTTTGATACTTAATGTGTGTGAACTTGCCAAAATAGTTATCTTTTTCTTTCATTTTGAGTACTTAGTTTAAAGATGAAATCATATACTTATTCAATTTGCTCAAAGATTGTACATGTACACTGCTTAAACTTAAAGGCGATTGCATAATTTGGTTCCCCGACTATTAGATTATTGTTCCCAAGCACTCAATTATCCCAATGTGATTGACAATACTATGGCATAAAACTATGCAAAATAATTATAATTATAATTCAGGAATACCAAAATATGTGCATTCTATAAAAAAAAGTTATCAATCAAATATAAAGCATTAAAATATTGTTATCAAAAGGACTTCGAGTTTGTCATAATAATCAGTAGAGAAGAGCTAAAGTGATTTTAAAATGGGTTATTGACTTATAATAAACTAATACATGACTACTTATAGTAGAAGGGACTAAGAATAATATCTAAGTTATTAGAGTTTTTGTATGGACAAGCAAATTAATTCTTCTAGCCTAAGAAAAATTAAAAAGGAGGTTTGATCCCACATCATAAATAATCAAGTAATAAAAATGGTAATGATTTCTGAGATAGTTTATATACTTTTATGGACGGACAATTCTGCTGCATTATCTCAACTTTCAAGATCTAAATTAATCCATGCATGCATTTCTAAACATATTACTACAATTCAATGTAACTGTTTTTATAGAGCAAAGTTGATGGTATAAGATCCTATGTAAACTACAGTTAGATTGGTAACCACATTTCTACGAAGAATTAATAGCTAATGTTATGTTAACGTATATATAATTATTATAATATATAAAAATAGTTACTTGTAGTTGAACTGATCAATGTTTCTTACAATTATATTACAACTACTGCAACTAAATACGTTTCACTTATTATAGAGGTAAAATTTGTGAAAGTTCTATAAATGCCCCAGAAATTGAACCAAAGATTGTAGTTTTTTTTTTTTTTAAATGAATTGATGGTGTCGAACATGCAACATGTACTTGAACCGTGAGCGAAGACTGTAACGCCTTCAAAAATAAAAAAATAAAAAATTTTGAACCGACTAATGTCGGTTCGAATCAAACCGCCATTAGAGGGAGGTGTTGGCTACCTTCCAACCGAACACATGAAGCGAGCGAGAGAGAGAAGTAGAGGGCGAACCGAGAGAGTAGACGAGCAAAGGAGAACAGAAAAGAGATCGAACATGCAGTTGTGGCTTGCCTCCTGTAAACAATCAAAGAGAGAACCAGTTGTCGAGCGCTCATGGATTGTTCGTGCCCTAGCAAGCTAAGCCGAGCAGTCACCACATACCGAGCACGAGGACGTGCATGTATCGGGACGAGCCGCGGAGGGAGGATGAGTTTGGGATTTTTGTGTTTATGGGTGATTCCATATAATATATATGTATAGTTAAAATTTGTTGAATTTTCTTTAGATATTTGATATTTAAATAATATATTTATTAATTTATAAATTTTACTGAGAAAATAAAATGAATTTATAAAAATTAAAAACTTAATGATTGATATTATTTATAGTGAGATTAAGAGTAAAATTGTTAACCCACAAGAATATTTGTATGATATTAAAAAAATAATAATTTAAATTCATAGCTATAATTTTGAAATCAAGAAATTAGAAATTTATTTGGTTACGTTTACAAATTAAAGCTTTTTAAAATTCAATTAAACAAGATAAAATAATTAATATGATTTATAAACTTTAAGAGAAGTAATTACATTTATATAACGAGGAAAACTATTAGATAGTTTGAATGAGAAGTTTATATTAACTATTAAGAGAAAATACTATGAGTATTCATATCATTATATTCAATTGTAAATATTTAATAAAAGAAATAAATAGTTCATTTATAACATTTAGCTAAATAGTAATTTAGGCTCATTAAGTAAAATAATATAAATTTAAGAGAAGGTGAAATTATAATAAATAGAAGTATTAAAATTGAAAGTAATTAATGACAATTTATAACTTAAGTATATTTATAAATATGATGTTGTGGGTAACAAAGGAGGCATAGTTAAGAATTAATTAATAATATAAGATCAAATAAATTCTTTCAAGTCAAGCTTGTAAAATAATCTTGAGGCGAGTAATTATATTTTTGAATTTTATTATTGTTTCTTGCTTCTCAACCTTATACATTTAACTAGTATGTTTGATTTAAGTTCTTCTCATTTATGATTTTTACTGATTGGCTCTTTAATATAATTTATTTATCATATTGTTAAGAATGAGATATGTATTAGTATTACATAAAGAATGCATATACAATAATTTTTTAAGACAATACATGTTATGATGAACACAAATGAAAAAATTATATATATATATATATATATATATATATATATATATATATATATATATATATATATATATATATATATATATATATATATATATTATGATACTGATTGGGGCATAATATACCCATATGTGTTGATAACTTTTTTTCCACCTTAAGTAATAGTGAAATTTAGACGAACACTCCGCTGTGTCTACGAGGATGTATCTGCTAGGGATGAGTTGAAGCCTTGATGAGTTGAAGCCTTTCTATTTGAGATAATAGTGAACTTATCTGCAGGTCATTTTGCCGACAAAGTACGTATAAGTCAAAGGTGAGTTAGGTTAGGTTTAGATGATTCCCCTGAGAAGGATGTTCAAATTAAGAAATAAAGTTCAATGTTTTTACATTTAAAAATATTTATTTATATGACATTCATAATCATAATTGATACAAATTTGTTCAAGTTATAATATGAATTTCTTTAATTTGATAGAAAAGATTGGCATATATATTACTATCTTTTAATCAAGTATTGTGATTTAGAATTGTAATTATTCTATTAGGTTTTTGAAAACTCACTATGTTTTTATTTAATAACTCAAGTTTAAATGAGTGAAGAAGAGAGAATTGGTATCGTAGATGAGGTAGCAACCAACAAAGGTATTTTGATTCTTGTATTACATTTGTTAGTTCTCTAGCACTTTCATTATTTTTATATTTAGAAATTTTTTGAATTATTAGTAATCTAAAAATAAAAAAAATATATTTTATATTATTTTATATAATCAATCTCTTAAGCCAGTCAGAACAAAGACAACATTTTGAGGATAGCATTATGATGAAACTCAATCTATAAAGCTATTTTAGCGACGATATTTTTGTCTAATTTTTCAATTAGTTAAGTTAGAATGTATAAGTTTTAAGTTGAATTTTCTAGTTCATACTTCCAAATTTCTATTTAATGGAATGGTTGTTTGAATTTGAATTTCATGATGAAAAAGACCCTTCAACTACTAACAATTCTGGTAAATCAACAAACTAAATTGCAAGAACTGCAACAAACCAATGACAACAATTACCTATGGCATGTAGTTCTCTATGGTAAGCAAACTAACATCGCTTGAATATTTTAACAGCTTTAATAGGTCATGCACCTAGCCACAGCTCGTTTCCCTATGGCCTTTGAAATTTCAAAGGCAGTAGGCATGGCCTTAACAACCATGTTTTGGTGAACTGCAAGTCAAAAATCACTACTATTAAAAAGTGGCTTATACTTTTTCTAATAGAAAATCTTAGCCTTTTATTTGATTTGATTTGATGATTTCAATCATAGCTATTAATTGTGTCTATTTCTTTAAAGTCAAAAGGTGAAGGTTATATGAAGCATTCATTACTTTTTGAGAGTATTTATATAGATAATACATAATTCTAATATATTCACATATCTACCACTAAACTTTCATATTTATTTAAATAGCATCTAAATCTCTATTATTATATAAAAAGAGCACATCATTACTTTTTTTGAGTGAAATGCATATTTTTATGCATAGAAAAGTGGCATTTTTATAAATATCAAATTTCAGGTGTTGGATATGTAAATGCATAGGAATTGTGTGCTATGTATGCAGATTTTCCTATTTTATATTGAGACGTAATACAAAAGGTTGTGATTATATATAAGAAATGATATTTTTAATTTAATAATAGAAAAACTAAACTGTTTAAACCAACCGTGTCTCTTCTCTTAATCATTATTTTCTTCTCATATATAGCTTATGTCTATTTAGTTCTCCAAATCCTTATTTTCACGAACCTTTATATTCTTATCTAAATATCTCTATTTTGAGATTCTTTCATTTGTGAATTTATTTAGTTGTGTGATTAAAGATAGAGATAAATTTCTCAGTATGACGGTTTAAACATTTGTATTTTATATCTACACTTTTTTAATGTCATCAAAATCATAATTTTATTGCTCTTTTTTAATATTCATTTGATTGGTGCTGAAAAAAAAAAATTACTTTTACTCATTCCTGTGTGAAAAATAAATTATTATATCAAGAATATTTTATTTGATATTTGAGAGATCTTAAGAGATTAAAATCTGTTTATTTATTTGACTATATAATATAGCTTACATAAAAATAGCACATAATTTTTTTTAAAAATGAAATGTATATTTTTATGCATCGAAAAAATGACATTTTTATAAATATTAAAATTTAGGTGTGTTGCGTCTAGAAGAACTAGTAGAGTAAAGTTTTTCGCCCACGTTGTAAATCACACATGTATAAAAATGAACAATAAAACTTGAATTTTACGTAAAACCTCAAAAGAGGGAAAAAGCTAAAAACTATTCAATATCTGTTTCGTATAAGATCTTCACGATCTGGGATTACGAAATTGTATATGAAAGGGACAAGTTTTTTAGTAATACGATGTTACGATGTTGTGATGATGTTGATGGCGATCGGCAACGATGTTGATGATGGCCGACGATAGTGGTGGTGATGATGACCAAGTGGTCAACAGCGGAATCACGGTGGCGGCGGCAACGGCGGTGATCTTGCGGCGACGAGTCAGTGGCGACTTGTTGTGCTTGGAGGATCTTTAGAGCTCTCTCTCTCTTGCTTGAGCTCCTCTATGAGAATGAGGCTATTTATAGATTGGAGGGTTCTCTATAAATACATGCAAAATCGAACCACTCCTCTCCATCTGACCATGATGATTCCCTTGCTCATATGATGTATTTTGTGTATTTGAATGCTCAAATGAAGTAATTGTAAGATCTTTGGCTTGTTGAACCGTCGAGCGTTCGATTTTATTATAAACACCAGTATTTAAGAGCTTTTAGAATTTAAGATGTCAAAGTTTAAATGATATTTTAAGTCTTGATCTGAGTTTTAATTTCGATTCTGCAGATTATACTAGAGGAATTTTCAGGGTCATATCAAGGTGTTTGATATGTAAATGAATAAGAATTGTATGATGTGCATATAGATTTCTCTATTTTATACCGTGGCGTTTTATACAAAAGGCTGTAGTTATACATATGAAATGATATTTTTAATTTAAAAATAATGAACTATTTAAACCAAACGTTTCTCTTCCCTTAATCATTATTTTCTTTTCATATATGATTTATTCTATTATGAGTTTATTAATAGATATTTTAAAGGAAAGATTAGATCAAAAATATTATTTTATGATATTTTATATAGATACATAATTTTTAAAAGAGTATGGAAAGTTTCTCATTACATTAAATTTTAAGAAAATAATATGAATAATGATGATTATATAAAAATATAAAAAATAAAAACTAGCTTTTATCAATTATTTGTGTAAAAAGTTTATTATTTTCAAGAAAAAAGAACTTATTTAAAAGTACTATATTTTTGTGTATAAATAATCTATAAATTAAAAAAAAACTTATTAAGTTTATTTTGTGAGTACAAGTAATCTATAAATTTAAGAATTTATTTAAAATATAATTGAGTATATAAATAATAATATAATAATAATGCTTTTATGTCTCAACATTATAACTTAAGTAAAGATTTTTAATAATAATATGAATCCTTAAATATAAGATATATATAGGCAAATTTTTGTTTATATGACCAGTTACTTCCATATGAGTCATTAGGCTAAGCGTGCTTTATAAATATATGTATGAGAATCTCTAACTTTATATGATTGATATGTGGTTCTAATGAGCTGTAGCTTGCTATCTGTTTTGATCAAATTAAGTTTTTATATTTTAACTTAAGCTTTGATATGACTTGTTTTATAAAATTAATTACACATGGACAAATAAGTAGGAATTAATATATAAATATATGCAAAATCATAAATTTTAATTACAAAGAAGCATTTATATTTATTAGCCTAACAACATGTAAATCCTATTGAGTTTTATAACTCACCCAAAATCTTTTATGAATTTTTTCAGATTTCTCAACATGATGCGATTAAGAAAAAGCAAGGGCAATGATAACTTTATCTTCTTTATCACTTATTATGTATGTTTAATTATGTTAGTTACAGAAGTGATTTCTTAAATATGTCATTATACCATCTTTATGATTATGTGAACTCATAATTAAGATTTTATAAAGAATTTTGGGACTTTTAAATTTTAGAATACAAATTTACATTTATTTATGTAGGTCGTGATAACATTGGTATTAGAGCCCTTTAAGGCATTTAAGAAAAACTAAGACTTATGGCATATATATATATATATATATATATATATCGCATGTATGTTTGAACATTTAAATAACTATAGCATGGATATAATTTTTTAGAACTTATTTTGTAGGATAAAAGTAAAATTGGTTCAATCTGGTTCTGTGGATGAGAATGGATCCTCTCAAACTAATGGATATTCTATGGGAGAGTTTCACAAGTGTAACCCTCCAAAATTTAAGGGAACTGCCAACTCAATAGTAGCTAAAGTTTGGATCCAACGAATGTGTTTGGATGTGATCAGGAGAAAAGAATCGATTTAGCAACATTCATGCTAGTAGGAGAGGCCGATTGTTGGTGGGCATCACAAAAGGAACAAAATTTATAAATAAAAATATTGTGTTATGGGTTGAGTTTGAATAATATTTTTATGACAAGTATTTTCCTAAACAACTTAGAAATAAAAAGAGGGTAGAGTTTATGTGGCTCAACCAAAGAAATTTATCTATTCAAGAGTTGCTGACTTCACTTTTGGAGTGATGATTCATCCTTCATATCCTAGACTTAGGGATTTTCTAGACACTAGAATCTCTTTAGTCATATGATACTTCTAATAATTAGATGAACACTAGACCCAAGCCTAGAGACTTAGGAAGGTGTACCATAGGTTTAGGCTATGCCTTAGGACAAATAGGGAACCTACCCATCCCATAGCCTAAACCAAAACTTATGTCTATCCACTTATCCAAAACTAACCTTAAATCAATACAATCAAACCTAATTGGATTTTATTTCATATCCAAGCTCCAAGCCAAAATGATTTGAGCCCAAACCCATCTTAATCTCGTAATCCAATCCTATGGACTCAACCCAAAGCCCCTTCAATTAAACTAAGCCCAATTGATTTTCATAAAAGTATTCCAACCATTCAATACATCATTTCAAACTCTTCCAAAACCTACAATAAAGCCAATCAAGCCAAATCAATCCAAATCAACTTAACTTAGTCCATTTGACCTAAAGGGTCCACATGAGCCAAAATCCAATTAAATCCAAATCAATTGCAATCATTCCCAAATCAATTATCAAACTTAAATTAACCTAATTCAACCTAATCCAACTCAAATTGACTCATTTGGTTCACTTGACATAAAGTGACTTAAATGACCCATTTGATCCAAACTCCAATCCAACCGATCTAATACTTTCTACAATGATTGTTGCTCACCATTCATTGATTCAGTACAACTGAGCCAAGCCAAGTGCATTTGGACCTTTGACCCAATTTGACCTAAAAGGCCAAATTGGGCCAAACCTCAATCCAATCCAAATTGATTGAAACCAATGCTTCCAAACAATCATGAATTGATTATTGAACATAATCCAACCTTCAATTGAATCCAAATTGATCGAACCAACCCAATTGACCCATTTAGCCAAAATTGATCTTATGGGTCAAATTGATCTAAATAATTTCCAAATTGAAATTGAATCAAACCAACACCTACAATCATTCTCAAATCATCAATTGAATCTAAACCAGCTAACTCAATTTAGCCAATTTGACCAAATTGATCAACTTAGCCCATTTGACGCTTATGAATTCATATGAGTCAAATTTAGATCCACTTCAAATTAAATCATATTATTTGAGCCAAAATATCCCAGATCATCACCTGAACACATTTGAACCCTTAGTTTGTCCCAACTTTGACCTATATGGGTCAAATTGAGCCAAACACATTCAAACTAAGCCCAAATTCAACCAAACTTGACATGACCCATCCTTGGGTCACCATGAGTTAGCCTAAATCAAACCCAACCCATCTTGACTCAAATAAAGCCAAAAATCATTGAGTAAACCCCTCCAAATAGGACAAAATTCTCATTTGGATGGTCAAACTCACTCTCCAACCTTTGGCAGCCACACTAAGCTCAAATTTGACATGAGGACCATTGGCTCACCTGACCCAAAGCTGATTGGGTCAGCTATGAGCCAAGTAGAGGTGAGCTAACCCAAGCCACTCCATTGGAACACTTGGAGGAGGTGGTACACTCCACCTCAGCCCTTGCCAGCCCACTCCATGCCTGTAGCCACCCAAGGTGCACCACCTCAGCCCACCACTGTCATCTCCGTCCACCTACCCTGGCTCGATGACTGCCTAAAGCTGAGGCAATCCCAACCATTTGATCCCTCAGCGAGGAAGGTATACTCCTCCCCATCCCATTTCAAACACACATAGAGCTTTAGTGAGTTAAGATGAGCATCCCTAGAGCTTTCCTGACCTCCCTTGAGCTTCCCATCGCTGACGACACCAAACCCAAGCGAAATAGAGCCCCTTCTCTGTCTAACTCCACTTAAACTCCACCAAATCTAAATTAGCTTCACCCACACCTTCCTCAAGCTTTGAAGATCCAAAATGAATTGATTCTTGATCGATTCGAGCATCGGAGATAACTCCTAAACCAACTCTAGCTACTATTCCACCGGTGCTTGGTCTAGAGAGCCATTAGCTGGGAGGAAAGTTGTGAGCTTCTTAATAGGGTTTTGTATCTTCAAGACGAAGCTACCTCAGTCATTGGACCACAGGTCTTGAGCTCCGACGAGGTAAAATTTGATAAACTATAAAAATCTAATAGGAGTTGGTCTTTTGTTAAGTGTTTTGCATTTTTGTACAATTTTCACCATAGGATCTCCTTAGATCTCTTCCCTGAATATTTTGGAGTCGATCCGATGCCTCATGAGCTTCGGTGAGTTCGGATCGAGTGGTGGAGGGTGGACGGTATCCTTTTTCTAGTGCTTGGGGGAAGATGGATCACCCGTCATTTATTCTACGTGATTAGATAGGACGACAGTGATTAATCCACTTATTTTATCCGATTTAATCCATTAAGGATTACAAGATTAATCCCCACCGTCCATTTTGAGATCGAATGACGGGGACGAAAGTTTGTCCGCCATCGCTGACACAGCATGTTACGTCGGATAGTTTAAGTGACCAATCCCATGGTGCCATGTCAGCTCCCGCATGGCGTCAATGGGATTATGGATTAATTAGGCTCGCTTAAAAATATGTTTAATTGCTCAAAATTTTAAAAATTCATAACTAATTGTAGAAAAATCCTAAAAATACGAGTAAACATATTTTGGAAAGGGCAACCATATGAGATTTTAATTAAAATGATTTTCCTATAGTTTGAACAGTGAATAAAGCTTAATTAGGGTTTGAATTCTTTAATTTAATTAATTAATTGCTTCATTATTGGTCCCTAAGTGCATTGCAATTTTAATTTATCATTAGCATATCATTGGAAGCTCATAATTAAACGATTAATCAAATTAAAGAAGCATAGGAAAGGGTAATTAAATGAATTGCTTAATGATTCCAACTTAATTAATTCATCAAATCCACTTAATTATTTCTCCTTAAACATATTAAATCATCAACATGGGATGGGATAAAAACAACAAATATATTGTTTCTCCTCTTTGAGTTTAATGAATCAAATCCAAAATCAAACTTCATAACAAGCTTTGATTTTCCTTAAGTGATTTTATTCAACTTGATTGTCCTTAAATTAATGTAGTTGAATGAATTATGTGGAAGTGTTCAGTTATTTCTTTCCAAACATTATAAATTTGTATGCCATTTGCATCATGTATTCATGTTTTCAAATCAGGTAATCAAATGAATTTATTTACATATAAGTTGCATGTGTTGGCTTAATCCTATTATATGTGTAGATATTATAACTAATAAATTTCAAAGCTATTTTCCAAATTACAAATGAAAAATTAAATTAACATTAGCTATGAATATTACATAGGATTTACATGTGCTTATAGCATAAACATGTCAAAATTTTATTCTATCACCATGATTCATGTATGGGTTTACATATGTTTGAATGATAACTAGAATATAGTCTGGACATCCCAAAAAAATGAGGCTTTAAGTAGCCCCACGGAGGCCTTAGATTACCTCGCTTCCCTGGTTAATAAAGGCATGTACTTATTTAATTTTATCCCTATATGTACTTGTATTAGAATTTGGAAATAACTTTACTTTATATGTGTAAATAATTCACAAAAATACAATCTTTACATGATTTTCATTCTTATGATTGTGTGTACATTCATATGTATTTAAGATAGCAATTATATAGTGGACATCCTGAGAATATGATGCTTTAAGTATCCCAAGGAGGTCTTAGATTATCTCACTTTCTTGGATTAAACAACAACACATACTTGCTTAAAATTTTAATACATGTGTGTGTATACTTAGTTAAGGAATAAAAATCTCTATTTTCTATCAAAATATATGCATTCATAATCATTTCAGTGTGCCAAAATGTATTGCATGTATAAGTATTCTAAGTTCAAAATCATATGCATATTATTAATGATGAAAAGGAATGATGCAACATTACCCATATGATGGCAATCCAATTTCATTAATCTTAAGATGCCTTCCATGTTGGATAGGATTCTTTAAGATTAAGTCATAATAATATGCTTTAGAAGATAACTTAAGATAGGGATGAAAGAGGTTAAGCCTCTTTCTTCTATTTATAATGCTTAGATGCTATGTAAATACTAAATGAAATAAAAGAAAATACAAATTAAAATCCATCATTTCTCTAAGTAACTTGAAATGAAAACACCCTTCATGTTTAACTTAAATAATTCCAAACTTTAGCCAATTGAAATTCTAAAGCCTAACTAAGACATACCACACTAAGCCTAAACACACACTTTAGAATGCTAAGTCACCACTTCTAGCTTTAGGTCAAGATGGTGTATGTAATGATGTTGTATTTTATTTTGTGATGTAATATTTTAGACTGGATGTCAGGTTGTTATTAGCCTAATGTTATTTTTTGCAAGGGATTATGCTAATGGGGCCACTAAAAATAAATATAAATGCTTCTACTTGCAGGTTGCTTATGATCCTAAGCATAATACATGGTTAGGACAGGTGGGCTTGGTTACCCATGTGTAGGGTGTTAAGTCTAAAACACATAATATAACAGCTTGGGATGTATGTATGTTTAGCTAACACCAATTTTGTAAGTGTAGTTAGATTTTACTTTTATATGTAATTTTGCAATATGACTTAGGATTAGTGCTATGGGGTTTAGGATGAGCGGTTAGAAGGCAAAGTTGTGGGAGGCCTTGTGAAGCCTTGAAGCAAAATCAAGTCAAAGGAAGAAGAAAGAAAAGCAAGGAATGAAAACCATCATAGCACCTAATTTAATTCTAAATTGTAATATTCTTTTATTATCCGGGTTATATAAGGGTAGAGCTCGGCTATCCAATTTTCTCGGGTCTACGGCGGTACTCGGCTGCATCGGTCTTTTATTCTTTTACGGAATCTATACATGTTTGATTGTTATGTTTAGATTGCGCAATAGAAATTGCATCGTCTTCATAGTTTCTTAAAGATTGATGTTTGAATGTGTGGCCTAGATGCGGTAGACTCTTAGGATAAAATTAATTTTTCTATGCAAGTTAATAACTCATAACTAAATTTTAAAGCAACTTTCAATCTCACTTTAAAGCATAGGATACAATCAAGATAATGAAAAGATTTAACAACCCCTTAACTGAATGTTGAATGTCTAACATCATGCATATCATCTTATTTCACTCTTGAATAGATAGGGTCTCCATTCTTGCACTTTAGGAAACACTTGACTTATGAGAGCACCCCTCATGGTGGAGAACACCTCCTCTATCTGATTTGGCCAATAACTTAATTTCATCATGCATCTAGACATAATTGTACCAAGCCTTTGTCCAAATGAATGTGTCAAAATGATATAAAATTTTTAAATTTTGCATTTAGTCTAAGTCATGATTTCATATCAATCATGTTCTAGTCTCTTAGGAAGAGAGTTTAGGACTCTAGTCTCCTTTTCAAATTAAATAATAGCCTAGCCATCTTGCAATTACATAACATTGGCCTATATGATTTTGAATCATAAGAGGTGTTAGCTGGCGGCCACTCTAGGTGGTTGTAAGTCTAGAAGAGTCATACAGGTTTATTCTCTCTTGTGGAGGTAAACCCTTACATCCCCATTTCCACTTAGTTTTAGGTCACGCTCTTAGCTCATGCTAAAATATTATAGATTTAGGATCTAATGTTGCTTGTTTCCTTCAGGCAATGAATATAAGTCCCCACCTCTTAAGAATTTCTACAATCTTATGTTGATGGATTGTAAGCCCTAGCAATCTAATAAAATTTTAATTCAAATTAAAATAAACTTTCTTTTTCAAACACATAAAGCTTCACCATAGGATAGATTGAAGTGCTCACTAGGCTTCCTAGTATCATGACTGCTCCCTACTTATATTCATTTGGAATCCAAAAATAAGTCTTTTCAAATGGAACTTTCACACTTGATTTTCCAAAAATACCCAATTCATTGATAGTCGAGCCTTGAAATCTTTGGAGATAATTAATTGACTACTTTAATTGAGAGTATTTTTAAGAAATCCAACTTTCTAGGATGTAATTAACTATGAAAGCTTGCTTCCATAGGGAACTAAAGAACTTCTCATAAAATAAATTCTTCTTTACTTTTCTATGTAAAGAGGGGGAAAGATTTTTGGTATATATGAAGACCCATCATGCCCTAGGAGTCGTTATTAGGTGATTAGGTCCATTGTAGGGTGATATTTCTATCTTTCGAGATAGTACATCATACCTCAATGTCATACCCGATCACTTTAAAAAGTATCCCCTAAGATTTGCGTGGTGCACCCGACATTTGAAATAAAACACCACAAGAGTATGAGACCAAATTTAAAAAATTATCATGATTTGCTCCTCAAGTGATCTAAAATGAGGTGGATAAAATAATGAAATTCTAAATGTGATTAAGCGATGGAATTCTTGATCATTTCACACCTTTGGACCTTAAAAATTATGGGGAATTAATATAAAAAGCTTTAATTATTGATGAATAATAATTAGTTAGAAGGGAGCACCAATCAGAAATGCACCCTAATAATGGTAGTCATAACTTCAAAGGGGGTAATAAAAAGAATAAGTATTTCAATTCTCAATAAATAATCAAATCTCGAGCAAATCCAATTTAATACACTCATTGTGGTGGAAGACATAAGGTAGATGATTGTTATATCTGTGAAAGCAGCACTCACTAATCTTCAATTGCCCTAATAAAATTAAAGTCAATCAAGGGGACACTTAAGGAAGACCTCAAAAATCTAATGCTCGTGTGTTTGCTCTAACAAGTGAGGAAGCTCAGACTTCAAATGCCACATGGCAGGTACACTATCTACTTTGAGAATTTCAATTTATGCTCTTATTGATTCTAGATCAACTCACTCTTTTATATCAAATACATTTACTATTGAACATCAACTTATATCTCAACCATACAAAACTCAACTTATTATCTCAACATCATCATGTTGTCACTTTCAAATAGACATAGTATGCCTGTAGACTTACTCCCTCTGCTAATTAAAGATTTTGACATAGTATTGAGAATTGATTGGTTGTCAATTTGGAAGGCCAATATTGAGTATTTTAAGAAGCGAGTATAATTTTATTCTTAAGATCATCAAACATTTTTCTTTCAAGGAGATACAACTTCTATGATGAATCTTGTCACATTATCCATTGAAGAAATATATAGTAAAAGAATTTGTAAAAGAATTTTTTGAAGTATTTTTGAAAAATTATCTGCTTTGCCACCCAAAAAGAGAGATAGATTTTGCTATTGATTTGATAGTAGGAACTTCACCAATTTCTAAAGCACCTTATGATGTCAACTTTAGAACTCCAAGAATTAAAAACACAACTTCAAAAGTTGTTGGATTTGGGATTTATGAGACTAAGTGTTTCACCTTGGGGTGCCCCTATACTATTTGTGAAGAAAAAAGATGGATCTTTTTGATTATGTATAGGTTATCATGCTTTAACTCATGTGACCATAAAAAATAAGTACCAATTGCCGAAGATCGATGATTTATTTGATCAATTACAAGGTGCAAAAATATTTTTAAAATTAGATCTCCATTTAGCTTATCAGCAATTAAGAATTCAAGATGATGATATTTCTAAGACAACATTCTAAACAGGATATGGTCATTATGAATTTGTTGTTATGCCATTTGGCTTAACTAATGCACTGGAAATATTTATGGATCTCATAAATAGAATACTTCATCAATTTTTAGATCAAATTTTGATAGACTTTATTGATGATATCTTGATTTACTCTTCTAGTCCAGAAGCTCATGAACAACATCTTATAATTATTTTTTCAAATGATTAAAGATCATTAATTATATAGAAAATTTAAATGTGTGCATTTTGGCTTGAGGAAGTAGCTTTTCTTGGTCATATAGTAAGAAAAGATGGAATATCAATAGATCCTTAAAAGGTTGATGCAATACTGAATTGGCCAACCCCCACCAATATTACTGAAATAAAAGTTTTCTTGGTTTAGCTTGATATTATTGAAGATTTGTTGAAGGATTTTCTCGTTTAGCTTTGCATTTAACTAATTTGACAGAAGACATAAAAATTTCTATGGAGTCCAGAATGATAAGAAATTTTTAAGAAACTTAAGCAAAGGCTAACATCTACACCAATTTTATCTCTCCCTGAAGGAGTAAAGGATTTTTGATATATAATGATGCTTCAAGAAAAGATTAGGTTATGTAGTTACATAATAAGGTACTGTCTACTGTTGACTTTACTTTTAGTGATGTTAACAACCCTCCTCTCAGACCTAGGATTGATCTAGGTATTAAGATTCTGTTAACCTCAAGAGAGGTTGACCATCGCCCTAATTTTAATAATTAAGATCTCAAATTTTAGATTAAGAGCTTCCTAATTAGACACTTAGGATACTACAATTAGTGACTAGGTGTACAACCCAAACTATAAAAGAAATGAAAACAACAAATCAAAGTGAAACTAAAACCATAATCTGAAATCAAAACTAAATTAAACACATTGAATTGAAACCTAGGTTCGCCTAGTGGATCCCCATAGGACCTGACCTGACCTAATTGGATAAGGTGAGCCCAATCAAATCCAAATTCATCATAATTCAATAAAGCCTAATTTAAGTAAACCTATATTGGAATCTAATTTCAATTGAGCCTAGATTGAGGTAATTGGCATGGTCAACCCAATTGACACTATTTAAGCTAAAAATTATCTAAGTCCATAAAAATCAAATAAATCAAAATAAATTAAAATAAATCTAAATTAAATAAAACTAAAAGCACAAATTAATGTATAAATTTAAATGAATATAAAACTAAATTTATATGTGAAAAAAAGGCTAGTTTGGTCAGTTGACCAAAGTTGACCTCTATGTGCCCCATAAAGTCAAAAGTAAAATCAATCAAAATTTGATCAATTTAATTCATCTCAAAGATTCAAATTTATCAAATGAATATAATAAAATTCAAACAAAAATAAATCTGGATGACTCCAATGGCTTAATCGGGTCACTTAGTCCAAGTGAACCCAAATGGATCCTATCAAACCTAAACTCAAATTAAATTAAAATTAATTCAAATTAAATATTCCAAAATACATTAGAATTATATTTAAGCACAATTTTATCTTTCCTTGTGTTTGATTTAGTCAAATTGTTCATTTGATTTGAGTGAACCCAATTGAACCATTAAGCCCAATTCGAGCCAAATGGGTCTAAATCAAAATTAATTAAAACTAATTACTCCAAATCACTTTAAATTCTCAATAAAACATAATTGAACAAAGTTGATTTTTGGTCATATTGGCTATTTGACTCGATTGAATCTAATTTAATCGATTATGTTTAATTCGGGTAAAAAATGGATTTAAATCAAAACTCAACTCAATCCAAATTAAGTTAAATAAATTCTCACAATCATTCTTAGTTTGATGATTGAACATAACTCAATTCCCAATTACACTCCATTTAGCCAATTTAGTCAATTGGTCAACTTGAACCAAATTGATCGATATGTTATATCAAGCATAAATCAAAATAATTTAAAATTAAATTAAATTAATCACTTAAAATCACTTAAAAACATAATTACACTAAATTAAACTCTTATTTGAGTTCAATTTGTCCAATTTGATCAATCTGGCTAATGGACGCATTAAGCCTAATTTGGGTAAAGACCAAAATAAATCCAAATCAATTAGAATCAATCAAACTTAATCACTTTAAAACATGTTTAAGCCAAATTGGGTCAAGATGGATTCAAGCCAACCCAAACCAAAATTAAACTCATTAAACACTAACAAATCTTACCACACATGAGCTGAGATCTCAGTCCATGTGAAGAAGAAATTAAAAGCCAAAGGTGGGGGATGGGAAAGAGAGAAAAAGATATAAAATTCTAAAAATTTTAATCACCTCATATCTCATCCCATTATTGCACTTTTTGGCTTAGAGTAATTTTAAATCATCCAACTACTCATCAAAATGAATGCTAGTTGCCACCCCATCAATAGCCATACCTCCATATTAATTATCCCATTGTGATTTTTAGCCATATAGAGAGAAGGGGGAGAAAAGAGGTGAAAGAGCTTTTTTTATAGCATCCAACACCTTCTTCACCTGCCAAGAAGTAAGACCAAACTAGCGTCCACCTTTTTCACTCATAAAAATACAAAATTAAGTATATTTCAACAAAATATGATGGTGGTAAATGGCAAGAACAATCCAAGAGGAGGCAAAAGAGGAGGATCATGTGGGAGCTTTGACTTAAGACAAGGGCTGAGTTCGACGTAAGAAATCCACTCAACATTAGCTTGAGTGAGGTAATTTCTAAAACAAACTTTTAGGCAAGTCATAGGTCTTCATGTTTGTTGAAAAGTGATGTGATTGTAGGAAATTTCTTTTAGATCCCTATTGCAATTTTCATTTTGACCCTTCTCGATGCAAAGCGACTTCCAATTAAGATCATCGGAAGATTGCAAGATCTGGTGATATTTGGGCTAGATCTCATTTTTCTAACCCTTTTTGGTTTATCTCTCATGAGGAAGACAACCTCCAGGTCATCCATCTTACTTGGATAAAATAGACAACCATGATTAGATCTCATTTTTGATTTATTTCCTTAGATCTCGCACAAAACTTCAAATAAATAAAAAATACTTAACAAAAAAAAAAAAATACAATTAAGGGCTCTATAGATTTGTCTTTCAAGAGAAATATAATAAAAATAAAATGTCCAAATTTGGCTATATATTTTAGGAGTAATTTGAGTTTTTGTAAAAATTATATTTCTTTAATTACTTTAAAATATTAAACCATTTTAAGTTAAAAATTTTAGAAAAGAAACTTAATGTGCCCCCCTACCATAAAAATTTCAAGTTAAACAAGTTTAAGAGTTATTAATTTTTGAAGTCAATTGACTAATTTTGAATAAATAATTAATTTAAAATTATAAAAAATTATCAAAATAATTTAAGTCACTTTAATAAATATCACATATTTTAAAAAATTAAATAGACCCTCTAGATACTAAATCATAAAAATAATTAAATTAAGGTTAATAAAGTATTAAATAATTATTTTATTATGTAGAATTTCTAAAAATCATAAATAATTGTAGAAAAAAATCTAAAATAATGTAAATAAACCCTCTATGGAAAGCTTAGATAGAGGAGAATTAAAGAAAAATAAAACCTCTCAAATTTAGCAAGTGTATAATGATTAATTAAGGTTTGAAGTTTCACTTAATTAGTGTAATTATGCTTTAATCACTTAGTTGGTTAACTTGAAATTTGATGTGACTATCTTATTAGATGCCCTCTGCCTTCTATAATTATTTCAAGCTAATCTATTAAGTAATTTGGGAGATCCAAAATTTCAAACCTAAATTAGTCATTTTATGCATTTAATAAATAATTAAAATTAAGGAAATTATAGAATTTATTATGAAAGTTTAATTATGTGTTAAAATAAGAAAGGTGATCAAAGAAATTAATTAGGACCTCTAGTCTTGATTATCTCTCAAAAATCACTCTAAAGGCCTTTTATTTAATTAATTAAATCATTAATTACCCTTGAACTTAGAAAATTTATATTAATTAGTGTAAACCTTAAAAAAATTTGACCAAGTCCTCTTTGTATTTAGGTAACAAAGAGGTTTTCAATGAAATCAAAATCCCTAATTAGTTTGGATATTTTGAGTGTAATTGATGATTTGAGGTTTTTCCCATTTCCTTAATTAATTCTTAATTACAAGCCCAATTACATTATAATTTTTAAGACATGTTTATTTCATGTTTATGTATTTTTTATAAATTTCTTATAATTTTTAGGCTTATATTTAGGGCTTACTTAATTTTATGATTTATTTTTGAGCTTAATTGATTAAATAATTAATTAATATTAATTAATTCATAAAAATCATCTAAAACACTTTTGATTAACTTAATGAATAGAGATGGGTCAATTGATAATCATTATAAACAATAATAATTTATATTTAAATTTTGATATATATATATATATGTTGACCTCACTTTTGGAGTGAGGATTTACTTATCCTTCCTTAAACTTAGGAATCTTCTAGACACTAGAATCTCCTTTGTCATAGGACACTTATAGTGATTAGGTGAATACTAAACCTAAGCCTAGAGACTTAGGAAGGTGTACCATAGGCTTAGGCTATGCCTTAAGACAAATAGGGAACCTACCTATCCTATGGCCTAACAAATAACCTATGCCTATCCACTCATGTAAATCCAACCTCAAACCAATACAATCTAACCCAATTGGATTTCATTTCATATCCAAGCTCCAAGCCAAAATGATTTGAACTCAAACCCATCTCCCATCATCCAATCCTATCGACTCAACCCAAAGCCCCTTAAATTAAACCAAACCCAATTAATTTTCACAAAAGCATTCCAAACATTTAATACATTATTCTAAACTCTTCCAAAACCTACAATCAAATCAAACCAACCAAACCAATTCAATTAACCTAACTTATCCCATTTGACCAAAGCCATCAATCAATTCCAAATCAATTATCAAACTAAATTCAACCCAATTCAACCTAACCCAACTCAAATTGACCTATTTAGTTCACTTGACCCAAAGTGACCTAAAGGACTCATTTGATCAAAACTCTAATCCAACCAAATTAGATTGAACCAACAAATTCAATACCTTCTACAATGATTATTGATCACCCTTGTTTGTCCAATTGCAATCAATTGGGTCAAACCAAAGCTAATTTGATCACTTGACCCAAGTTGACCCAAATAGCCATATGAACCAAATTGAACCAAATCCTATTTCAAATTAGTTGAAACCAATGATTTCAATCAGTCATAAACGGATCCTTGAATATGATTCAACCATCAATCAAGCCAAACCAAGTCCAATTGGACCTTTGACCCAAGCTGACCCAATTTGACCTAAAAGGCTATTGGGCCAAACCTTAATCCAATCCAAATTGATTAAAACCAATGCTTCCAAACAATCATGAATTGATTATTGAACCTGATGAAACCCTTGATTGAACCCAATTTGACCAAGTCAACCTAATTGACCCATTTAGCCCAAATTGACCTAAAGGGTCCAATTGATCTAAATCATTCCCAAATTCAAATTATTTCAAATCAACACCTACAATCATCTTCAAATCATCAACTGAACCTAAATCAATCTTAACTCAAACCAATTTGGCCAATTTGATCAAATTGGTCAACTTAGCCCATTTGACCTATATAAACCCATATGAGTCAAATTCAAATCTAATTCAAATTAACCAAACCAATTGAGCCAAAACATCCCAAATCATCATTTGAACACATTAAATCCTTGGTTTGACACAACTTGACCAATTGGTCAACTTAACCCAATTTGACCCAATGTGACCTACATGGGTCAAATTGAGCCTAGCCCATTCAAACCAACTTCAAACCCAACCAAACTTGGCATGACCCATCCTTAGGTCACTATAGGTCAGCCCAAATCAAACCCAACTCACCTTGACCCAAATTAGGCCAAAACCCATTAGGTAAACCCCTCCACATGAGACAAAATCCCCATCTAACTTATGCTCAAATTAGACATGAGGACCAATGGCTCACCTGACCCAAATCTGATTGGATCAGCCATGAGCCAAGTGGAGGTGAGGTAACCCAAGCCACCCTATTGGGATACTTAGAGTTGGTGATACATTCCACCTTAGCCCTTGCCCCACCCTACCTTCACCAAGGGTGCACCACCTCGACTCCTCGCCATCCGTGACTGCCGCTCTGGGACTCAAAGGCTGAATTGATCTTGGCAAAGGTATACTCATCCCCATCTCATTTCAAACACACAAAGAGCTTTAGTGAGCCGAGATTAGCTTGCTCAGAGCCTTCTCGAGTTCCCCTGAGCCTCCCATCATCGGCGAGATCGAACCCAGCAAAATCGAGCCTCCACTCTGTCCAACTCTAGCTAAACTCCACCAAATCCAAATTAACTTCAACCACACCTTCTCCAAGCTCAAACGAGGCAAAATGAATTGATTTCCAATCTATTTGAGCATCAGAGGCCACTTTTAGACCAACTAGTAACTATTCCGATGATGCTTGGTCAATAGAGTCACTGGTGGGGAGGCAAGTCGTCAGCTTCTCAACAGGATTTCATCTCTTCAAGATATTAGCCTTAGTCATTGCATTGCCGATATTAAGCAGAGGTATTTTTCTGGAAAACCATAGAAATCCTTTAGGAGTTGGTGTTTTGTGAAAGAAATATTGATTTCATGCATTTTCCATCATATGATCTCTTTAGATCTATCCCTTGAAGGTTTTGGAGCGATCTTGATGCCCCATGAGCTCTGGTGAGCTCGGATCATGTGGAAGAGGGTGTGTTTGTCTTTCATCACTTAGGAGATGAAGGATCATCCGCCATCTTTTTCACGTGAATGGAATGGATGAGCATCATTAATTTGATAGATAATCTTGATTCAATCTATTAAGAACCATATGATTAATCCCCACCGTTTGATCCGAGATCAGACGGTGGAGATGAAAGCGCATCCACCGCCGCTGACTCAACATGCCACGTCGGATGGTCTATGTGGCCAATCCCACGATGCCAAGTGGAAAGCATCATCACGTCAGTTTCCACATGGCGCCAAAGGGATTATGGATTAATTAGGATTAAAAATGTGTTTAAATCACTCAAAATTTCAAAAATTTATAACTAATTGTAGAAAAATTCTAAATAAATGAGTAAATCAATTTTGGAAAGGGTAAATAGAGAAGATTTTATTAAAAATAATTTTCTTATGGTTTGAATAGTGAATAGAGCTTAATTAGGGTTTGAATGTTTTTCTTTAATTACTTAATTGGCCCCTATTTACTTGGCTAATGAGTCTCAAATTAAATGTGTTGATTCTACGGGATGTCCTCTACCTACCATAATTTTCTAGAAATTTATTGGCTAGGTAATTAGGAGAATTTTAAAATTTAATCTTTATTACCCTCCTTAATTAATTTAATGATTATCAAAATTATTAAATAGTAAAAGTTAACTAATTAAACATGCATAATCATGGTTAACAGTGGGAATGATAAGGTTGAAAGATCAAGGCCTCTTTCTTGGTCATTTGCTCAAGTCTCTTTCTATGGGAGGGTTTAATCAAATTGTGATTTAATTAAGCAATTAATAGTGAAATCAAATCAAATTAAAATGGTGGTTAGATTAGATAATTTAATTTGAATTTGTGGGTTTCTTTATGTGTTTAATAACATAAAGACCCTTAAGGAAATTATGATTAACCATGGTGTGAAAAAATCATATAAGTACTTAATTAGACTCTTTAATTTAATTAATACTTAATTATAAGCGTCATTGCATTAGGTCTCTAACTGTATTGTAATTTTAATTTCTTATTTGCATATCATTGGAAGCTCATAATTAAATGATTTGCTAAATTAAAGAAGCATTGAAAAAGGTAATTAAATGAATTGCTTAATGATTCCAACTTAATTAATACATAAACCCACTTAATTATTTCTCCTTAAACATATTAAATCTTCAACATGGGATGGGGTAAAAATAACAAATATTAGTTCTCCTCTTTGAGTTTAATAATTCAAAATCCAAAATCAAAATTCATAAGATGCTTTGGTTTTTTTTCTTAAATGATTTTATTCTAGTTGATTGTCCTTAGGAATTAATGTAGTTGAATTAATTATGTGGAAGTGTTCAATTATTCTTTTTCAGATATTATAAATTTGTATGCCATTTGTATCATGTATTCATCTTTTCAAATTAAATAATCAAATGTATATATTTATGTAGAGTTGCATGTGTTGGATTAATCCTATTATATGTGTGGCTATTATCACAAATAAATTCCAAAACTATTTTTAAAATTATAAATGAAAGTTAAATTAATATTAGCTTTGAATATTATATATGATTTACATGGGCTTATAACCTAAACATGTCAAAGTGTTATTCTATCATTATGATTCATGTATGGGTTTACTTATGTTTGAATGATAATAAGTATATTGTCTTGACATCCTGGGAATACAAGGCTTTAAGTAGCCCCACAGAGGTCTTAGATTACCTCACTTCCCTAGTTAACAAAGGCACATATTTAAATTTCATTCATATGTGTACTTGTAATAGAAATTGGATAGAACTTTACTTTACATGTGTAAATAGTTCATTAAAATACAACCTTTTACTTGATTTTCATTCTCATAGTTGTATGTACATTCATATGTATTTAAGATAGCAAGTATATAATATGGACATCCCAAAAATACAGGGCTTTAAGTAGCCCCAAGGAGGTCTTAGATTATCTCACTTCTTTGGTTTAAACAATAACATGTACTTGCTTAAAACTTTAATACATTTGTGTGTGTACTTGGCTAAGGGATGAAATTCCTCTTTTCTACCAAAATATATGCATTCATAATCAATTAAGTATGCCAAAATATATTGCATGTATATGTATTCTAAGTTCAAAATCATATGCATTTTGTTAATGTTGTAAATGAATGGTATAACATTATCTATGTGATGGAAATTCAAGTTCATTAATCTAAGATGCCTTTCATGTTGAATAGAATTCTTTAAGGTTAGCCCAAACTTAGGATTAATAAATTTTTTTAATAAATTATTTACTAAAACCAACTAAAATTATAATAATATACTCTTTAAAAATTAACTTAGTGTAGGGATGAAAGAGGTTAAGCCTCTTTCTTTTCTTTACAATACTTAGATGTTAGAAGAATATAAAAATAAAATAAAATAAAATAAATACAAATTAAAATATTGACACATTGATCATGATTGTCTTGCAAATGTAGTTCAATTTTATTTTTCAAATATGTAATTGTGCAATAAGAATTAGTATTAGTGCTATAGGGTTTAGGATGAGCAGTGGCTAGAAGGCAAAGTCTTGGGAAGCCTTGTGAAGCCTTAAAGCAATTAAAATTAAAGGAAGAAAAAAAAAAAGGAGTAAAAAGTGAAGGCCCCCATAACATTTATTCAATTTCAATTATAATATTCTTTTGTAATCTGGGGGTTGTATAAGGGTAGAGCTTACCCAACTATTCTCTCTTTTGAAGTGTATAAGAGTCCCCGGCTGCACCGACCTCCTATTCTTTCATGCTAATCTATAAATGTTTGAATGTTGTGATTAAATTGTGCAATAGAAATTGCATGTTCTTCATCGATTTCTTAAGCTTGATGTTTGAATGTGTGGCCTAGATGCGGTAGGCTCTTTAGGACAAAACTAATTTTTCTATCCTCATTAATAACTCATAATTAAATTTTAAAGCAATTCATAACTTCATTCTAAAGCTTTGGAAATAATCAAGATAATTAAGATTTAGAAACCCCATTGCTGAATGATGTATGTTCCAATATCATGCATATCATCTTATTTCTTTCTTGAATAAGGAGGGTCTCCACTCTTGCATGATAGGGGAATGCTTTACCTCTGATTTAGCCAATAATCCAATTTCATCATCCATTTAGGCATAATTATCATAAGCTTTTGTCCAAATTAATGTGTCAAAATGATATAAAAATTTATAAAATTTTGCATTTAGTCTAAGTCATGAATTCATGCCTGTTATGATCTAGTCTCTTATGGAGTGAGTTTAGGACTTTAGCTTCCCCTTCTTAACTAAATAATAACATAGCTATCTTAAAATTTTATAAGATTGGCTTACATGGTTTTAAATCATAGGAGGTGTTAGCTGGAGACCACTCTAAGCTATTGTAAGTCCAAAAGAGTCGGACGAGTTTATCCTTTCTTATGGAGACAAACTACTATGCCCCCATTTAGAATTAGGTCATGCTTCTAGCTTGTGCTAAAGCTTCCTAGATTTAGGATTTGAGATTGCTTGTTTGCTTCAGACTACAAGTATAAATCCTCACCTCTTAGGTATTTCCATAATCTTATGTTGATGGATTGTAAGCCCTAGCATTCTAATAAAATTCTAATTCAAATTAAAATAAACTCTCTTTCAAACATATAAAGCCTCACTATATGATAGATTGGGGTGTTCACTAGACTTGCTGATATCATGAGTGCTCCTTACTTATCTTCTTTTGGAAATCAAAATTAAGTCTTTCTAAATTGAACTTTTCCACTTGAATTTCCAAAAATACCCAATCCTTTGATACTAGCATTGAAATCTTTGGAGATATGATTGACTACTTTAATCAAGAGTATTCTTAGGAAATCTAACTTCCTAGGATGTAATTAATTATGGAAGCTTGCTTCCATAAGAAATTAAAGAATCCAACATGAAATAAACCCTGCTTTACTTTTCCATGTAAAGTAGGGGAAAGATCTCAAGTATATACGAAGACTTATCAACCATAGGAGTCCTTACTAGGTGATTAGGTCCATTGTAGGGTGATATTTCTATCTTGCAAGATAGTACATCATACCTTAATGTCATACCTGATCACTTCAATAAGTACCCCCTAAGATCTGCGTGGTGTCCTCTCGGCCTCCGAATTAGAACACCATAGATTTTATTGGCGACTCCGCTGGAGACTATTTTTCTTTCCATCTTTAGTAGTCAATCATTATCTCTAAGCATCAATAGTGGACTTATATTTTATATAAGCCCAAGACCATCATTCTTTCCATCGAAAAACTTGCTTATTTCATCCTTAAGTAAGGGTGGCTAATATTCTTTAGGTTTTAGGACCTCACTTCAAGTAGGTCTTAAAACTCTTATTACCCACCCAAAAGGTAAAAGAAAATGAATTAAATAAATAATCCAAAATATAAACTGAAGAAAATCAAGAACCTCTTACCATTAGCTTGGTAAAGCAAGGTTCATCTAACATTTCCAGAATTCCAATGAAGTTCAAAAGGAAAGAAAGAGTTTCTTCTCCAAATGTTTTCAAATTTCTCCAACATACAAATGAACCCCATTTAGCATAATAAAATTTGTTAAATGAGGGTTCCAATTAAAAATAAAAATCAAAGTCAACAATAACAAAGCAATGTCTAATCCCAGTCTCTCTTTCCAACATTATAGAAGAGATCCCAGCACCGTCTCTTCTTTTTCCTTCCTTCAGTTAGTCAGCATCAAGTCGTCCGACAAGTTGATCTTCTCCTTCTCTTATGGTGTGAATTTGGCTTTAGATCAAACCATACTCACCACAGCCCCTATCATCAAGTTTGGCCTTAGCTTTGAGCACTTCAAGGTCACATACGAGGGACTTGCCCTCACCACCATCAGTAGGGAGGAGGCAGAGGATAAGAATCCACTTTTATAGTTTGATCTACACTCTGATTCTAAGTTTCCCTCTTTGAAGAGGAAGGCTTAGATATTCCCCTAGTTGTGCTAGTTGTGCCTACAATAATTTAGCCTGAGATAGTATTACCTCTATAGTTAACCCAACCCTGGAGGGGAAGTCTATTTTAGCTTTTGAGATAGTCTTCCCCATGTTTGAGGTCAATTTTAATTCTTGTCAGGCTCCTTTGTCTAGGAACCAGTGCCATAACAAGAATAAAAAAAAATTAAAAGACATTATGAACGCGTGGCAAAAGAGGTTGAGGAAGCCTCCATGTGGCTGAGGAGGGTTCCCCTCATGAGCCTCTCCCCTTCTTGGTGGTAGTAGGTTTCACCCCCTCTCAGCTTTAGATGGAGTGGAGGACTATAAAAAGATTGTTGCATTACCATTACCCCCACCATCTACAGAGTATGAGACACCAGCTAGGGAGAGGAGGAGGCCCATGTTGGTCTACGGTCCATGCTCAAGAGAGTTAGGAGAGCCCACGGACGCTCAGAGTTTGACACTTTACATGACTTGAGAACATTGATCCTTAGAAGTGTTAGGGACTAGATTCATAGAGAAAGGGCCACTGAGGTCAAAGTTACTGCCTAAGTGGGCAAGAGAAATAGGAGAAGGTTTGCCAGGCAGTCGGTGATCTCCACTTTGATTGATCATTCAATCGGTGAGGCGATAGAGATCATTGAATGGATAGTACTCCATTGGTTGTAGGAGATCTCTGATAGAGATGTAGCTGGTGTCATCCCCATTACACTACTCCACTCACAGACTACCTTCACCAGTTCATGTCCCATCATCTAAAATCCCCACCAAGTTCCATAAGCCCACATCTGGAGAGAGAGTGCTTCCCTCCTGGTGATACGACTACATCCTAAGGACCCCACTTCATCTACTCCACCCGTTGAGGTGAGGCCGAGCTCCCCCGCTCGATCTTCCATCCCAACGGTGGTGAAGAAGTGGTGGCCCTAGGGTGTCATGGTCGCTCTACCACAGTTGGAGGAGAAGGAAGAAGGGGATACCAAGATGACCCATGTTGTTGAGTCAGTTAGGGAGACACCTCCTGCCCAGACCATTAAGTGCATTTCTACTTCAGAGCTCAGTCTAGTTGGTAGTCACCATTCAGCCAATGTTCCAATAGCACCAGGTCGGGTGGATGATTTTTCTTTAGATGAGATTCTGAAAGACTATCATGCCACGGTGAGGCAGATAGTTAATTAGTCTAACCAAGAGGAGGGTAAGGTTGATTTCAACGCTGATGAAGATGACATGTTGAGTAACATAGCATAAGTCCACATGGTCGATACCTGAGGATCCTTGCATAGGAAGAAAACTAGTTAGAAGGCATTGTAGTTGAGGAAGGTGTGTCATCAGACTCAACTCAATGCCTCCTCTAATAAATCAAGTAAAAAGATGATCAAATTGATAGGAAAGAGAGAAGGGTGGAGTTGATGGCATCGATATTAACTTTGCAAAACCATGCCTAGTTTCATAACATACTCCCATGGAGGCTGATTGGCTTGAGCTAGTACACAACCTAGATCATCCCAAATGCACTCCTATGGATGAGGATGCCGATTGTTTGGATATGAAGGTGAATGATAGCACCTCCATGCATAAAAAATTCATCAAGCAGATGGTCGAGTAGCAGATGAAGGATGCATTGGCGCAAGCCTAAGGGAGCTCATTTGTTTCAAAGGGTAGACATTACCTAGAGGAATTTGATGTAGTTCAATACCCAAATGGTTTTGTGCCACCATTCTTCAAGGTTTTTGATGGCAGTGGGAACCCAAAGCAGCACATAACACACTTTCGAGCTAGTTGTTACAACGCCGGTGGCAGTGACACATTACTTTTCTAGCAGTTTGTCAATAGCCTTTTAGGGGTCGCATTTGATTGGTATGCTGAATTGCTCAATGGTTTGATAAAGACTTTTGCAGAGTTATATCATCTCTTCATCAAGAGATTTGCAGGAGCTTAACAAAGGGTAACTATAGGGGACCTTGTTGTAGAGAAATAAAAACCAAATGAGTCCCTTGTTGCTTATATATTTAGATGGTGCAACCTAAGCATGAAATATGAGCCACAACTGAAGCAACATGCCATTGAGATTCTTCTCAAGAATATCCATGGCCCGATCGCCTTCATGCTTAAAGGTTTTACCATTAAGATATTTGAGAAATTAATCAACAAGGAGGCTAACCTAGAAGAGGAAGCTAAACAGTTACCCTTCTCTGACCAATCATCCAAACTAAAACCTTAGAAGCTTTTTGAGAAGAAATCAAGGATTGTAGTGGCAGTTGATAAAGAGAAGTAGCAAGTGAGAGCATAGTTTGAGAGGCCTAGAGTCCAGCAACCTCCACTATTGCCTCTTATTTCACTACCTTGACCGCCATAATGGCCACCACCATTACAGCCTACATAGCAGGGGTAGCAGTATCCACCGCCAGGTAACTACTTTCCACCTAATCTTATTGACATACATAATAAACCATACTCATTTAAGAGGGAGGTAGTCAGAAAAATATTTAAGAATCGTCTTAAGAAGCTTGATTTTCAATTACCCAAGTCTAGAAAGCCAGAGGAAGTGGGCAAGAGTGGTGATCCTAACTACTACCCCTATCACCAAATGCTAGGCCATGCCTTAGGGGATTGTTTCACTTTCAAGGATTGGTTAGAGCATAGCTATAAGTCAGGAGCTATAGTTATCCCTAAAGAATACTTTGTGGAACAACCTTCTAGTTCTATTAAAGTAATCTTTGGGGATACATCTGATCCTCTTAAGAAAAAAGAAGGTTGAGATATCTCTTTATCCTGTACCTCTAAAAAAATAATTTTTAAAATCAAGAAACTTTTCTTGCAGGTGCCTGACTCAGCTCAGACCTCCAACATCAAGGAAGGTTTGTCAGTTGTGAGAGACAACTCAGGGAGGGTAGAAGCCCAGCATCAGCAACATCAGCATTCACTTTCCCGGGATAGATCCATAGCACAACCACCATTCAAGTTTAGCACTCCTCCTTCCATTGTTGTAGCGACCTATAATGTTTTATTTCAGATGCCGGGTGGACATCACACAGATCTTAGGGGTACTTATTGAAGTTATCGGGTATGATGTACTATCTCGAAAGATAGAACATCACCCTACTATTGACCTCACTTTTGGAGTAACATTCATTTTTCTCATCTTAGACCTAGGAGTTTTCTAGACTCTAGATTCTTCTTAGTCATAAGACACTTCTAGTGATTAAGTGAACACTTAACCCAAATCTAAAGACTTAGGAAGATTTGCCATAGGATTAGACTATGCCTTAGGACCAATGTGACATACCCATCCTACGGCCTACCCCAATCAGACCAAACTCAATTGATTTTCTCAAACCATTAAAAGCCCTCATTCCAAACTCTATAATCAAGGCAATCAAATCTATTGATCAAAATCATTTCAGTTAACCCAAGTTAGCCCATTTGGACCCAAAATGTCCAAGTGAGCCAAAGTCGAATTAAACAAAATAAATTGCAACCAAAACCACTAATCAATCCTAAATCAATTATCAAACTCAATCAAGCTCAATTCAACCCAAAATCAAGCTAATTGACCCATTAGGCTCACTTGACCCAAAGTGACCTAAAGGACCCATTTGAGCCAAATTCTAATCCAACCCAAATTGGATTGAACCAACCTATCCAAAACCTTCTATAATGATTATTGATCACCCTTGATTGATCAATTGCAATCAATTGGGTCAAGCCAAGTCAATTTGATCATTTGATAAAGTTGACCCATTAGGCTACATGAACCAAATTAAACCAAATCCCATCCTGCATCAAATTGATTGAAACCAATGATCCTAACCAACTTCAAATTAATCCTTGAACATGACTTGACCATCAATTGAGCCAAACCATGTCCCATTGGCCCTTTGACCCAAGTTGACCCAATTTGACCTAAAAGGCCAAATTGGGTCAAATCAAATTCTAAGCCAAATTGATTGCTACCAATGATTCAAATCCATCACATATTGATTATTGAACATGATCAAAGCCTCCATTGAACCTAATTGATCCATTTAGCCCAAATTGACCTAAAGGGCTAAATTGGTCTAAATCATTTATAAATCTAAGTTTATTGAAATCAAAGCCTTACCATCTTCAAATGAACCCAATTGATCCATTTAGCCCAAATTGAACCTAAACCAACCCCTAACCTAAGCTAATTTGGCCAATTTGATAAAATTGGTGAACTTATCATATTTGACCCATATGATTTCACATGAGTCAAATTCAAATCCAATGCAAACCAAACCATACTAATTGAACCAAATCATCCTAAATACTCATTTGAAGTTGTCTCAACCCATGACTTGATCCAATTTGATCAATTGGTCAACCTAATCCAACCTAGCCCAATTTGACCTACTTGTGTCAAATTGAGCCAAACCCATTAAAACCAAGCCATAACCCATTCAAATTTGGCATGACCCATCCTTCGGTCAGCCCAAATCAAACCCAACCCAAGTATAACCTAATTTAACCCATTACCCATTGGGTAAAGCCCTCCAAATGGGACAAAACCTATTTTGGATGGTCAAACTTACTCTCCTCCCTTTGGCAGCCACCCTAAGCTCCAAACGGACATAAGGACCACTGGCTCACCTTAGCCATGAGCGAGGAGGTGAGCTAACCCATTTCCTCCCATTGGCACACATAGGAAACCAAGGATAGCCACTTTAACCCTTGGCAACCACTCCTCCACACAAATCGAGCCACCTCATTGATTCCCTGCCACCCACGACTACCTGCTCTGGCCGGACACTTGCAATTTTCAGAACTCATCCAAGCCATCAGTTTGGATGGGGAGGGGAGAATACTTCCCCCAATCAATTTCATTCCACACAACACACATCCTCAGAGTAAGAGAGAGCTAACGCGAGTCTCCCAAAGCTTTCCCCGAGTTCCCAAAGCCTCCCCATCACCGAAAATGCCAAGCCTAACATAGGACAGAGCCAAACTTTGTCTAACCTGCTCTAAACTCCACAGTTTTCAAATTAACTTTACCCACACCTCCACTAGGCTCTGACGAGGAGAAATGAATCGATTCTCAATCGATTCAAGTACTAGAGACCACTCCTAAGCCAACTCCAATTAGTTTTGCGATGACGTTTGATCCACAAAGTTGCCGATGAGGAGGCAAGGCACGAGCTTCTTAATAGGGCTTCATATTTTCAAGATGAAGCTACCTCGGTCTATTAACTTCGGTCCTGAGCTCCAGCATGGTAAATTTTGGCAAACCATCAATTTTCAAATTTTCTTTGGCCTTTGTGAAGTAAAGTGTGATTTCATGTGATTCAAACCGTAGGATCCTTTTAGATTTGCTCCGTGAATGTTTTAGGATCAATTTTGATGCATCATGAGCTCTTGCAAGCTTGGATCAAGTGGAGGAAGGTAGACGATGTCTGTCTTCCATCACTTGGGGGATGAAGGATCATCCATCGTCCGTTCTACATGATTGGAATGGACGGTCATAATTTAATCCACTAGATAATCTCAATTTAATCTTAACTACAGGATTAATCCCCATCATCCCTTCTTAGATCAATAACGAGGATGAAAGCGTGTCTGCCACAGCCACGTTAGCACTACGTAAGACTGTTTAAGTGGCCAATTTCACAGCGGCACGTGAAAAGTGCTGCCATGTTAGTTGCTAGCATGGCACCGATGGGATTATGGATTAATTAGGCTTAAAAATGTGTTTTAATGGTTAAAAATTTCTAAATTCATAACTAATTATAGAAAAATCTAAAAAATGCAAATAAATGCTCTTTGGAAAGGTAAAATAGAGGAGAATTTAATAAAAATAACTTAATTTAAATTTGAATAGTGATTAAGGCTTAATTAGGGTTTGAATATTTTCTTAATTAACTTAATTAAGCCTCGACATTAATCTCAAACTTGGCATGTTGATTTAATGGGATGACCTCTGTCTCCCATGATTTTTTTGGGATTTATTGGATAGACAATCAGGAAAATTTGAAATTCAAACCCTAATTACTCTCTTAATTAATTTAATGATTAATTAAAATTTTAAATAGTAAATTTAATTAATTTAACTTCATTAATCATAAATTAACAGTGAGATGATGAGGGAGAGTGATTAGGACATCTTTCCTAATTCCTTTTCCAAATTTATTTAATTAAAGAGAGTTAATTAATACATGGCTTAATTATGGGTTAATTAATTAATTAAGAGCCAAATCAAATCAAATTAAAATATTAATCACTTTAGATAATTAATAATGAAATTAAGGGTTCCTCTTTATGTGTTCAATATCATAAAGACCCTTAAGGAAGTTATGATTAACCCATAAGTGTGAAAAAATCATAAAAGTACTTACTTAGATTGTTTATCTTAATTAATCTCTAATCATGAGCCAATTGCATTACGTTCTTTAGGAGCATTGCAATTTTATTTTTCCTCATGTTCATGTCATTTGTGGCTCATGATTAAGTGATTAATTAAAGTAAAGAAGCATAGAAAAGGATAATTAAATGAATTGCTTAATGAGTTAACCTAATTAAATTATAAAAATCATTTAAATATCTTTCCTTAAACAAATTAAGATTATCAACATGGGAATGGGATGGAAAATAACAAATGACTTCTCTTCTTTAAACTTAATAAATCAAATTAATAAGAAGCTTTGGTTTTCTTTAAATAGTTTTATTTAATGTGATTGTTCTTAAGAATTGGAGCAGTTGAATGAATCATATGATTATGCTTAGCTATTCCTCTTCAATCATTTTAAATGTTGTATACCATATGATCTTATGCATTCATTCTTTCAAATTCAAATGAATCAAATGAAATTTACTTATGTAAGCTTGCATGTGTTGGCTTAATTTTATTATATGTGTGGCTATTATCACTAATAAATCCAAATTTATTTTTCAAAAGCTATAAGTTGATAACAATATTTGGAGTGATAGTAGTTATGAATACATATAGGATTTCCATGTGTTTATATCTTAAGCATGTGAATGTGAAGCTTTCTTTCCCATATTCATATATAGATTTATATAGATTTGAATAATAATAAGTATATGATTTAGACATCCCAAGAATACAAGGCTTTAAGTAGCCCTAAGGAGGTCATTTGATTATCTCACTTCCCTGGTTAACAAAGGCATGTACTTATTTAATTTCATTCCTATGTATATTTATGTTAGAATTTGGATAGAGCTTTAATTCACATGCATAAATAATTTGATCAAATAAAATACAACCTTTTGCATGATTTTCATTCTTCTAATCATGCATACATTCATATGTATTTAAGATATCAAGTATATAGTATAGACATCCCAAGAATACAAGGCTTTAAGTAGCCACAATGAGGTGATTTGGTTATCTCATTTTTCTAGTTTAAACAAAGGCACGTACTTGCTTACACATTTTATACATGTGTATGTGTATTTAATTAAAGAATGTGAATTTTCTTTTATACTAAAAATACATGCAACATAATCGCTTAAGCATATAAAATTTATTATATGTAGAGGTAATACTTTCTTTCCTAAGTTCTTATATGAATTTACATGTGCTTGAATGATAACAAGTATATAGTATGGACACCTAGGAATACAAGGCTTTAAGTTGCCCTAAGGAGATCATTTGATTATTTCACTTCCTTGGTTAACAAAGGCACATATTTATTTAATTTCATTCTTATGTATATTTATATTAGAATTTGGATAAAGCTTTAATTTACATGTATAAGTAATTCAATCAAGTAAAATGCAATCTCCAAATGTATGCATCCATAATCATTTAAATGTGCCAAAATATGTTATATGTATAGGTATACTAAGTGTTAAATCATATGCATGTTATGGGTAATGGAAAGGAATGGTTCAATATATGCTATATGATAATAATTCAACCACATTAATCTTAAGATGCCTTTCTTGTTGAATTAGATTTTTTAAGGTTAACCTGAACTTAGGATTAATAAAATATTTGATAAATCATTCACTAAAAGAAACTAAATCATAAAAATGTGCTTTTAGAAATAACTTAAGGTAGGGATGAAGGAGGTTAAGCCTCTTTCTTCTTTTTACAACACTTAGATGCTAAGTGTAAATAAAATAAAATAAAATAAAATACAAAACTAAAACTTGCAAGTCATCTAAACAACTTAAAGTGATACCACCTATCATGTTAAATTGTAATATTATTTTTATAATTCTAGGTCATATAAGGGTAGAGCTCGACTACCCATCTTCTTCTCTTTTCTGGGGTGTACGACAGTACCCAGCCACACCTGCCTTTTATTCTTTCATGGAAGTTTATAAAATGATAGATGTTGTGTTTAGCTTGTGCACTAGGATTGCATCTTTTTCATAATTTCTTATGATTGATGTTTGAATGTGTGATTTGGATGCGGTAGGTTTTTAGGGAAAATTAATTTTTCTACTCAACTAACAACTCATAAATAAAATTTAAAATAACTCATAACCTCATTTTAAAGCCTTGGTTGTAATCAAGATAACTAAAATATTTAGCAACCCCTTAGTTGTATGTTGTATGTCTCATATCATGCATCTCATATTATATCACTCTTGCAAAATGAGGGCCTCCATTTTTGCACTTTAGGGACTGCTTGACCTATGAGAGTAACCCCTTATGATGGAGCTTCACCCACTTTCTCTTTTGATGTGGCCAATAACCAAATTTTATCATGCATTTAGGAATAAAGTCTCCTAAATCCTTTGCCCAAATGAATGTGTCAAAATAATATAAAAATTGAAAAGATTTTGCACCTTTAGGCTAAGTCATACGCTCATACCAAACATGATCTAGTCTCTTAGGGAGTGAGTTTAGGACTCTAGTCTCTTTCAAAATTAAATAACAGCTTAAACCATCTTGTAATTACATAAGACCAGCCTACATGATTTTGAATCGTAGGAGGTGTTAGCTGGTAGCCACTCCAGGCGATCGTAAGTCCAGAAGAGTTGGACAAGTCTATCTTCTCTTGTAGAATATACCCTTATGTCCCCTTTTGCTTAGATTTAGGTCATACTTTAACTTGCTAAAGCTCCCTCGATTTAAGAACGAGGTGGGTTATTTCTCTTGGGTTACGGGCATAAATCTTCACTTATTAGGCATTTCCATAATCTTATGTTGATTGATTATAAGCCCTAACAATCTAATAAAATTTTAACTCAAACTAAAATAAATTCTCTCACTTTCAAACATATAAAGCCTCACCATATGATAGGTTGGTATGCTCCCTAGGCATTCTAGTGTCATGAGAATTTCCTACTCATTTTTCTTTGGACTCTAAAATAAGTCTTCCAATTGAACAATCTCATTTGGTTTTCCAAAATAACCAATCCTTTGATAGTCTTAACCTTGAAATCTTTGGAGATAATAATTGACTACTTTAATCTAGAGTTTTTTTAGGAAATCCTAACTTTCTAGGATGTAATTAACTATGGAGGCTTCCCTCCATAGGGAACTAAAGAACAACATAAAATAAACCATACTTTACTTTTTCATGTAAAGTAGGGGGAAACTCTCTAGTGCACATGAAGACCCATCATGTCTTAGGAGTCCTTATTAGGTGATTAGGCCCATTATAGGGTGATGTTTCTATTTTTTAAGATAATACATCACACCTTAATATTGTACCCAATCACTTTAATAATTACCTCCTAAGGTCTGTGTGGTGTCCAGCCGCGCATCCGAAAATAAACACCATAGATTTTTCTAGTGACTCAGCTTGGGAGAGTTCGTCTCTCCATCTTTAGTAGATAATTATTGACTCTAAATATCGATAATGGACTTATATTTTATACAAGCCCAAGACTATCTTTCTTTTTGTTGGCACTTTGGTTATTTCATTCTTAAGCGAAGGTGGCCAACATCCTTTAGGATTTAGGACCTTACTCTTAAGTAGATCTTAAAACCCTATTGGGTCCCCCAATGGGTAAAAAATAAATTAATCAAAGAAAGAAAAATAACCAAACATAAACCAAATAAAATTAAGAACCTCTCACCACTAGCTTGGTAAAGCAAGGTTCATCCAATGTTGAACAAAATTTCAATAAAATCTTAAGCAAAATAAAGAAAAGTCTGTTACAAAACTTTCAAAAATATTTTCAAAATAAAATTAATAAACCCCATTTAACATAATCAAATTTGTTAAATGAAGGTTCTTTATCAAAATCAAACAAAACAACAAACAAAAATCCTTTCCTTAGAAATTTCAAAACCTTTTTCAAAAGAAAAATTAATAAACCCCATTTAACATAATCAAATTTATTGAATGAGGGTTCTTTTTCAAAATCAAAACTAATTAAATAATAATAAATCCCTTCTTCAAAAATATCAAAATTCTTTTTCAAACAAAATTAACTAACTCCATTTAACATAACCAAATTTGTTAAATGAGAGTCTCACTTTCAAAATCAAATCAAAATCAAACATCAACAAACAACAACCGATATCAAACAAAACAAAAGCCTCTTCCCAAAGTTTTCTTTTAAATTTCTCCCCAAAACAATTGAACCCCATTCAACATAATGAAATGAGAGTTCCAACACAACATAAAAAACAAATCCAATAATAATACAATCCACAACAAGAAAGATCTCTTCTCCAAATCTCTCCTACAAAAAATCAAACCACATTTGACATACTTAAATTTGTTAAATGAGGGTTACAATTCAAAAGTCAAATTAAAATCAACAATTCAAGTCAAGATAAAAAAGGGTAATTTGGTTCTCTTTTTCAACAGTATAACAAGGATACCAATCCCCTTCTTTTCTTCCAACTTCAGTTAGCTTCTCAGCCATGTCTTCTGGAAAGTTGAGCTTCTCTTTTGCTTCTGGTGTGGATCTGGCCTTGGATTAGGCCATACTCACCATCACCCCTATCATCAAGTTAAGCCTTGGCTTCGAGCAGTTTAAGGTCACTTGCGAGGGACCAACCCTCACTGCCATCAATAGAGAGGAGGTGGTAGGCAAGAATCTAGTTCTACAGTTTGACCAACATGACCTACAGTCTAACTCTAAGTTTCCCTCTTTGAAGAGGGAGGCTGTTGAGGTTCCCCCCAGTTTAGCTAGTTGCCCCTGTTGTAGCCCAGTCTAGGCTAGTGTCGCCTCTATTATTGCCCCTGTTCTGAAGGGGAAGGCTATCTTAGCTTTTGAGATAGTCTCCCCCACCTTCTAGGTTGATTATAGTTCCCGTTCGGCCCCACTCAGTAAGACCCAACACCATAATAAGAACCACAAGATCAAGAGGTAGTATGAGCATGTGACAAAGGAGGTAGATGAAGCCTCCCATGTTCTCGAGGAGGGTTCCCCTTATGAGACCTCTCCAGTCTTGGGTGGCAGTAGGTTTCACTCCATTTCAACTTTAGAGGGAGAAGAAGACTGTGGAAGGATAGCTGCATTATCCTCACTGCTATAGAGTATGAGACACTGGCTAGGGAGAGGAGGAAGCCATATGTTGGTCTACGATATTCTTTGTGAGTCGGTAGAGCCCACAGACTCTCGGAGTCTGATACTTTACATGTTTTGAGAAAACTAATCCTTAGGAGTGTTAGGGATCAGATTCACTGAGAGAGGGCCATTGAGGCCAATGTGACTACACAAGCAAGCAAGAGAAAGAGGAGGAGGTGCGCTAGACAGTCGACCACCTCCTCTTTATTAGAATTTTCTGATCGGCTAGCATACAGAGCCAATCATTCTGATTGCATTGTCCTTATCGGTACCAGTAGTCATGGGAGGAGATCTCTAGTAGAGAGACACTGTGTCACCCATATTACACTGCTCCATTCGTCATCCACCTTCACCAGTTCAGGTCCTACCATTTGCAGTCCCCACCAAGTTCCATAAGCCCCCATCTGGAGAGAGAGCCTCTCCTTTGGTGATCCAGTTATAGCCAAAGGATCCCACTCTATCTACTCCACTCATTGAGGTGAGGCCGAGCTCCTCTGCTTGACCTTCCATCCCAATAGTGGTGAAGAAGGAGTTGCAACCCAAGAGTATCGTGGTCGCTTCACCTCTAATTGGATGAGGAGAAGGGAGGGGATACCGAGGTAGTCCCCATGGTAGTTGAGATAGTCAGGGAGTGTACTCCACTAGTGCAGACTATTTAGTGCATAAATTCTACATAGCTCAGTCCAGTTGTCAGTCATCAGCCAGCCTATGTTCTAGTAGAGCAGGGTCGAGTAGATGACCGTTCCTTGGATAACATTTTACAGGACTATCATGCCGCATTAAGGTAGATAGTTAGGGAAGAATAGTCTAAATAGGAGGAGGGTAGACTAGAGTTTGATGCCGATGAGGATGACATGTTAGATGACCTAGCAGAAATCCACATGGTTGATACCTGAGGATCCCTGCACAGGCAGCAGCATAGTTAGGAAGGCATTGTAGTTGAGGAAGGTGAGGCTTTATACTCAACTCAACGCCTCCTCTAACAAATCAAGCAGAAGGAGGATCAGAATGGATGGAGAAGAGGGTAGAAGAGTTGATTTTAGGGTCCTAGCTTTGCAGAACGAAGCCCCAATTTCTTAACTTTCCCATATGGAGGCTGATCGCCTAAGCTAGTTTATTCCTTAGATCACCTCAAGTGCAATCCAATGGTAGATGATGTCAATAGCTTGCATATGAAGGTCACAGATAGAACCTCCATGCATGAAAAGGACATTAAGCAAATGGTGGAGCAGTAGGTGAAGGAAGCATTGGCACAAGCCCATGGGAGCTCATTCATTCAGAAGGGTAGACCTTGCCCAGAGGAATTAGATGTAGTTCAATACCCCAAGGGTTTTATGCCACCATCCTTCAAGAGTTTTGATGGCAGTGGGAACCCGAGGCAACACATAATGCATTTCAGGGCCAATTATTGCAACACCAATGGCAGTGACACACTTTTTTTTTCTGGTTGTTTATCAGTAGCCTTTCAAGGGTAGCATTTGATTGGTATGCTGAACTATCCAATGGTTCAATGATGACATTTTCAGAGTTAGAGCATCTCTTCATCAAGAGATTTGCAAGAGCTTAGCAAAGGGTAAATGTAGCTGACCTCATTGTAGAAACAAAACTCAATGAGTCCCTTATTGATTATAATCTTAGATGGTGCAACTTGATTTTGAAATATAAACCACAACTGCATAAGCAACATGCCATTGAGATTCTACTCAGGAATATCCATAGCTCAGTCGCTTTCATGCTTAAGGGCTTCATCATTAAGATATTTGAGAAGCTAATCAGCAATGTCGCTAACCTACAATAGGAAGCTAAACAATTACCCTATTAGACCAGTCATTGAAGCCAAAATCTCAGAAGGTCTTTGAAAAGAAGCGTGGGATAGTTGTGTCAATGGATAAGGGGAAGCAACCAACTAGAGCTCAGTTTAAGACCCAGATTTCAGTAGCCTCCGCTACCGCCTCCTCTTCCACTACTAGTATCCATTGCCAGGTAGCTACTTTCCACTTACTATTGCTAAAAAATTGAATAAACCATACTCATTCAAGAGGGAGGTAGTCAGGAAGATATTCAAGAATCTCTTAAAGAAGCCTCATTTTCGCTACCTGAGCCTAAGATGCTAGAAGAAGTGGGCAGCAGTGATGATCCTAACTACTGCCCCTACCACTGCATGTTAGGCCATGTCTTAGAGGATTACAATTACCTTCAAAGATTGGCTTGAGTGTAACTTCAAGTCAAGAGCAATAATTATCCCTAAGGAATACTTAGTATAATAGCCATCTAGTTCAATTAGAGTAATCCTTGGGGATATCTCCGATCCTCTCTAGACAAAAGAAAGTTGGGATATTTCTTTATCTCATACCTCTAAAAAGATTATTCCTATAATCAAGAAACTTTCTCTACAGGTACCTGAAATAGCTCAAACCTCCAACATCAAGGTAGGTTTGCTGGTTGTGATGGATAACTCAAGGAGGGTGGAAGCTCAATAGCAGCAGCAGCCCGCCTCACTTGTTTGAGATAGATCAGTAGTGCAACCACTGTCCAAGTCCAGCACTTCTTTCACTGTTGTAGCTATCACCACCTCTACTAGCTCTACTTCTAACAGGAGCATTGTATCAGAAGATGAGGGCACCAAACCCCTCATATGGTTTACTTTACTTGATTTCTATTATGTACCTCCCCCAAAATTAAAGAAATCAATGAATAAATTTGATTCTACTTACATCTTTTTTACTTCTGATGTTCTTGTTGATTATATTCCAATTGAAAGCTCTCCAAGTCATAATAACTCAAATAATTTTGATCAATTCCAATCCAATTTAGAAATGAACTTCTCTTTTCTAAATCATTGAGTTCATCTCTTGAGATTGATTTAGAGTCATCTGACTCTGAGGATCCTTTAGGAGAAGCTATAGGTAAATTTAATAAGCAAGCAAAACTTTCCACAAACTTAACATTCCAAGACTGAAGTCAACCTCAGTGGTAAAGTTCTACCTCCTAGGGTAGCACCTCAGGATAAGGGTAAATATGTCATTGGTTCCAGTGAGTAGATAGCCCCTCCATAAGATGCTCTACCTATAAATACTTTGTGGAGTACTAGTCCAAAGTTGATTATAATGTCTTGGCTTATCTTAGAAAGCTATTAGCTAAGTTAAGTATATACGATGCCCTTGTCTTCTCTAAAGAGATAAGGGAATCTCTAATCAAAGCCTTGAATGATATAAAGATATGCATAGCTTAGCTGACCACTAAAGAGGAAGCATGCCATTCAAAAAAGATCCTATGTATTGCATTCAGCAATGAAGACCTACTTCTAGGAACGATCGAGCATAATCGTCCCCTCTATATTATAGTGGATGTTGATAGATTCAGGCTATCCAAAGTTTTGGTTGACCCGGGTGCATCAGTCAACCTTTGCCTACTTGAGGATTTACATCTCTAAATCTATACGAAGAGAATGATGTTGAAAGGATTCAATGAAGAAGGAGAAAGGGCCTTAGATACCATAGTGTTGCCCTTAGTGATAGATGATTGGAAGACTGAAGCCAAGTTTCACATAATTGACTCAGATACATCTTTCAATGCTTCACTTTAGAGATCATGGATACATAGGAATAACATGGTTCCATCTTTTTTTACATCAGTGCATCAAGTTCCTAAGAGGTGGAATCGAGTATTGTGTCAAAGGAGATCTCAAGCCCTTTGTAGTTCATGAGGTCGGGATATATGAGGATGCAGCCTACTACCTCCCTGAGAAATAAAAAGTCTATTCTCATGAATTTAGTCAAAATACTGATGAAAAAGAAAGAGAAAAATAAAGAAAAAAAAGGAAAAGAAAAAGAAAAGAAAAAGAAAAAGAAAAAGAAAAAAGGGAGCAAGAAATAGACCTTAGGGAGGAAGTGGAGCCTGAGATTATATTCCATCCACAGTTCGTTACTCCATTTGAACAAGTGGGGAGGATGAACCATCCTCCACCAGGATGATGAAGAGGCAAGTCCAGAGGTGGAAGGCTTCCATACTTACCACCCACTAGGAGATTTATCCTAGTTATCAGGAGTACAACTGCTATCCTCATAGACTTAAAATCTAGTTTAGATGATGAGTTTTATGTGGTTAGCACTTCAGCCAGCTCTTCTCAATAGCAGATCCCATTGGAGGTGACACTTGAGCTAGACAGCGATGAAGATCGGATTCCCAAGCAAAGTATAAGTGTATCTAAGTCCTCATTATGTGAAATTGTTAAGCATCGGTGAGAACCTTAGCTCTAACCATATTTTCTTCACAAAAAGTTGAGGGTTTGGTAGTTAAGGAGGCCTTTAAATCATGTGTAGTCACAATCCAAAGGTTATATCTTGGAGCATTATTCTCAAGTCAAGAAGTTGATATAGAACTTGAGGATGATTCATATAAGGAATTAATTGAATTGCCTTATGATTGGTACTCACCGTGAGTTCTTAACTTAGGAAAGAAATGTTTAATTCCACATACATGGTCTAAGCACATGTTAGATTACTTCAAAAAGATATGGAAAATTAATTACAAAAGTTCTCATTCAAGACTAAGACTAGGCTTCAGTTCATCAGGCCTAGTCGATGATGATGATTACTGCTTGATCATCACCAATCATTTGAAATCTGATAGGTTCTTTTCAAATCACATTAACTCATATGAGGAGGTGTGCTTAGAAACTTCATAATCTAGATGATCTCCAAGTCAAAGATGCATCACTGGAGTTCAAAGAAGAAATCAAGTAAAGCATCAACGAGCTCAAAGAGATCAACTTAGGAGTTGAAGAAATCGCATGCCTGACGTACATCAGTTCCTTGTTGAACAAAATTGAAACCAATGACTTAGTTAGGCTACTCACTGAGTTTAAGGTTTTCTTTGCATGGAGTTATGAAGAAATACCCAGATTGGCTCCTGGCGTAGCAGTCCATAAGCTAGTGATATAGCTTGATGCTAACCCTATCAAGAAAGCTCCTAGATGCATGCGATTATACATTAAACAACAGGTCATTTTTGAAGTCAAGAAACTGATCGATGCTGGTTTCATCAGGGAGAAAAATACCCCTGGTTGGCTAGCGTTATCCCGGCTAAGGAAAAGAATGATGAAGTTCACGTATGTGTCGATATCAGGGATCTTAATAATGCATGTTCAAAGATGAATTTTCACTACCAATACCAGAACTGATGGTGGACATTGCCTCATCTCATGTACTCTTCTCTTTCATGGATGGTTCATCTAGACAACCAAATCAAAATGGCACCTGAAGATGAGAAGAATACTACCTTTAAAACCCCAATTGGAATTTATTGCTACAAGGTCATGCCTTTCAGTGTTAAAAATGCTAGTGCCACATACCAGTGAGCCATGACTCAAATATTTGATGAACTCATTCATCAACAAGTCAAATGCTACATTGATGATCTCGAGGTCAAAAGCAAAGAAAAGGAAGACCATCTCTTTAAATTAAGAGTAGTTTTCGAGTGATTAAAACATTATAACCTCAAAATGAACCCTCTAAAGTGTGCATTTAGAGTAGCTTCAGGGAAATTTCTTGGATTCATTGTTCGACATCGCAGAATTAAAATCGACCCGGAGAATATTAAAGCGATAATAGAAATGCCACTCCCTAAAAGTCTAACTCAACTCAGATCATTCTAAGGGAGGTTAGCGTATCTAAAATGCTTTATATCCAATCTATCAGGCATATACCAACCATTCTCAGCACTAGTCAAGAAGGATGCCAACTTCAAGTGGGATGACCAATGCCAACATGCCTTTGAGAACATCAAACTGTACCTGATGATTTTGCTAGTCCTAGCTACCCCTATCCCAGGCAAGCCGATTATACTCTACACTATTGTATTAGATGACTCCGGTAGCGCTTTGTTGGCTCAAGCCAATGATGAAGGGAAAGAGAACACACTCTATTATCTTAGCAGTCGTCTAATCCATGCTGAAGCAAACTATCCACCCATTGAGAAGCATTGCCTAGCTTTAATCTTTGCATCCCAAAAGCTATGACATTATATGCTTTCTCATAAAGTAAACTTGATTTCTATAATCAATACACTATAATATCTCATGGCATGGCCGATGCTATCCGGATGGTTGGTACATTGGTCCATGATCTTATCGCAGTTTGATATCACTTTCATACCCCTCCGCGTGGTGAAAGTACAAACGCTCATAGATTTCTTGGTAGCACACACTTCCCGTTGCCTCTCCACTTAGTGATGATCTCCCAGATGAACAAATCATGAACTTAGGAAATACTAACATTTTCCACTGGGAGATGTACTTTGATGGTGCAGCTTTCTCTCAAAGAGGAGAAGAGCCACAATCTACTCTTTCAGGAAAGGAAGGGGTAAGAATAGTTCACCTAACTCCAGATCGTGATATGATGAGATTCTCATTAGCATCTATCCGATCCTTGCACCAACAATAAAGCTGAATATGATGCTCTGATTGCCGGTTTGGAGTTATCCATTTTGTTAGGCATCCAGAACATCAACATCTATGGGGATTCCTAACTAGTGGTCAACCAAATCATTGGGTCCTACAAGGTCCTGAAGCCTAGACTTCATGACTACCATAAGTATACAATTAAGTTGTTGGCCCAAATTCAAGAAGTGACCATCTACAAGATCCCTCAAGGAGAAAATGGCATAGCGGGTGCCTTAGCCAAGCTTGCCAAGGAGTTGGAATGTACGAAAGATGAGTCCATACCAATAGAGGTCCAAAATAGGCAAGTCCTGCTCATTATTGGTACTGAACTCATCGAAAAATACTCTCTTGAAGGGGAGGTTGTCATTTTCAAAAATGACAAAGAGCTGAATTGGAGGCAACCATTCATTGATTACTTAAACAAAGGCAAAATACTTCAAGAGAAGTCTCAGGCACATCAAGTGAAGCAAAGGGTACTTTCTTACACCCTCTATTGACCTTAATTTTAGAGTGAGATTCAACTTCTTCATCTTAGACATAGGACTCCTCTAGAAACTAAGAGTTTCTTAGCCTTAAGATACTTCTAGTGATTAAGTGAACACATAACCTAACCATAGAGATTTAGAAGAGTTCACAATAGAATAGGTTATGCCTTAGGGGTATTTGGAGGACTTGCCTACCCTATTGCTTAAACCCAATCTTTGCTTCCCTCCTTCAAACCAATCCAAATCAAATCCTAAATCAATTCCAACTGATTTTCTCGAATCATAAATCAATGCCAAAATCCAAATCAAATCTTAAATCAATTCTAACTCAATTAATTTTCTCAAATCATGAATCAATTCTAAATCAAATCTTAAATTAATTCCAACTCAATTGATTTTCACAAATCATGAATCAATTCCAAATAATTGAAACCCATGACCAATTCCAAACCCAACTTGACCTAAAAGGTCAAATCAACTTGAAATTAAACCAAACCAAAATTGTTTGAAACTAAAGCTTGCAATACATTTCAAATGATCAACCAAGCCTTGACCAAACCCAATTGGGTCAAATGAGTCAAATTAGTCAACTTGACCATTTGACCTAAATGAGTATAAATGAACCAAAACTAAATATAAACCAAATTGAATGAAACCAATGATGCCCATAGGCTCCAAATGGTCATTTTAACTTGACTTAACTCATGGTTTGACCTAATTTGACCAATTGGTAAACCTAACCCAATTTGACCCAACTTGACCTAAATGGGTCAAATTGAACCAATTCAAATCAGATGAACTCCAAATCACTTGAAATTTGGCCCAACCCATTTTTGAATCATTTCAAATCTTTCCAAATCAAATTCAAGGACAAATGACCATTTTACCCTTAGGTCAAATAATATCCAATGCCCAATTCACTTGGAATTTGATCATTTCTTTCTCAAGGCCACTTGGCATCCTCCTAGTGGTCCACATGGGCACCAATGGAGGTGGTGAACATGACCCAATGGGCTTGGGTTGGCCATGACCCAACCCAAAGCCAAGCTGACCCCTTCAATGGAAATTGAGCACTTGGATCACCCAATGCACTCTCCTAGCAGATGGGCACTCACTCACCTCCACTTCTCTGCCTAAAATGACTCACATGGAGTGTCTAACAGCCCAAACCGATCAACCAATCTCATCAATTGAGCTAAAATGGCAACTCATCTCTCAACCATCCGATCTAAGGAGAGGGAGATACACTCACCCTCATTCCCACTCAAACCACAGGCACACAATTCGACTGAAGTCTAGGAATTGAAACCAGCCATCCCTAAGCTTTCCAAAGCCATTTCCAAGCTCCCTTAATTTCTCCTTCTCGATTTTGCTCAAAATCAAAATATGGGAGGTCCATCCTAATTCCAACTCATCCAATTCTCCATCAAAACTAAATTAAACTTGCATGCACCGTCAAGGGACTTGATCGAGCTCAATCAAGTTATTTTCCAAGTCACCAAGCCACAGGAAGGAGGACTTTGATCAAAGCCAATCGTCATTGAAGGGGAACTTGATCAATCGAGTCATCCACTTTAAATCAAGACTTGATACCATCAACAAGGCTTTGTTTCTACTAGACGAAGCTACCTTATCCATTGGAAGTACCGGTGATAGCCTTTGGTGAGGTATTACTCAAAATTGATCTTAAGATAAAAACGCTTTGTCCTTTTCGAAGAAAATTGTAGTCCCATCGAATCTTGACCATTGTATACATTGGTTATGCTTCCCCAAAGGTGTGGCGTGAGTTTAAACTCCATCCAAGCTCGGGTGAGCTCGGATCGAGCGACGATCAATGGAAGACATCCGTCTCTCACTCGGGAGTAGATATATCACACACCGTCCATTCTGCCTAATTGGAATGTACAGTTATGATTAAATCATGATAGATCTCCCTCTAATTTAAGCCTAAACTACGGGATTAATCACGAATCGATCTTAGATGGCCCATGAAAGAAAGTGCGTTACAATGACTTCGGATGGATATGACAACTTAAATAACCTATCCCGTCGCGCCACGTAAAAGCGGGCCGCGTCAGCCGCCACATGGCCCGATGGGATTAGGGGGTTTAATTAGCTTAATTAATTCATTTTTAATGCTAAAAATTCCAAAATTCATAACTAATTGTAGAAAAATACAAAAAATATAAACTCAAGTTCATTTTAAAGATAATTCAGTAAGTAATAATAGAAAATTAAAATAAATTAATTTTAAAAGTGATTTTCACTCAATTTGAATTTTATTGGATATATAATTAGGCTAATTACTCTGTAATTACTTTAACAATTAATTTGAAACTTCCTAGGTTTCATTAGTGGGATGACCTCTGCTTCCCATGATTTTCTTGGAATTTATTGTTTGATTAATTAGGGGAATTGCTTATTTCATCCTTAATCCCTCTCTTAACTAAATAAATGATTAATTAACCTATTAAATAGTGATAAATTTATTAATTAAGTTTGTTAATCATCATGAAACAGTGAATGGACTTAGGCAATGAGATTAGGATTTCTTTTCCAATCTTTTCCCCTAAGTTTATTTCATTTGGGTAAATACTTAATTAATTTGCAAATTAATCAATGAATTAATCACTTTATTAATGGCTTAATTAACCAAACTCAAAATTAAATCACTTTAGAACTTAATCATCTTAATCTTGGGTAGATTCTTAGGTGTTCAATAACTTAAGAGAGCTTCAAAGGAAATTATAATCAAACTACATGCGTAGGATGGTTATGAAAGTACTTAATTAAAACCTTTAGCTTAATTAATCAATAATTATGAGCCAATTGCATTATGCCTCTTTATTTCTTAGGTGCATTGCTGATTTAAATCTAATCTGATTGCATATCATATGTTTGCTCATAATTTCTTGGTTAATTATGTTAAAGTCATATAGGTAAGGGGTAATTTATGGATTTAACTCATGCCTTAACCTAAAAAAATAGAAAATCAACCTAATTGTTATAAAATTAAACTAAACCAATTCACATATGGGGGAAATAGGTTTGGACCAGCATACCTTTCTCACATTTTCTAAGTTAAATCAAATTCAAAAATAAAATCTCCTTAAAGAATTTTGATTCATTTTAAATGATCTTATTTTATAAGATTATCTTTAGGAATTAATTAGGGTGAATGAAGTCATATGATCACATCACTTTATTTCTTTCAAAGCATACTAAATGTTGTCTGCTATATGCAATCATGCATCATTTCTTTTGAAAAATCAATTAAATTTTTTTTCTTTTATGTCAAATTGCATGTGTTGGCTAAAATTAAGAAATATGTGTGGCTATTATCACTATTAAACCAAAAATTATTTTCAAAACCTATAAATCAAAGATTATGAATGGAGTGATGCTACTTTTGCATACTTATAAGCTTGCATGTGATTATAACATAGGATGTGTTTTATGTTATTTTCTTCTCTTCTCTTAATATGGATTTGAATAGAATTTGCAAAGTGTATAGTTCATTTGAAAAGAACATAACACTTGCTTAAATCTATTCCTATGCACTCCTATGTTATGACTTAAGAAGGATCTTCACAAACACAAAAATGTTATCATGATTCTTTATCCATTTATTTCTTTTTTGTACATTTACATATATTTAAGAAAAGTGGTATATTAATGTGGACATCCCGAGGCAGCGAGGCTTTAAGTAGCCCTAAGTAGGTCTTTTACCTTACGCTCCTGGTGTAGAAAATAATGGCATACTCACTTATGTCTTTTATACATGTGGATGTGCATTTTGTTAATGGATGAGAAATCCCCCTTTTTCTACATAATACGCATGTATCAATGGAACATCCAAAATTTCAAATCATATCTCTTAGCATTCATCATCAAGGTGTGCTAAAATTTTGCATTGCATGTATATGTATGCTTAAGATTACTCATATGTATGGTATACATGGTGGAAAAGAAATAAATAATTATGTGTTATGTGATAGTGATTCACCTTAATTAATCCTAAGATGCCTCTTATTGAATAGGGCTATTTAGAGCAAATCTAAACTTAGGGTTAATTAAAACACATAATAAAACATTCACTAAAGAAAAATCATTAATGAATCTACCTTAGAAATACTTAAGGCAGGGATGAAAGAGAAGTTCTCTCCTCTTTTCTTCTCTTCAAAACATTTAGTAACTAAGTGTAGGTTCATTATGACCAAATCAAATCACCAACTAAAATTGACAAATCAACTAAATCACTTAAAATGAAACCACCCTCTAAATTAAATCCTTCATACTTAGAAAATTTCAACTTTAAAGCCTAGCTAAGACATGCTACATAAGCCTTAAATGACACACACATTAGGCTAAGTCATAATTTCTAGCTCTATGTTTGGGCAGTGCATGGTTTGATGCCTAATTTTATTTTGTGATGGAATGTTTTTAGACTAGATGTTAGGGTGCATGTTCATAGACTGATTGTTAGGCCAATATTAGCCTAATCATGTCTTCTACAGGGGATTATACTAAAGGTGCGTTGTAATAAAACTAAAAATACTTTTATTGTGCAGGTTGGTTATACCCTTAAGCATGACCCAAATTAGGACAAGTGGACTTGGTTACCCATGTGAGGATACTAAGTCCGAATTATTCATATAATTGCTTGGGTTGTGTGGTATGTTTATCTAATCTCTATTTTGCAGGTTTAGTTAGATTTACCTTTCTTTTTTTGATGTAAAATTTTCAATTAAAATTTGGAATGAATGTTATGGGGGAATTTAGGTGAACATTGGTCATAAGACCATGTCTTTTATACCATGTGAATCCTTAGAGCAAACTACATCCCAAGTAAAACTAAGAGAAAGAAAGAAATGAAGAAAGGAAGAAATGAAGAAATGAAGAAATGAAGAAATGTCAACATGAATTCCTTTTAATTATATTTATTCATTTGTAATTCAGGTTGTATAAGGGTAGAGCTCAACTACCCATTTTTCTTTTTGGGTTTGTGCAATGGAGCCCGACCACATCAGCCTCTTATTCTTTTGTGCTAATTTTATAAATTGATTGATGTTTTGTTTATGATTGCGCAATTAGGATGACATGATCTTCTTAATTTTTTCATTGTTTGATGAATGGCTTGGATGTGATTAGACTCTTAGGGAAAGATCAATTTTCTATCCAATTAATCAACTCAAAATTAAATTTAACAACTCATAACCTCACCTAAAGCCTATGACATAAATCAAGATAATAAAATATTTAGCAAACCCCCTAGCTAGATGTTGTATGTCTCACATCATGCATAAATCATATTGCTTCACTCTTGCTAATGGAGGGCTTCCACCTTTGCTAGAGAAAATGGCTTGACCTTTGAGAGCCATGGTGGAAACACACCTTCTTTTTTTGATTTTGGTCCATAATCAATCTTCTCATGTATTAGGCATATGAAATCCCATAGCCCGTGTCAAATAAAAATGTCCAAAAATAAAAATAAAACTTAACAAAATTTGTATTAGATTTAGGTCATTATTCATACCTTTCATGATCTAGTCTCTAAGGGAGTGTGTTTAAGGATTTAGTCTCCTTTCTAAATAAATAATTGCCTAACCATCTTACAAAACATAAGACTTTCCTGCATGTAATTAAAATCATAGGAGGAGTTAGTTGGTGGCCACCCCCAGGCGGTTGTATGTCCAGCAGTCGGGTGGTTCATCCTCTCTAGTGGAGGTAAACCATATACCCATTTTTGCCTTAAATTTTGGTCATGCCTTGCCCCTCGCCAAAGCTCCCTAGATTTAGGATCTGAGATCCTGTTTCCCTTTGTGGGCTACAAGCATAAATCCTTACCTCTTAGGCATTTCCACGATCTTGTGTTGTGGATTGTAAACCCAAGATTTCTAATAAAAATTCAACTCAAACATATAATTCTCCTCAATTTCAAAAATATAAAGCCCAACCATAGGATAGTTTGGGATGCTCGCTAGGTTTCCTAGCATCATGAGCATCCCCTATTCATCTCCCTTTGTCTTCCATAATAACTCTCTCCTCTTGATCAATCCCAATTGATTTTATAAAAATAACTAATTGATTGATAGTCCTATCTTTGAAATCTTTGGAGACAATGATCATTTACCTTTATCGAGAGTATTCTGAAGGAAGCTCACTCCTTAAGATATAATTAACTATGGGGGTTTGCCTCCATAGGAACTTAACGAACACGATTTAAATAAATCCTACTTTACTTTTCCATGTAAAGTAGGGAAAAGATCTCTGGTACATTCGAAGACCCATTATCCTTAGGAGTTATTATTAGGTAATTAGGTCAAAAGTAGGATGGTGACTTCTGTCTCTCGAGGTAGTACATCATTTCTCAATGTCACCAAATCACCCTAATGAGTGCATCTATGGATCTACGTGGTGTCCCAACAACATACATTTTTCAAATTCCATTTTAAAATAAGAAATACACCACACCCTCGTGGATGGTGTATTACACTTGTGATCTTTTGATCATATTTGTTTACATTATTTAGAGAAGTACGAAGCTTGTAAGATCATGATCGTAGGTTCAGGGTTATGCGGAGCTCACCAATTCGGTCCCAAGATGAAAGCCAAAATTGAAAGACTTGGGTACTATTGGCCATAAATGATTGCCGATTACATGGATGAAGCTAATAGATTCAACCAATGCCACCAATGCCAAGTACATGGTGCAGTCCTACACCAACCACCCAACATTCTACATCCAACTTTGACCTCTTGGACATTCGAGTGTTGGGGGTACTGACATAGTGGGTCAGATTGATCCTCCTTCTTCCAAGGGTCACCTGTTCATTCTAGTTGCTACATATTAGTTTTCCAAGTGGGCTGAGGCGATTTCGCTCAAGGAGGTTAAAACTTAGCATGTGCTATAATTTTTCAGGAACTATATCGTATATAGATTTGGGGTACCTTGTCAAATTATTTTCGATAATATTGCTGCATCCAAGAGCATAAAAATCAATAGCTTCACTCAGAGACATAACATAGATTAGAGATACTCTACCATCTATTATCTGTGGGTGAATGATTTAGTAGAAGCCTTCAACAAAAATATTATCCAAATACCTAAGAAGACACTCGATGATAACAAACAATAGTGGCATGAGCAACTAGTTGAAGCTTTGTGGGCCTACCGCACAAACCTACAGAACTCCAACTCAATCTACCCCTTTCTCCTTAGTGTATGGGTTTGAAGCTTATTGAACTTACATTTGGAGAGAGTGCTCAATCTCCTTATCATAGATTTAGGACTCTTATAGATACTAAGAGTTCCTTAGCTTTAAGACACTTCTAGTGATTAGGTGAACACTTAATTCAAACTTAGAGACTTAGAAGGTTTAGTCATAGGAGTGGGTTATGCCTTAGGGACGTAAGGAGACTTGCCCACCCTATAGCCTAAACTCAATCCATGATTTCCTTCTCAAATCAAACCCCAAATTCAAATTCCAAATTCAAAATCAAATTTATAAAATTCACAATCAATCATATGATTAAATCCAAGCTCAAAATCCTTCATAAACCATATGATTGAATTCCATGGCTTTAGCCTTAGCCAAATTCAAATTAATCAAAATTCAATTGATTTTCTCAAAGATCAATTCAATTCCTCCATCATATACCAAATCCAAATCCAAATTCCAAATCAAATGATTGAAACCCATAATCAATCCAAAATCAAAATCCTTCATAAGCCCTATGATTTTATCTTATGGACTTAGCCTTAGCCAAATTCAAATCAATCCAAATTCAATTGATTTTCTCCTTGATCAATTCAATCCCTCAACCATTTATCAAATCCAAGTCCAAACTCAATTCCAAATGATTGAAACCCAAAATAAAGTTTAAACTCCTAAATCCTCCTTAAGCCTTATTATTGAATTCTATGGACTTAGCTAAATCTCCACCTAATTCAATCCAAACTTGATTGATCTCTTCATGAATCAATCATATCTTTATTTATATTCATAAATATAAATGAAATATAAATTCAAATAACCAAAACCAAATCGAATTAAATCCAAATCCAACCAAGACCCTTCCTAAGCTGTATGGACTTACCCCCATTAACTTAGCCAAATCCCATTCAAATTAAATCAAACACAATTGATTTCTTTAAAATCAATTATATATTCATTTATATTCATAAACATAAATGAAACCCACATTCTAATGATCAAAACCAAATCAAACTAAATCAATTCCCTTCTAAACCCTTTTTGACTTACCTCCATTAGCTTAGTTAAATTTGCTTCCAAATCACTCTAAACTCAAGTGATTTTCTCATAAGTCATTTATATCTTCATTTATATTCACAAATATAAATGAAATATAAACTCAAATATCCAAAACTAAATCCAAAATCAAATCAAAGCCGAATTTAATCTCTTTAAAATAACTCCTTGGACTTAACCAAAACCCATCTAAATCAAGCCAAAATCAATGAATTTTCTTTGAATAAATCATTCCTTCAATCATCTATCCAAATATAAATGAAACCTACAATCATCAAGCCAAATTGAAATCAACCTAAGTCAAGCCCAACTTATCCTTTTTGACTTGAAAATTCCAAATGAACCAAAACCTATCATAGCCAAAATTGATTCCAGTTGGATTTATATTTCAATTATAAACTCATATATAAATCTAACTAAATCTTAATAAAACCAAAACCAAGCCAATTGTCCCATTTAAGCCACTTGACCCAAAGTGGCCTAAAGAACCCATATAAACCATGTTCCAATCCAACCCAAATTGGATTGAACCAAGCCCATCCAAACCTCATACCATGATCATTGATCACCCTAGGATGATTAATTGCCTTAAACTGGGTCAAACTAAGTCAACTTGGTCATTTGATCAAGTCAACCTTAGCCCATATGAAACCTAAATTAGCCAAAACTCACCATACACCAAATCAATTGAAACCATTGATTCACATCAACCCATAATCAATGATTGAACATAACTTGACCATCAATGGAGCCAAACCAAACCCAATTGGCCATTTGACCCAAGTTGACCCAAATTGGCCAAAAAATCCAAAATGGGTCCAATCATGATCTAACCAAAATATATTGCAACCAATATTTGAAGTTCAATCCAAATTGATTATTGAACTTGACCAAAGCCATAATTGATCCCAGTTTGACCAATTGGTCAACCTAACTCAACTTAGCACAAATTGACCTAAAAGGTCAAATTAGCTAAAATCAAAATTAAATCAAAATTGATTCAAACCAAAGCCTGCAATCATTTTCAATTAACCAATTTAACTTGAAACATCACCCAACCCAAACAAACTTGTCCAATTTGGTCAAATTGGTCAACTTGACCCTTTTAATATAATCCAAATGAGCCAAAATCAAACCTTGGCTAAATTGATTGAAACCACTTAAACTAAATCACTTCAAATTATCATTTGAACCTATCCGAAGCCTTGGTTTGACCCAATTTGACTAATTGGTCAACCTAATCCAACATGATCCAAATTGACCCACTTGACCAAATTAAGCCAAAACCCTTGAAACCAACCCAGGAGACCTTGGGAGCTGACCTAACCTGACCCAAACCCATCCTAGATCACCCAAAATCAGCCCAAGCCCAATTGGCGCCAAACCCAAGGTAAATTGCCATTGGATATGCCTCCTTATGTGGGATTTTGCCAAAATTGGTAAAGTTCACTTCTCCCATCACTTGGAAGCCCTCACTCACCCATTTTGGGGTCTCACAGCCACCTTGCCCATGCTAAGTGGGTTAGGCTTTCCATGGATCAAAGGGAGGTGAGCTAACTCACCTCCCTCCTAAGCCGAGAAACCAAAGAATCAAGGAATGAGCCATCAGCCATGCATTGAGCCAGCTCCCAAGCCTTCCTCCACTCATGGTGTGTCACGTGGACTCGATTGCGACTCCTTCGATGCTCTGGTGGTGACTAGTTGGTCAAAATTGGGGAAATTATCCTGTCCGTTCATCACACACGATTGAGGGATATACTCCTTCAATTCTTAAGGGAAAGACATGCATTTGATTTGAGAGAGCTCCCAAGGCATTTTTGAAACTCCTTAGCACTCCTAGAGCTTCCCCGAGACCTCCTCTCTTGGATTTCTTCCTCCATGAGCGAAGCCAAAATAAGACACCCCTTTCCTGATTCAAACTCCCTCATCTCTCAATTAGAACTCAATTGCTTTTGCACACACCTTCCACGCATGTCATCGAAGCCAAGCGAACCTTCCCTCGAGCTCCAAGCCCATTGGAGGATGGACTTCGATCAAAGTTGAGCATCTAAAGCACCATTCTTGGCAAACCAAGCAATCCACTTAGAACCAATCTAATTGATGCTCAACAGAGCTTTGCCTCAACTAAACGAAGCTTCCTCAAGCATGCAAACCATCGGTCTTAGCTTAGGTGAGGTAAATCCATTGAAACTGAGCTTTAGCTTAAAATATGGTGGAGCTTTGTGAAGAAAATTTGCATGTGAGCTGATCTTAGCCATTGGATCTTCATGGATCCCTCAAATGAAGGTGTGGGTTATTTTAGAGTGAATCGAGCTCGGGTGAGCTTGGATCGAGCGATCAATGGCAGGCGGGCTCCGTAGTTCGTCACTCACTCGATAGATCATACACCATCCATTCCGCATGATCGGAATGGATGACTGTGATTAGATCACTCTAGATTTGATCGATTAATCCTTCTTTTACTATGAGTTTGATCGTGGCTGTTCGATCTTAGATCGGACGGCTCATGAAAAACTGCATCTCACCGCCGTCCAAGTCAGCCGCGGATGTGACTACTAAAATAGCCAATCCGTGGTGCCACATGGAAAGCGCCGGATTAGGCTTAATTAATGCTAATTAATTAGTTTTTAATGCTAAAACTTCCATAATTCATAAAAAATCATAGAAAAATCCAAAAATATAAATAAAAGCTCATTTTAAAGATATATCAAAGAAGAATCTATTAAAATTTTCCTTAATTGATTTTGAACAGTAATTTGAGCTTAATTAAGTTTAATTGAAAAGTTAATTACCTTAATTACTCCATAATTAATTAACTTAGTAACCTCAAATTTTTTGAGATTATTTAGAGGGATGACTTGTGCCTTCCTTATTTTTCTTGGGATTTATTAGTTAACTAATTAGGGAAATTATTTGATTAAGCCCAAATTACATTCTTAACTTAATTAAGTGATAATTAACCATATGAACAATAACTTGCTTAATTAATTGGGTCACCTATCACTATTTAATAGTGAGGAGGCTTAGGGAATTATATTGGGGCTTCTCTCCTAATCTTTCCCCTAAATTTCCTTCACTTTTTGAAGAGAAATTAATTAAGGATTAATTGATTAATTAATTACTTAATTAGTTTAATATTAATTTTAAAATACATATGAACCTAATTAATTCATGGGTAGATCTTTTGGTGTTCAATTACCTAAAGATATTTAATGAAAATATGATTTATCCATATGTGTGAGAATATCATAAAAGTAATTAAGTAAGTTCTTTAAGCTTAATTAATCATTAATTGTGAACCAATTTCATTAGACCTTTTTCATTTCATAGGACCATTGCTAATTTACTTTTCAATTCATTTGCATATTATATTGGTTCATAATTATTTGGATAATTACTTTAAGGTAACATAGGTAAGGGCTAATTAGTTGAGTTAATTCATATCTTAATTTAATTAATTTATAAAATCAACCTAATTACTTCTCAGTAAATCAATTTAACTTACAAACATGGAATGGGATTAGGATTATCAAATCTCTTTCTCTCTTTCTCTCTTTCCTTAAATCAAGTTAAACATCAAATTAAAAATGATATTGAAAAGCTTTGATTTGCTTTAAATAATTTTATTTGATATGATTGCCCTTAGGAATTAATTTGATTGAATGAAATCATATGCTTATGTTTATTTATTCCTCTCCAATCATATTAAATGTTGTATGTCATTTGATTCATGCATTCATCTTTTGTAAAATTAATTAAATTAAATGGTTTCCCTTATGTCAAACTTGCATGTGTCAATTTCATTTAATATATGTGTGGATATTATCACTATTAAATCCAAATTGTATTTTTTCAAAGGTTATAAATGAATGATTACATATGCTATGAATGCTAGTTATAAACATACTGGAAATGTATGTGATTATACCTTAAGTGTATGGATTAAATCTTCCTTTTCTTTGATTCATGTGTAGCTTTAGATGCATTTGAATGTTAATAGGTATATAGTCCGGACATCCCGGGAATACGAGGCTTTAGTTAGCCCTAAGGAGGTCATTTTATTATCTCATTTCCCTGGTTAACAGTGATAGTACTTATTTGATTTCATTTACATGTATTTCTACATTAGGATTTGAATAAGATCTTTAATCAACATGCATAAATGTTTCAATCAAGTAAAAATATAATCTTTGCATGGTTTCACTTCCTTTATTTATGTATACATCGATGTGTATTTAAGAAAAGCAAATATTTAATTTGGACATCCCGGGAATACGAGGCTTTAGGTAGCCAAAAGGAGGTCATTTGATTACTTCACTTTCATGGATAACAATAACATGTACTAGCTTATGTCTCTTCTACATGTGTGTGTGTATTTAATTAAGGAATTAGAACCCCTTTTCTTTTATCAAAAATATAAGCATTTTTAATTGTTCAAGTAATTGAATTAATTGATTATGTGATTTAGAGTTCTCTTTCTTATGATTCATGAATGAAAATTTACATATGGTTGAATGTAATGGTATATAGTCTGGACATTCCAGAAATATAGGGCTTTAAGTAGCCCCAAGGAGGTCATTTAATTACCTCACTTTCTTGGTTAACAATGACACATACTTATTTAATTTTATCCCTATGTATTTTTATATATGAATTTAGATAGAGCTTTAAATTAATATGATGAAATAATTCAATCAAATGAAAAAATATATGCTTTAAATGTACATACTCACATCCATCATTCAAGTGTGCTAAAGCATATTGTATGTGTAGGTATACTTAGATTTAATCATATGCATGTTACATGTGATGGAAAAGAATGATTTAACATGTGTCAAGTGATAGTAATTCAATTAAATTAATCTTAAGAAGTCTTTCATATTGAATATGATTATTTAAAGTGAACCTAAACTTAGGATTAATTTAAAATATGTAATAATTCATTCACTAAAGAGAATTGAGCTAATTAAAATGCTTTAGAAATGACTTAAGGTAGGGATAAAAGAGAGTAATTCTCTTTTCTTCTTATCTTTATAACACTTAGTTATTATGTGTAATCAAGTGAAGCAAAAGAAAACATAAATTAAAATTCTCAAATCAACTAAACCACTTAAAATAAAACCACCTCTTATGATTAAACTCCTTTGACATTTAGAAAATCATAACCTTAATGCTTAGTTAGGACATACCACATAAACCTTAATATATACACATTAAAATTAAGTCACCACTTCTAGCTTTATGTTAGGATGGTGCTTGGTATAATGTATATTTTATTTTGTGATATTATTATAGACTGGATGTTAGGGTGTATGTTTCATAGACTGGATGTTAGGCCGATATCGCCTAATCATATTTTCTATAGGAGATTATGCTTAAGGGGTGCCTAAAATAAATATAAATGCTCTCTTTGCTGGTTGTTGAAACCCCTAAGCATAATCCAAGTTAGGATTGGTGGGCTTGGTTACCCATATGCAGGGTGCTAAGTCCAAATCATATATATGACTACTTAGGATTGTATGTGTGTTTAGCTAACACTTATTTTGTAGGTGTAGTTAGATTTACTTTTCCTATTTTTAATATAATTTTGTATTAGGAATTAGGATTAATGTTATGAGGGATTAGGATGAGCAGTGGCCAGAAAGATTTATCCTAGGAGGCCCTGTGATGCCTTTGAAGCAAGCACATCCAAATCAAAGAAGGAGAAGACAGGAAGAATGAAGGAAAGAAGACCCCATATAATTTATTCATTTGTGAATTGTAATTATTCTTTCATATTTTGGGTTGTATAATGGTAGAGGTCGGCTAACCATTTTCTCTTTTCAGGTTGTACGCGGTACTCGACTACATCGGCCTCTTATTCTTTTGTGGTAGCTATAAAATGTTTGATGTTATGTTTATGTTATGCATTAAAAATTACATGCCTCTTCATAGTTTATTTATGATTGGTGTTTGTTGTATGGCCTGGATACGATTAGGCTTTTAGAGAAGAATTAATTTTTCTACCCCAACTATAACTTATAACTGAAGTTTTAAATAACTCATAACCTTATATAAAACCTAGCATTAAATCAAGATAATTAAAATATTTAGCAACCCCTTAGCTGAATGTTGTATATCTCATATCATGTATGCATATTACTTTAGGGTTTCAATCCTTGCCCGATATGGAAAGACTTGACCTTTGAGGGTCTCCTCTATGGTGGAAAACACCTCTTTCCTATTGATTTAGCCCATAATCCATTTTCATCGTGCATTTAGACATAAAAGAAATCCTATGGCCTTGGTCAAAATGAAGTATCAAAAACTAAATAAAACTTGAAAGAATTTTCATTAAACTAAGTTATTACTCATATCACTCATGTTTTAGTCTCTTAGGGAGTGATTTTAAGGACTTTAGTCTCTTTCTAAGTAATAATAATCCAACTATCTTGCAAAATCATACGACTTGCCTACATAATTTTAAAGTATAGGAAGAGTTAGTTGGCTGCTACTCCAAGTGGTTATAAGTCCAACAGTTGGGTGGATTACTCTCTCTTGTGGAGTTAAATCAAATACCCACTTTTGCTTAAATTTAGGTCGTGCCTTGGCTTATGCCAAAGATCCCAAGATTTAGGATCCGAGATAGCTATTTTCTTTAGGCTACAAGCATAAATCCTCACCTCTTAGGCATTTTCACAATCTTGTATTATTGGAATTATAAGCCCTAATAATCTAATAAAATTTTAACTCTAAATAAAATAAATCCCTTCAATTTCAAATATATAAAGCCCAACTATAGAATATATTGGAATACTTTCCTAGTATCATCAGTATTCTTTACTCATCTCCTTTGGCTTCTAAAATATGTCTTCTCCTTGATCTTTCCCATTTGATTTTTCAAACATAACTAATCCTTTGATAGTCTTGACTTTGAAATCTTTGGAGACAATAATTTCCTACTTTAATCGAGAGTATTCCTAAGGAATTCACCTTCCTTAGGATGTAACTATGGAGGCTTGCCTCCATAGGAAACTTTAGAACCCAGTTTAATATAAACCCTACTTTATTCATCCATATAAGTAGGGAAAAAATCTCTGGTATATTTGAAGACCCATCATGCCTTAGGAGTCCTTATTAGGTGATTATGTCCATTGAAGGGTGATGCCTCTATCTTTCGAGATAGTATATCATACCTCAATGTCGTACCCAATCACTTCAATAAGTACTCCCTTATATCTACATGGTGTCCCCCATACATCCAAAAAATAAACATCACCAAGTCGTTCTATAGTTAGAAGTCCAACTCCCATCACTAAGGATAGCTGTGGGTAGCAAGATCACAATGAAGCAGAAGCCAAGTTGTGGTTAGAAGAACACAAAGTTTGGAGGAGAAATTCTTACGAGCATGTCAGAACCTTGAGTTATACAAAGAAAATATGATTCAAGCTCACAACACATTGATCCTCCCTAGAGCTTTTCATTTAGGAGAGCTTGTTTTAGTTCTAAGTACTCCAATTGTTGCCCGTCACAAGATGGAAAGCAAGTTTGAACCCACTTGGGAATGCCCTTTTGTTATAGAAAAAGCTTACGAAGGAGAATCCTATCAACTTATCAACCATAAAGGGGAGCACCCGATGCTTCCAATTAATGGGCTCTACCTTAAAAAATATTACCCATAAAATAAATGTTTGAAAATAATTTTCATTAATAAAACTTCATTTCAAATCACAAATCTCTTCAAATCAAAAGAATTTTTTTCCTTTGTGAATATTTCATGGAGTGTTTAGGGTAGGTGTAAGAGAACTTGAGCGACATCCTATCCTTCATTAGCTCAACACAAAAAGTACACATAAACACAAATAAAATAAACATAAATCCTTTATTTTGGTCTACTTTTAGTTGACATAACGCCCTCAGCGGCCCTCATTTAGTAGCTGCTCTAGGTCGGGCTTGATTCACTACCTAGCTAGTGTGTCTTCCCAGTGGTCTTTGTTTAGGAGGATGTAAGTCCCTGCACTCTCTTCTTAGCTAAACCACTACACACCGATGAGCACCCTGTTAGTATAATACATCTTATTACATAGCCGATGAACTACCTTCATGTTGACTTTGTTTAAGAAGATGTAAGTCCCCATACTTTCTTCTTGAACTAGCCATCATGCACTGACTGGGTTTGAGTTTATATCTGAGGAATAGGTAAGACCCACAGTGACTCCTTTCATCTTGACTACTTCAAGTTTGGATTCAGTCCTTCTTTGTGACTTCCCACTTAGTAGTCATCCTAAGTCAGATTGTAACCATTTAGCCAATGACAGACTGTCCCGATGATCACTTACTTAGGAAGATGTGAGTCTCCTACGCTTTCTTCCAAGATTGATCATCACACACTGACGGGCACCTTAGGTTGGTTGGTGTTCACTTTGCTGACAGTGACCCACCTGGTGGATAACACCGTTCAGGCAGATGTAAGTCCCTATAGTTTTTCCTTGAGTTGGCCACTGTACAGCTATAGGATTTCTTTTCGGGGATCAGGATAATGCCCCTAGCATCACCTCCCATGTGGGCATTCTATTTAGATCATGTCATTTGCGAACCCATCTAGACACTACCCAGGTTATTCCTAGAATAGTTCCTCTTTTCTGGTAACCATCCTTGTGGTTTGAAGTTCTGTACTACGGATGTATAGACTGTCCCTTAGGCTAGTAATTTTAAGATAGGCCAAAGCCCTCATGGCTCCTTCTTAGTGTGGTCCCTCACAAACCAACATGATCTACGTTAAAGAAATGAACAAACAAAATGAAATCTCTTATGGATTAGGATAAGACCCCTAGAGGCACCTCTTCCCAAGTAGGAATCCTATCTTCTAGATAGTGTCAGCAAAACTCCCTATAAGAATCACCTTGACTACTCTAAGCTGAGATAAGACCCTAAAGGCACTCACTTAGCAGTCACATTAGGTTAGGTTTGACTTGTTGTGCCATCATAGGTTAACCCAATGACTAATTGTACTTTCGAAGATGTGAGTCCCCGAACTTTCTTCCTAGTACAAACATTGCAAATTGACGGGCAACCCTTAGGTTGGATAGTCTCTACTCTTCGGCCGGTAGACTACTTGTTTGGATTGGTAAATCTAAGGTAGGTCTAGGCTTACATAGCCCCTTCTTAGCATGGTCCATCGCAAACCGATAGGGTCTAAATTCAATCAATCAAACAAAATTAAAAATTAAAATGGATTCAAATTCAAACTTATATCCCTAGTGGAATCAAATCTGAACCAAAATGAAAACCAAATTCAAATGGAATTGAAACCAATCAACTAAGTCGATCAAAATCAAATTAAATCAATAAACCAAATCAAATAAATCCAACCAAATCTACATCCCTAGTGGATCCTCTATCGAATTAATCTACCAAATTTAAATTAAATCAACCAACAAAATCAAATCAATCAAACCCAAAACCAATCAACAACAAATCAATCAAATTTAAATTTATATCCTGGATTCCAATTACACAAATTAATAAACTCAACCAAATCTGTATCACCAATGGATCCCTCTTTCTTAAATCAATAAAATTAAATCAAATAAATTCAATCAAATCTCAATCCCTAGTAGATTTCCATCTATACCTTAGGCACAAATCAAATCAAATTAAATCAAATAAACTCAATCAAATCTCAGTCCCTAGTGGATCCCCTTTATGCCCTTGGCATAAGTTAATCTATTATCCAATCAAACTCATGTGTGAATCCCCAGCATATCTCTTTCGTGTCCTTGACATGAAATCAATTTTTAACAAATTAAACCAATTTCACTCATCACTCTCATGCCCTTAGCATGATAGCGAATTGCATCACGTTAGGATTCATGCTTCCATCTACCTTGTCACTTGGGTATGAATGGCCATCTTTGGTGCTTGTGATCTTCTCGAATGCTATTGATCATCTCAGTCAGCCAATAAGTACGGCTTGCCTTGTCAGTTACACCACACCTATTGAGGGTCCTTTTGTTAACATCACTTTTGGAATGAGGATTGACTCATCCTTCCTTAGACTTAGGAGTCTCCTAAGCACTAGGATTTCTTTAGTCATAAGACACTTCTAGTGATTAGGGGAACACTAAACCCAAGCCTAGAGACTTATGAAAGTTTACCCCTAAGATTAAGTCATACCTTAGGATAAATAGGTCCTACCTACCCTATGGCCTAAACCAAAACCCATGCTTGTCCATTCGTCCAAAACCAACCCGAAACTAATACAATCAAATCCTAATTGAATCTTATTTCATATCCAAGATCCAAGTTAAAATTAACCTAATCCTTAACCTAAACTAATTCCACCATCATTCTATGGATCAAACCCAAAGCCCATTCAATTAAATTAAATCCAATTGAACTTACAAAAGCACTCCAACCATTTAAATCTTTATCCCAAACCCTTCCAAAATATACAATCAAATCAAACCAATAAAACCAATTCAATCAACTTAAGTTAGCTTTATTTGACCTAAAAGGTCAATATGAGCCAAAATCCAATTAAATCAAAATCAATTGCAATCAAATCCATCAATCAATCCTAAATCAATCTATAAATGCAATTCAACCTAATCCAACTCAAATTGACTCATTTGGTTCACTTGACCCAAAGTGACCTAAAGGACCTATTTGATCCAAAGTTCAATTGAACCCAAATTAGATTGAACTAACCAGTTCAATACCTTCTATAATTATTGTTGATCACCCTTGATTATCCAATTGCAACCAATTGGGTCAAACCAAGTCAATTTGATCATTTGATCAAGTTGACCCAATTAACCCATGAACCAAATCTAATTCCAATTCAAATCAATTGAAACCAATGATTCCTACCAACCATAAATTGATCCTTGAACATGAATCAACCATCAATTAAACCAAACCAAGCTAACTTGAGCTCTTGAGCCAAGTTGACCCAATTTGACCTACAGGGCCAAATTGGGTCGAATCAAATCCTAAATCAAATTGATTGAAACTAATGACTCAAATACATCACAAAGTGATTGTTGAAAATGATCCAACCTTTAATTGAACTCAATTTGACCAAACCAACCCAATTGACCTAATTATCCCAAATTGACCTAAAGGGTCAAATTGAGCTAAATTATTCTTAAATCCAAATTAATCGAAATCAACACCTACAATCATTCTCATCACCATTTGAACCTAAACCAACCTTCCACCTAAGCTAATTTGGCCAATTTGATCAAATTGGTCAACTTAGCCCATTTGACTCATATGAACTCATATGAGCTAAATCCAAATCCACTTCAAATTAAACCAAACCAATTGAACCAAAACATCCCAAATGATCATTTAAACATGTCCAAACCCTTGGTTTGACCCAATTTGACCCATGGGTTAACCTAACCCAAATTGACCCATATGAGTCAAATTGAACCAAACCAAGCCCAAACCTAACTAAAGTTGGCTTGACCGATCCTTGGGTCACCATGGGTCAACCCAAATGAACTCAATCCATACTTGACCTAAATTAGGCCAAAACCCATTGGGTAAACCCTTCCAAATTAGACAAAACCATAATTTGGGTGGTTAAACCCACTCTCCAACCCTTGGAGCCACCCTAAGATCAATTTGGATACTTAGACCACTGGTTAAGCTGACTAAAGTTGATTGGGTCGGCCATGGTTCAAGTGGAGGTGGGCTAACCCAAGCCACCCCATTGGAACACTTGGAGGAGGGGGTACACACATTGCCAGCCCACTCCTTGCCTTCAACCACTCAAGGCGCTCCCCTTAATCCCTCACTGATGTCCCCGACCACCTGCGTCGGCCAGACATCTGCCAAAAGCCAAACTCATCCAAGTTGTTGGATCAATTGGGGAGGAGGGTATACTCCTCCCCATATAATTCAAACCACAAAGAGAGCTTTAGTGAGTCAAGATGAGCATTTCAAGAGCTTTCCCAATCCTCTTGAGCTCCCCATCATCGACAAGACTAAACATGAGCCAAATCAAGCCCCCTCTCCGTCCAACTCCACTCAAACCCCACCAAACTTTAATTAACTTTTTCCACACCTTCTCCAAGCTTCAACGAGGTAAAATAAATCAATTCTTGATCAATTTGAACACTGGAGACCACTCCTAGACCAACTTCAACGATGTTTATGGCATTTGGCCCATAGGACCATCAACTGGGAGGAAACTCATGAGATTCTCAACTAGGCTTCGTCTCTTAAAGACGAAGCTACCTCTGTTGTTGGACCACTGGTCTTGAGCTCCGACAAGGGAAATTCTAGCAAACCATAAAAATTCTCTAGGAGATGGTCTTTTGTGAAGAGGTTTGAAATTTTGTGCAATTTCCACAGTAGGATCTCTTCAAATCTGTTCCCTGAATATTTTGGAGTTGATCCTAATGCCTTACAAGCTTCAACGACCTTAGATTAAGCTAAGGTGGGTGGACGGTGGCCACCTTCAAGTGCTTGGGTGACGAAGGATCTTTCGCCATCCGTTTCACTTAATTAGAATGAATGACCGTGATTAATCAACTAGTTTTATTCAATTTAATCTATTAAAATCCATGATATTAATATTATGGGGCAGATGTTGAACTATATGCACATTAATCTCTTGAATTGGAACCCATTGCTTGGGTTTTTGTTTGGTTTTATAACTACAATCCCACTTGGGACTTTAATTTCATTGATACAATTATTTCTAAACTGAAAGAATTAATCATTCGGAGGAAGTTATCTACTCGATGGGCTTAGATTTTTATACTAACTCCTTTAACCAGCTTTCTCTCGACAATAAGGCTTGGAGCATTGTACTAACTATGTTGACTCCATCGGATTAGTGTGCATTATCGGTTGCTTTTATTTTAATGATTATAGTATCTTTTGGCTATTGCTTACATTCCTTGGGACTCTTTACTCCTTAAAGGCCTTATTCATAATGGTTCCATCACCTATCGAAAGGATTTTGGTTGGTTGTTGGGCTTGATTTTTATACGTCTTTGTCCTTGCTTGTATAATGTCTAACCTCAGATGCTTTCTGCAAGGGAAGAAATTATACCCGGTCTCTTTTAATGGTTATTTTGGTCTGAAATTCTTATCGAATGGATTAGGTTTAATTGTTTTTTGGGTTTTGGAGGTTTCTTTGTCATGGTTGTTTGTTGATTTGTTTGTTGATTTTTTTTCATCACGGGGTTGGGCCTGCAGATTTTTTTCTGCAGCTCCCTCTTTTCTCTCTTTGTTTTGCCATCTTGCCTACTTCTTGTCTTAGCAAGTTCGGTTTTGGACCTTTATTTTCTTAAAATTCCGATTGGTAATGTCTCTACTTGGAATCATCTTCTTATTTTATATTCTAGTGGCTTACAATGTTGCATTAGTTGCTCTCATGGGAGTGACTTCGATTGGATTATTTTCGGGATTCTTGCTCATTTCAAGGTGGTGAATCATATTACTGATTGTTTATATTGTAATCCACGCATCTAATGGGTTTGTCTTTGTTACCTTCTTGGATTGGAGTGTCATTTCGCTTAAGAAGTATTATAGTCTAATGTTGCCTGTTGATGTCTTAAGATTTTGGATGTTTGTGGATTTGGTTTATCTGATTAGTTGTCCCTGGGCTACTGTCGTAACTTGCTATAGTATCCCTTGCTAGTATTGTGCAGATCACTGTGCCTAATCAACTGTTCTACTGGATCTTAACATATGGTTTGTATACTCTCAATGATTGTTATTATGGCAAGCCTGTGGGGTATTTCTCCAAAGATTGTGGGCTGAATTGGGATAGTGTTGCTACTGTTATGAATGTTCCTTATGTGGTAACTTTTCTGATTTTCACTGATCGGATTTGTTTCTGCTGGGGTGCTGACATTATCCTTGATCTCTTAATCTGCTGCAGTACTTTAATCTATAAGTTCTGGTAATTTAGGGGACTTTCGATTTACCTTTCCTGGTTTCTTAATCACGAATGCATGAGGGTGACTTTTGCTCTGGGAGCTATTGAGCACCTATTGGTTGCGCTTTTTTCTTTATTATTATTTTCGATTGGGATATCCCATCTCTACAATAATATCTCTTTGAGAATGGAATTGTGTTATTTTTTCTATATTAGTCTTCTTTGTTTCGGTTTTGCTTCCCATGATCAGCAGGTTTGGAGTTTTTCAAGGGATTATCATTGTGTATCTGCTGGGATTGTGGGTACTGCTTACTCTGATGGTTGTTGTTTAGGTTGTCTCTTGTCTTGGAGATTTATCTTTCTATTTTTCCTTGTCTCCTCAGTTGGCTCTTTCTTTGTTGGTTGTAACATTTCAGGGTCTCATGACCTGAAAGATGTTCCTGCAATTGTTGTCCTGATGGTGAGGGTTTTTGGTGATTTCTCTTTTGCTACCTTGGATAATATATGCCTTAATTTTTAGTTATCTACTATTGCCATGTATACTCGATTGAGGAGTTTTATGGCCAATTTCAACTTCCTATCTTGGATGTTCTTGTCTCTTTATTGCTATTTTAGATTTTAATGTTGAGCCTCATTTTATTCACTTGTTGATTTCTTTTATGGAGGGTTCCAATGTTGTATTATTTGTTTGCTGGGTTGGCTTTCGATTGCGCTATTTATCTCCTGTTTTCTCCGACCATCACCTACCTCTTTTTTATTTGGTTGGTTGTCTTATGAGCAATTTATTCAAAGAATGGTATTATTGCCACTTTAGTCTTTTGCCTATCTTGGAGGTTTCTGCCTTTTGCTGTCCCGTTCTTTGGATTGATTGTCGGCATTTGGATTATTTGAATGGTGATTCGAATCGCTATTGGGCCTTTCTTTCTTTCTCGGTGCTAATTCGGTTGGTTGCAGTTCATTCCCGTGTTGAGCTATCTTTGTATTTCTTTACTATTGCTTTCTAGGACATTAACAAGGCTTCCGGGTTGTTTTCGCATTGAAAGATTCATTTACATATCATGTGATTGGGATGGTGTTAATTATAGGCTCATTGACTTATTTAATGATTTTGCTAGTTGTCTCCTATAATTATCTTATGGAGGGATTATATCTTGAACTAATTCCTTCCCAACATGGCTATTCGGAGATTCTAAGATGGCTCACTCACTTATGTTTATGTATTCTCATGTCAAGATGGCTATATTGATGATAATTCTCTTGAATGAGACTCATTATCCTTCAACTCTTAGCAATTACCTATATATTTTAGATATGATTTTGCTTAGGTTTTGGGTAATAAAGCTCACAAGAATATCAAGGTGCTTCCTTCAGGTTTGTTGGCTATGATGGTTGTGATGTTCTCACTCCTTTTGGTTGGTAGTAGCTCATATGATGTAACCCTTCAAGTTTGGATGCTCATATTTGCATCGCCCAACATGGTGTGATTGTGGTGAGCCTTCTCTATCCCATTTTCTTATTATCATACTCATATTATACTATTTTCTTCTATCTTTTTGCGTATTACCTTAAGCTCTAATCTCTCTCTCTTTATATAACTTTGCGGTGTTTCTCTCTTTTATCTTGCGTTTGCTCCATATTACCAAGCACTCTTACAACCATCAGAGCATTGGCCTTATCTTTTCTTTAGCTTATTATGTTAATCATCTTGTATCTTTTGATTGCTTTAATGTTTTCTTTTGCTCTTGGATGTACTTAGTTGGGGATTTACTCCTCAGGCTGATTGTAGCTCTTTGAGCAGTAGTTTCGGAGTTTATCCCCTTTAAGGACCTTGTAACCTTTTCTTTGTGGCAATAAAATACCCCCGTATCATGGGGTTTCCCTAAAAAAAAAAAAAAAAAATCCATGAGATTAATATTCGTTGTCCGATCTGAGATTAGATGATGTGGACAAAAGCGTGTTTGCCGCCTCTAACTTCGGCACACCATGTCAGACAATTTAAGTGGCCAATCCCCGATGCCACGTGGAAAGTGCCGCCATGTCAGTTCCCGCATGGCGCCGATGGGATTAGGGATTAAAATGTGTTTAATTATTTTGAACTTTGAAAAATCATAACTAGTTGTAAATTTTTATAAAAATATGAGTAAACCCATTTTCAAATAGAGGAGAATTTAATAAAATAAATTCCTTGTGTTTTGAATAGTGAATAATGCTTAATTAGGATATAAATTTTTTTCTTGATTATCTTAATTAAGCCATAATTACTTGGCTAATGAGTCTCAAATAAAATATGTTGATTCTTTGGGATGTCCTCTACCTTTCATAATTTTCTTGGGATTTATTGACTAGGTAATTAGAAAATTTTGAAATTCAAACCTTAATCACCCTCATTAAGTAATTTAATAATTATGAAAAATGCCAAACATTAAAATTTATGTAATTAATGATCATTAATCACTATTTAATAGTGAAATGATGAGGGGAGGTGATTAAGACCTCTTCCCTAATTATTTTTCCAAATCCATTTCATTAAGGAGGTTAATTAATACATAACTTAATTAAGATTAATTAAGCAATTTAAATCAAATTTAAATGAAAATTAGATCAAATAAATTAGCTTAAACTTATTGGTTCCTCTTTATGTGTTCAACAGCATGAAGAGCCTTAAGGAAATTATGATTAATCCATGGGTGTGAGAAAATCTTATATATACTTAATTATATTCTTTAATTTAATTAATACTTAATTATAAGCTTCATTGCATTAGGTCTCTAAGTGCATATCAATTTTAATTTCACATTTGCATATCATTGGAAGCTTATAATTGAATGATTAATTAAATTAAAGAAGCGTATGAAAGGATAATTAAATGAATTACTTAATGATTTCAACTTAATTAATTCATAAAACCTAGTTAATTATTTCTCCGTAAATAATTAAATCATGTTTCAATTATTGTCCTTAGGAATTAATGTAGTTGAATGAATTATGTGGAAGATTTTAATTATTCTTTTCAAACATTATAAATTTGTATGCCATTTGTACCATGTATTCATGTTTTAAAATCAAATAATCAAACGAATATATTTATGTAGAGTTGCATGTGTTGGATTAATCCTATTATGTGTGTGGCTATTATCACTAATAAATTCTAAAACTATTTTAAAATTATAAATGAAAGTTAAATTGATATTAGCTATGAATATTATATATGATTTACATGTGCTTATAACTTAAACATGTCAAAGTGTTATTCTATCAGTATGATTTATTTATGGGTTTACATATGTTTGAATAATAATAAGTATTAGTTTGGACATCCCAGAAATACGATGCTTTAAGTAGCCTCACGGAGGTCTTAGATTACCTCACTTTCCTGTTTAACAAAAGCACATACTTATTTAAATTTATTCTTATCTATACTTGTACTAGAATTTAGATAGAACTTTACTTTACATGTGTAAATAGTTCATTAAAATAACACCTTTTACTTGATTTTCATTGTCATAGTTGTGTGTACATTCATATATTTAAGATAGCAAATATATAGTCTGGACATCCTAGGAATACTATATTTTAAGTAGCCCCAAGGAGGCTTTAGATTATCTCACTTTTCTGGTTTAAACAATGGGACGTACTTGTTTAAAACTTTAATACATGTGTGTTTGTACTTGTCTAAGGGATGAAATTCCTCTTTTCTATCAAAATATATGCATTCATAATCATTTAAGTATGCCAAAATACATTGATTATATAGGTATTCTAAGTTCAAAATCATATGCAAGTTATTAATGATGAAAAGGAATGGTATAACATTATCTATGTGATGGAAATTCAAGTTCATTAATCCTAAGATGCCTTTTAGGTTGAATAGAATTCTTTAAGGTTAGCCCAAACTTTAGATTAATAAAAATATTTAATAAATCATTCACTAAAATAAACCAAAATTATAATAATATACTATTTAAAAAATAACTTACCATAGGGATGAAAGAGGTTAAGCCTCTTTCTTCTGTTTACATACTTAGATGTTAATACAATATCAAAAGAAATAAAACAAAATACAAATTAAAATTTGTAAATATTTTTAACAATTTAAAGCGGAACCATCCTTCATGGTTAATTTAAATAATTTCAAACTTAGATATTTATAATTCCAAAGCTTAGCAAAGACATACCATACTAAGATTAAGCACACACATTAGAATGCTAAGTCACCACTTCTAGATTTAAGTTAGGATAGTGTATGTTATGATGTTATGTTTTATTTTGTGATGTAATATTTTAGACTTGATGTTAGGATTATTGTGCATAGATGAGATGTTAGGCCATTCTTAGCCTAATGTTATTTTATGCAGGAGATTATGCTAATGGGGCCACTAAAAATAAGTTCAAATGCTTTTGCTTGCAGGTTGCTTATGCCCGTAAGCATGATCCATATTAAAACATGTGTCCTTGGTAACTTATATGCAGGGTGCTAAGTCCAAATTATATAATATAATTGGGTTTGTATGTATGTTTAACTAATATATGTCTAGCAGGTGTAGTTAGATTTTATTTTTCAAATATGTAATTTTGTAATATAAATTAAGATTAGTGCTATGGGGTTTAGGATGAGCAGTGGCTAGAAGGCAAAGTCCTGGGAGGCTTCGTGAAGCTTTAATGTAATTCAAATCAAAGGTTGAAAGAAATAAAAGAGCAAAGAGTGAAGACCCTCATAACATTTATTCAATTTCAATTGTAATATTCTTTTGTAATCTGGGTTGTATAAGGGTAGAGCTCAGTTGCCCAATTTTTCTCTCTTCCAAGGTGTATTGCAGTACCAAGCCACACCGACCTCTTATTCTTTCATGATAATCTATTAATGTTTGATTGTTGTGTTTAAATTGCACAATAGAAATTACATATTCTTCATCAATTTCTTAAGCTTGATATTTAAATGTGTGGCCTAGATGCGGTAGACTCTTTAGGCAAATCTAATTTTTCTACCCTCATTAATAACTCATAATTAAATTTTAAAGTAATTCATAACTTCATTCTAAAGCTTATTTAATAATCAAAATAATTAAAATATTTAATAACCCCATAATTGAATGATGTATGTTCCAATATCATGCATATCATCTTATTTCTTTCTTGAATAGGGAGGGTCTCCACTCTTGCGATAGGGGAATGTTTGACTTGTGAGGGAATCCTTGTAGTAGAGAACACCCCTCCCTCTGATTTAGCCAATAATTCAATCTCATCATGCATTTAGGCTTAATTATCCTAAGCCTTTGTCCAAATCAATGTGTCAAACTGATATAAATTTTTTTTATAATTTTGCATTTAGTCTAAGTCACGAATTCCTTCCAGTCATGGTCTAGTCTCTTATGGAGTAAGCTTAGGACTTTGGCTTCCCTTCTTAATTAAATAATAGCCTAGCTATCTTACAATTTTATAAGATCGACCTACATGATTTTAAATCATAGGAAGTGTTAGCTAGCAGCCACTCTAGTCAGTTGTAAGTCCAGAAGAGTCCGATGAGTTTATCCTCTCTTGCGAGGTAAACTATTAAGTCCTCCTTCCATTTAGATTTAGGTCGTGCTTCTAGCTTGTGCTAAAGCTACCTAGATTTAGGATCTGAGGTTGCTTATTTCCTTTAGACTATGAGTATAACTTCTCACCTCTTAGGCATTTTTACAATATTGTGTTGATGGATTATAAGCTCTAGCATTCTAATAAAATTTCAATTCAAATTAAAACAAACTCTCTCTTCTAAACATATAAAGCCTCACCAAAGGATAGATTGGGGTGCTCACTAGGCTTCCTGGTATCATGAATACTTCTTACTTATCTTCCTTTGGAATCCAAAAATAAGTCTTTCCAAATTGAACTTTCCCACTTGATTTTCCAAAAATATCGAATCCTTTGATAGTCTAGCCCTGAAATCTTTAGAGATATGATTGACTACTCTGATCGAGAGTAATATTAGGAAATTAAACGTCCTAGGATGTAATTTATTATGGAAGCTTGCTTCCATAGGAACTAAATAACTTGACATAAAATAAACCCTAATTTACTCTTTGCTTTTCCATGTAAAGTAGGGGAAAGATCTATGGTATATACAAAGGCCTATCAACCTTAGGATTCCTTATTATGAATAGGTCCATTGAAGGGTGATATTTCTATCTTGTGAGATAATACATCATACCTTAATATCATACTTGTTCACTTCAATAAGTACCCCCTAAGATCTGTGTGGTGTCCACCCAACATTCAAGTTAAAATACCATAGTTATCACACCATGTATTTCATATTGTGCCACTCTTGAATAGGGAGGGTCTCCACTCATACACGATAGGGGATATGCTTGGCCTTGAGGCGATCCCTTATAGTGGAGAATACCTCCTCGAATTGATTTAGCCCATTACTTAATTTTATCATGCATATAGGCATTATTATCCCAAGCCTTAGTCCAAAATAAATGTGTCAAAAATGATTTATAAAGTGTAAATTTTGGCATTAATCTAAGTCAAGTTTTCATACCAATCATGATATAGTCTCTTAAGGAGTGTGTTTAGAATTTTAGCTTCCTTCCTAATTAAATAATAACCTAGCTATCTTGCATCTGCATAAGATCGACTGCATGGTTTTAAAGCATATGAGGTGTTAGCTGGTGGCCATTCCCGATGGTTGTAAGTCTAGAAGAGTCATGATCCACTTATTCTCTCTTATGGAGCTAAGCTGTTATATCCCATTTTTTATTAGACTTATGTCATGCTTCTATCTTATGCTAAAGTATTTTAGATTTAGGTTTTGAGGCTACTTATTTCCTTTGGGCTATGAGCATAAGTCCTCACCTCTTAGGTATTTTCATAGTCTTGTGTTGTTGGACAGTAAGCCCTAACATTCTAATAAAATTCTAATTTAAACAAAACTAAATTCTCTCTTTCAAAAGTTAAAGTCTCATTATATGGTAGATTAAAGCACTTACTAAGCTTCTTAGTATCGCGAGTGCTTCCTACTTATTCTCCTTTTGAATCGATAAATAAGTCTTCTTATTTGAACAGTCCCACTTGATTTCCAAAAGTACCTTTGATAGTCTATTTTTGATCTCTTTGGAGATAATTATTGACTTTAATCGAGAGTATTCTTAGAAAATTCTCATTTGTTAAGATATAATTAACCATAGAAGTTTGCTTCCATAGGAAACTAAAGATCCTGATATAAATAAACCCTGATTTACTTCTGCATGTAAAGTAGGGGAAATATCTCTGGTATATATATAGACACATCTACCTTAGTAGTTCTTATTAAGTGATTAGGTCCATTATAGAATGATATTTTCATCTCTTGAGATGGTACATACCTTAATGTTACACCCAATCACTTCAATAAGTACCGTATAAGATCTGCTTAGTGTCCCTGCGATCCCTAATTAAAATACCATAGATTTTTCTCGCGACTCCACTAGAGATTGTTCCTGTCTCCATCTTTAGTTGTCAATCATTATCTCCAAACATCGATAATGGACTTGCATTTTTATTATGTAAGTCCAAGATTATAATTCCTTCCATTGGGCAGCTTGTCTATTTCATCCATAGGCAAGTGTGGCCAACATCCTCTGAGTTTTAGGACCTTACTCTAGTAGGTACTAAAACTTCTATTAGACCTCCAATAGGTAAGAAAGATCAATTTTAAAAAAAAATCACCTAAAGCATGTTAAAGTTAGTCTAAAATAATAAGAACCTCTTGCCACTAGCATGGCAGTAAGGTTCATCCAACATCTCCAAAATTCATTTAAGCTCACTTCCTATGAAGTTCAAAAGATATTCCTTCTCAAATTACAAATCTATCCAATGAATATATGAACCCCAGCTAACATAACCAAATTTGTTAAATGAGAGTTTCAATCCAAAATCAATTCAAAAGAACAATAACCAAAGCAAAGTCTAATCCTAAGCCTTTCTTTTTCCAATAGTAAAGAGGATAAATCTAATCTTTTGTTTCTTTCAAGCACCATGTTGTCTGGAAAGCTCATCTTCTTATTTTCCTTGAGTGTGGATTTGGCCATGGATCAGGCCATACTCACCTCATCCCCAGTCATCAAGTTTGGCCTGGGTTCAAGCATTTTAAGGTCACTTGTGATGGTCCTATCCTTAGCACAGTGAGTAAGGAGGAGGTGGCCAACAAGAAGCCACTTCTATAGTTCGACCTCCAGTCAGATACAAAGTTCTCATCTTTAAAGAGGAAAGCTTTAGAGGTTCTCACGCCATGAGTACTACTTGTGCCTACCATAATTTTTGCTAGGACCAGTACAACCTCTATCACAGTCCTAGTTTTTAAGGGAAAGTAAGTCCTAGCATCAAAGATTATTTCTCCCACCTTTAGGTGGTACTATGAGCGTAAGGCTAAGGAGGTTGAGGAAGCTTCCCATGTAGTTAAAAAGGGGTCCATTCATGAGACCTCTCCCATTCTTGGTGATAGTCAATTTTAGCCTCTCTCAACTACAGAGGTAGAGGAGGATGTGAGGATGATAGCAGCATCACCTCCATCACCCCAGTATGAGGCAGCTAGATAGGAGAGAGGAAGCCCTATCTTTGGTGAGGTTGGGTGAGAGTAGGGAGAGTCCATGGATGATCTGAGTCCATCACCATTCATGACTTGAAATTAGTGATTCTCAGAAGTGTAAGGGATCATATCTATAGAGAAAAGGCTGCCCAAGTAGGCAAGAGAGATAGGAGGCAGTTTGCTAGACAATCAATAGCCTCATCATTGATTGACCATCCTGATCGATGAGTTGATAGAGCTGATCATTTAGACAGGATAGTTCTTACTAATTCTAGTTGTAGGAGGAGACCTTCAATGGAGAGGTAGCCGATATCACCACCACCACACACTCTATGTGCTGACCACCATCACCAATCCATGTCTCGCCATCTAAAGTGCATGCCAAATACCATAACTCAACATCTAAAGAAAAGGCATCCCCCTTTGTGATTTGATTATGTCCTGAGGACCATGTTTCATCCACTCTACCAGTTGAGGTGAGGCCGAGCTCTCCCACTCGACTTCCCACCCCAATGATAGAGAAGAATGAGTGCAGCTCAAGAGCATCATAACACTCCACCACTGAGAAAAAAGAAGGAAATGATGAATTAACTCTTATGATTATCAAACTTGTTAGAGATAGCATCCCTCCTATCTAAAACATACAGTGCATCATCTCTTCAAGACATAGTTTAGTAACAAGTCACCTCCTAACATATGTCTCAGTGGTTACGTGTAGAGAGGATGATCGATCATTAGAGGAGATATTAAAGGACTATCGTGCTTCAGTGAGGCAGATAGCTAGAGATGACCATTCCAACCAAGAGGAGGGTATGATAGACTTGAATGCTGATGAGGATGACCTTTTGGATGATACTGTTGAAGTCCACATGGTTGATACAAGAGGATCCTTACATAGGGAACAACCCAGCCAAGAAGCTCAGAGCATTATAGTTGAGGAAAGCGAGGCGTTGGACTCAACTCAATGCCTTCTCCAATAAATCAAGCTCAAAGATGATCAGATTAATAAAATAGAGAGGAGAGTAGAGAAGTTGATGAAAGTGTTATTAGCATTGCAAAATCAAGAACCTATCCCTCAAAGCACTTCTATGGAGGCCAACTAACTTAAGTTGGTACATATCCCATATCATCCTAAGAGCACTACTCTGATGGATGAGGATACCAGTAGCCTATATAGAAAGACAACTGATAATACCTCTATGCATGAAAAGACATTATCAAGCAGATGGTAGAGCAACAAGTGAAGGAGGTGTTGGCACAGCTTAAGAAAGCTTATCGATTCCAAAGGGTAGACCCTACCTGAAGGAGTTTGATGTAGTTCAATACACTACGGGTTTTGTGCCACCATCCTTCAAGGTATTCGATGACAGTGGGAACCCCAGGAAGCATATTATATACTTTAAGGCTAGTTGTTGCAACATCGGTGGTAGTGATGCCCTACTCTTCTAATAGTTTGTCAGTAGTCTTTCTAGAGCAGCCCTTGATTGGTACGTCAAACTGCCCAATGGTTCAATGAAGTCTTTTGTGAAGTTAGAGCAATTTTATCAAAAGATTCATAGAAGCTAAGTAAAGAGTGATTATAGGGGACATTGTTGTAGAGAATCAAAAATCCAATGAGTCCCTTATTGATTATATTCTCAGGTGGCAAAGCCTGAGTATTAAATGCAAACCACAGCTACAAGAGCAACACACCATTAATATTTTTCTTAAGAATATCCAAGACCCTGTTGCCTTCATGCTTAAGGGCTTTTCTATTATGATATTTGAGAAACTAGTTAGTAAGGCAGCTAATCTATAAGAGAAGCTAAATAGTTACCTTTCTCAGATTAGTCATCCAGGCCTAAGCCTCAGAAAGTGTTTGAGAAGAAGCTAGGGACAATAATAGTAGTGGATAAGAGGAAGTAGCTAGTAAGAGAAAAATTTGAGAGGATCAAAGCTCAATACCCTTCACTCCCACCTTTTCTTCCACTACCTCAACCACCATAAAGGCCTCCCCAACAACCCACATAGTAGTGATACCAGTATCCACCCCAATGTTGCTATTATCCACTTACTCTTGCAAATAAACTCAACAAGCTATATTCATTCAAGAGGGACTATGGTGTTTATTTTTGATTCAGTTGTGTGTGTGTGTGTGTGTGTGTATGTGAGAGAGGACACCACACAGATCTGAGGATGTACTTATTGAGGTGATCGAGTATGATATTGAGGAATAGTGTACTATCTCAAAAGATATAAGTCACTACCCTATAATGGACCTAATCACCTAATAAGGACTCCTAAGGCATGATGGATCTTCAAATATACCAGAGATTTTTTCTCTACTTTACATGGTAAAGTAAAGTAGGGTATATTTAAATCAAGTTTGTTAAGTTCCCTATGGAGGCAAGCCCCCATTGTTAATTACATCTTAAGGAAAGTGAATTGCTTAAGAATACTCTCAATTAAAGTAGGCGATTATTGTCTCCAAATAATTCAAAGATAGGACTATCAATAATTTAGTTGTATTTTAGAAAATCAAGTGGGAAGGATCAAAAGGAGAGAGTTATTATCAAAACCAAAGGAGATGAGTAGGGAATGCCCATGATACTAGGAAACTTAGTGAGCACTCCAATCTATCATATGATTGGGCTTTATATAAATATTTGAAGTTGAGGAGATTTATTTATTTGAGTTAAAATTTTATTAGAAATCTAGGACTTATAATTTCACAATACAAGATTATGAAAATTTCTAAGAGATGAGGATTTATGCTTATAGCCCACAAAGAGAAACAACAACCTCAGATCCTAAATCTAGGGAGCTTTGGCAAGGGCCAAAGCACCTAAATCTAAGGCAAAAATGGGTATATAATTTACCTCCATAAGAGAGAGTAAACCACCCAAATGCTGGACTTATAATCACCTAGAGTGGCATCTAGCTAACTCCTCTTATGCTTTAAATCCATGTAGGCAAGTCATATGCTTTTGCAAGATGGCTAGGTCATTGTTATTTAGAGGAAAAACTTAGTCCTTAAACCCACTCACTAAGAGACTAGAGCATGAGGGGTATGAATAATGACTTAAATTTAATGCAAATTTTTATCAAATTTCATTTTATTTAGGACACTTTATTTTGACACATGCTATGGGATTTTGTATGCCTAAATGTATGAGAAATTGATTATGGGCCAAATCAAGTGGGAAAAGAGGTGTTCTTCCATCATAGGCTCTTAAAGGTTAAGCCCAATCTATTTGGAAAAGATGGAAGACCTCTCTTAAAAAGAGTGAAATAAGATGGATATGCATGATATTAAACATACAACCATCTAGTTAAAGGGTTGGTAAATATTTTATTATCTTGGTTTAATGCCTAGGCTTTTATATGATGTTATTAATTATTTTAGAAATCTTAATTATGAGTTATAAGTGGGATAAAAAATTTAATTTTATCCTAAGAGCCTAATGGTATCCAGGCCATACAACAATCACCAATTATAAACAAACTATGAAGGCATGCTTTTTCTAATGCACAAGCTAAACAAAATATCAAACAATTTTATAAAGCTATCACAACAGAATAGAAGGCTGATACAGTCGAGTACCATTGTACAACCCGAAAAGAAATGTGGGTAGCTGAGCACTACCATTATACAACCCGGGTCATAAGAAAATAATTACAATTATAGATTATGAATGTTATGGGGGTCTTCATTCTTCATTCTTCCTTCTTCACTTCTTCATCTTCCATTTCTTCATTTGAGTTGCCCCATTTCTTTGTTCCTTTTGGCTCAATTTAGATGTGTTTGCTCTAAAGGCATCACATGGTACATAAGACTTGGTCTTATAATCAATGCTCATCCTAATCCTTTATAATACTCATCCAAATCCTAATGCAAAATTACATTAAAATAAGGAAAATAAATCTAGCTACACCTACAAAATAAATGTTAGCTAAACACACCATAGAACCCAAGTAAGTATATGAATAATTTGGACTTAGCACCCCGTACATGGGTAACCAAGCCCACCTATCCTAACTTGGATTATGCTTAGGGGCAAAGCAACTTGCACAGCAAAAACATTTATATTTTCATTATAACGGCCCCTTAAGCACAAGCCCCTGCAGAAAATAAGACTAGGATAATATTGGTCTAACATCTAGACTATGCACATACATCCTAACATCTAGTTTATAATAATATATCATAAAACAAGCATACATCAAACCATACACCACCCTAACATAAAGCTAGAAATGGTGACTTAGTCTAATGTGTGTATTAAAACTTATGTGGTACGTCCCAACTAGGCTTTAGAGTTATGATTTGCTAAGTGTGAGAGATTTAATTTATAAAGGGGTTAATTTCTCTTTAAGTGATTTAATTGATTTGAAGAGTTTATTTAGTGTTTTCTTTTATTGTTTCATATAGCCTACACTGTTGATAGAAAAATTCCCACACACATATGGAGTCGCCTTCAAATTTGTGGTGAAAGAAGAGGCAAAATTATATATGTGAAAATTCATCTTGGTAAGATGCCACGCAAATCCACAGATGTACTTATTCAGGTGATCAGATACATCATCATGGTATAGTGTACTATCTCAAAGATAGAAATCACTACCCTTTAATGGAACCAATCACCTTAATAAGCACTCCTAAGAATGATGGGTTTGCATATGTACTAGAGATTCTTCCCCTACTTTACATGAAAACTCTTGATTAAGGTAAATGATCATTATCTTTGAAGATTTTAATAGGAAGGACTATCAATTGATTGGTTTGTTTTTGAAGATCAAATGGGATTGATCAAAAGAGGGAATTATTATTGAAGCCAAAATGGGAAGTGAGGAGGAGATGCTAATGATGCTAGGAAACCTAGCGAGTATCTCAAACTATCCTATAATTGGGCTTTACATTTTAGAAATTGATTTAATTTGTTTGAATTACATTTTTCATTAGAAATTTAGGACTTAAGATTTCTTAACACAAGATTAAAGAAATGCCTAAGAGATGAGGAATTAAGCTTATGGCTTACAAAGGGGAGAAACAACCTCAGAACCTAAATCTAGGGAGCTTTGACAAGGGCCAGAAGCACAACCTAAATCTAAGGTGAAAAATGGGTAATTGGTTTGCCTCCATAAGAGAGGATAAACCACCCAATAATTTGGACTTACAACCGCCTAGGGGTGGTGCCAACTAACTCCTCCTATGATTTTAAATTCATGTAGGCAAGCTTTTATGCTTATGAAAGATAGCTAGGCTATTGTTATTTATAAAGAGACTAAGTCCTTAAACTCACTCCCTAAAGAGACTAGATCATGTAAAGGGACATGCTTTAAATGACCTAAATCTAATGCATTCCAATTTCATTTTATTTCATTTTTGGATAATTATTTTGACTCAAACTAATAGGATTTTTTTTATGACTATGAGAAAATAGATTATTGGCCAAAATCAACAAGAAGTTTAGGAGGTGAGTTTCCACCACGACCCTCAAAGGTCAAGCCGAAGAGCTCTGGAAAAGATGGAAGCCATCCAATTAAGAGTGAGACAATATGCATTTGTGCATGATGTTATAAAGTAACCACAAAAACTCATCCAAATTACTAATTCTTTTATCTTGATTTTTAAACCTAGGGTTTAAGTGAGGTTATGAGTTTTTTATTTTAATTTTGAGTTTGTTAAGTTAGGTAAAAGATTTATTTTTCCCTAAAGAGCCTAATCCTCATCCAGGCCATTATTAACTACAGGTGTAAGGTATAAAACCTACTTAGGGTTACTTAAAGCCTCACAACCTTGGGGATATCCAGACTAATATATCACTTTTCTTAAGTACTAACATGCATATAAAAGAAATGAAATGGAAGAGGAATATGCAAAAATTATTTATGAGTTTCATTTTTTATTTATTTATGCAATTTATTCATGTAAGTGTAAGCAATCCTCCTTAAGTGAGAGCATAGAGATGAATAGAGTTTGGAATTAAGTAAGTGTTGGGTTCTTTTCAAATGAACCCTACATCTTACCAACCCATATTGAAAACTATGCTAACATAGGAATGGAAGGAAAGACTACACTACACATGACTTTATGATCTATCACCTACAAACTTATAATTACATTATAAGAATAGCATACTTTCAAGTTTGATGTATCATTTATAGGTTTTGAAAATACTTTAGATTTAGTAGTGATAATAGTCATTCATATTCTACTTTAGTCAACACATGCACAATTGACATAAAGTAAACAATTTCATTTTTGAAAATTTTAAAACATGAATTTATGGATGCATGAGTCACATGGCATACAATTTAACATGTTGGGAAAGATCTAAAGTAATGTAATCACATGAACAAACTCGCTTTACTTAATTCTTAAAGTCATTCTTAAAGAATAAGAAAACTTAGAATAAATGAAAGTGAATTTCAAAATGATTTTTGTTTGTTTGCAGTTTGATTTAATTTTAAAAGGGTGAGATTAGTTTGCTATTCCTAACCCATTTCCACATGTGTTTTGCATTTTAGTTTAGTTTTTAGATAATTAAATCCATTTTTAAATGTTGATTAGGTTAAGGTATGAATTAAGTGGCTTAATTAACCCTTACCTACACCACCTTAGGAAAATTAACTAAGTAATTATGAGCCAATGAGATAACATAAAACCCACAAGGTATGTAAATTTGCAATGCACCTAGTAATGAAAATCCTAATGCGATTTGGCTCATAATTAAAAGTTAATTAAGCTAAGGGGTTTTAGCTTAAGTACTTTTAAAACATCCTTTCATACTTATGAAAGGGGGTTTAGTTTTCTTAATTAGACTTAAGCTATTAAACATCTAAGTATATACCCAAAGTATATTAATTAATTTATGGAGATTTTAGAATTTTTGAAAATTATTTAGAAAGGTAATTAATGGATTAACCCTTAATTAAGAGAGGGATTAAGGAAAGAAAAGGGAGTTTAGGGAATAGCTTAGGGGAAATACCCCAAAATCATTTCCCAAAACCCCTATTCATTAGGTCTAACCTGAATCCAACCTAAACATAGGAAAAATCCACTAATTACATCTTAATTACCGTTAATTACATGAAAGGGATAATTTGTGAATGAGCTAGCAATTTCCCTAATCAAGGCCTCAATAAATCTCAAGAAAATTAGGGGAGGTAGAGGTCATCCCCTAAAATGAACCCTAGAAATTTGAGAACCATTGGTGACTTAATTAAAAAGTAATTAGCTAATTACCATTCCTAAAGAAACCCAAATTCAGAGAAAAAGGGAAATCAAAATGCATTGAAATTAATTTTAAATTATTTTTGATGAAATTATCTATCCAAAGCATTTTTCCTTTTATTTTTTTAAATTTTCTATAAAGGGTCATAATTTTTAGAAGCCATAGGGATTAATTAGGAATTAATTAATTAAATAACTTATCCATGTTTAATCCCCCACCCACAGTGCGACGTGTGGCGGCGGTGGTTAGCTCGCTTTACACTCATCACGCCATGAGCCATTACTTAAACATCACATTAGGAGAGGCGGCTGGCGACACACATGCTTTTGATCTCTATCCTACAATCAAAGATCGGACAGACAGAGATCTCTCCGTAGTTTTAAAATGGGAAAATGATTTCTAAAATGTGGGAAATAATGTCAGCCATCCATCTAAACATGCATGAATGGATGGCTTAGATTGGCTGAGTTCTTCCCTGAGGAGGAATGTGAGCCATTCACAATCCAAGAGAAGATTTGAACCCGATCTCTCATGGATTCAAACAAGATTCAACACACACCATCTAAGGGATCAGAGCATTTAATCCAATGGCTAAGATCCTATGAGATGAAAATCCACTTCATAAAAGGCCAACACATCTTAGCCTAAGTAGTCGAAATTTCACTAACCTCACCAAAGGTGATCACCGATGATCGGGATCGATGAGGTAGCTTCATCTAGTGGAGAAGAAGCCCTGTTGAGGTTCCTAGCTCTTGAGGTTAAGTGGATGAGTGGATGGACCAACTCCCCTTAGCTCCCCTTGACTTTGATCGATTTGACCTTCTCCTTGGCTTTAGAACTCAATTAAATGCTTGAGCAAGATCAACTGAGTCCTTAGAAGATGAGTGTAGGAGGAAAGTGGGATCAAGTGTGGAGAATTTTTGAAGTCAAGGTGAGCTCCCCTATTTTTCACTGTGCAAAATTTAAGAAGATGAATTCTAAATCTCTCCTAGAGGCCTTGGGAAAGCTCTGTGATGTTTACTGAAGCTTCCTAGACCTCAATTGAGTAAGAGTGTCATGTAATTTCAGTGGATTAGGGGGAGTATATCTCCCCCTATGGCAATCAACGGCTGAGCCTATTCTTGCCATTTTGATCCAATTATCACAATTGAATGGCTTGTTTGGGTGGTTAGAGGTGTGCACATGGTCGATTTGGCTAGAGGAGTAGATTCCTAGCTCCCATGTGCAATTAATTGAGGTTTGGGGGGAGTTTAGAAATTGAATTTGGCCATGGGTGGTCGGGTTTGGTCCATAGGCCAAATGGGTTGACCCAAACCCATTGGGTTGGGTGCACCACCCATCACTAGGCCCTTGATGTTTTAGGAGAGCCTTAAGTGTTTGTGATGAGTGCATGACCAAAATGCCCATGGGCTAGGCCAAAATACCCATTGGGTTGGGTGAACCACTCATTTTGCTATTTTTTCAATTTGGGTATGTTTGGTATGTTGGGAAAATAGGTTGGGCCATGTTTCAATGGGTTTGGAATCTATTTGATTGGGTTTGGCTCATGTTGACCCATTTAGGTTAAAATGGGTCAACTTTGGTCAAGTTGATCAATTGGTCAAATGGGGTCAAACCAAGGGTTGGGTCAAGTTCATATGAACATTTGAAATGTTTTGGTGCCTTTGGTTTGGTTCAATTTGGTTTAGATTTGGCTTTGGCTCATATGACTCCCTTTAGGTCAAATGGGTCAAGTTGACCCATTTGACCCATTTGACCTATTTGGGGTAGGTCAGGGTAGGTTTAGGTTTGATTAGTCATGTGAGGTGGATTGGTATCTTTGTTTCTAATCAATTTGGGTTAGGTTCAATTTTGGCTCAACATGACCCCTTTAGGTCATGTTGGGTCTAAGGTCAATTGGGCTAGGTTGGGTCTAGTTGGCCAATTGAGGCTTTGGTCAAATTCCACAAGTGATTTGGGATGGACTTGACCTATTGGTTTCAATCAATTTGGCTTAGAACAAGTTTTGACACATTTTTGCCCTTTAGGACAAAATGGGTCAACTTGGGTCAAGTGGGCCAAATGGGTTAGGTTAGGCTCAAATGTTAGCTTGGTCAAGTTCAAACATAGGTTATGAGTGAACTTAGATCAATGGTTTCAATCAATTTGGGATATAGTGGATTTTGGCTATGTAAGACTTCATTTTAGGTTAAGTGTTGACTTGATTTGACCCAATTTGATTGATTGATCATCCCATGATGATTGTTGATCATGATGAGAGGCAAATATGAGTTTAGTTCAATCCAATTTGGTTATGATCAAAAGTTGGCTTGTAAGGGTACTTTTAGGTCACTTTGGGTCAAGTGAGCCTAAGCGGGTCAAATGGCTTGGTAAAAGCTTGATTTGAAGTTGATTGATCTTGTATATGGACTCATGATTGAAATATAAATCCATTTACAAGTGTTTTGATATTAAAGGGGTTTTGATCCATTTGAAAATTTCATATTTAAAAGAAGAATATGAAGAGGTCTTGGATTTGATTTTTGATTTAGGTTTTGATTGAGTGATTGAGATTTGATTTATATATGAGCTCATGATTGTAGGATTTATTGAATCATGAGAGAAAATCAAGGGTTTGGCTTGATTTGAATTGATATTGGCTAAGTTCTAGATTTTGGCTTGAAAGGCTTAGATTTGATTTTGAGTTGATTTTGAGTTTGATTTTTGGAGTTAGTTTGATCGTTTGAATTTATATTTCATTTATATATGTGAATATAAATGAGAATATAAATGGATCATGAGAGAATTTCAAGAATTTGAAGTGGTTTAGTCATGATTTAGGATAAATCCATTAAAGGGAATTTAAAGGATTTAAGGTTATTTTTAATTAGAAATTTAATTTTTGGATTGGATTTGATTGATTTATATTTATATCTCATTTATATATGAGAACATAAATGAGAATATAAATATATTTTGAGAAAATCCTATGAGTTTGAGATGATTTGATCAAAGTTTAGGTTAAATTCATTAATGTAAAATTAATGGATTTAAGGGAATTTCAAGGATTTTTAATTTGGAATTTAATTTTTGAGTTGGATTTAATTGATTTATATTTATATTTCTTGTATATATGAGAACATAAATGAGGATATAAATAAGTTTTGAGAAAATTCTTAGGGTTTGAAGTGATTTGATCAAGGTTTAGAGTTGATTTTGGCTGTCCTTTAACAGAAAATTAAAGGGACTTAAGAAAATTTCATGACTTGATTTTGGATTTTGGATTTGATATGATGAGTTTGAATTTATATTTTATTTATAAATATGAATGAGAATATAAATGGCTCATAAAAAAATCTCAAAGATTTGAGTAGGTTCATGATTTTGGCTACGTCCTTAAAAAAAGTTTAAGGACTTAGGAAAATTTTGACTTAGGAATTTTGATGGAATTTAATCATGGCTTTCAATCATGGACTTCAATCAAGGGTTTCAATCATGGAATTGAATCATGGGATTGATTTGGAGTTCGACTTGGAAGGAAAGTGAGGAATGGTTTAAGCTAAAGGGTAGGAAATTTTCCTAACACCCCTAAGGCATGACCTATTCTTATGGCTAACTCTTCTAAGTCTTCTAGGGCTAGGTTAGAATGTCCACCTAATCACTAGATGTGTCTTAGAACTAAAGAACTCTTAAAGTATAAGAGAAGTCCTATGTCTAAGATGGAGGGGTTGAGAGCTCATTCTAAAAATGAGGTCAACATACACTTAACAACTAAGTGTTATAAAAAGAAGAAAGAGAGAAATCTCTCTTTCCTCCCTACCTTAAGTCACTTCTAAAGCAAGCTAATTAATCAATTTGCTTTAGTGAATGGCTTATTATAGGTTTTAATCAATCTTAAATTTAGGTTCACTCTAAATGACCTTATTCAATGAGAAAGACATCTTAAGATTAATTAAAATGAGTTACTATCACATAAAACATGTTCATTCATTTCTTTCTATCATGTGTATCATGCATATGATTAGATTCTTAAGCATACCTATATGTTCAATGTATGTTTTAGCACACTTAAATGATGAATGCAAAGAAATGTGTTTGGAATTTAAATATTTCATTTGATTGAATTATGAATGCATGTCTTTTTTAATAGAAAAGAGGGGTTTTTAATCCATTAGCTAAATACACACCCACATGTATAAAAGTTCTAAGTGAGTACAGTGCCATTATTTTCTGCACCGGGGGCGTAAGATACAAGACCTACTTAGGGTTACTTAAAGCTTTGCAGCCCCGGGGTGTCTAGACTAATATACCACTTTTCTTAAATACATATGGATGTATAAGAACTATAAGGATTGGAAAACTCATGCAAAGATTGTATTTGATTCATTTGATTTATATTTCTTATTCATTGGTCATATCACACATGCATATGTATAATAGTTTTAAGTGAGTATAATGCCATTATTTTCTGCACTAGGGGCGTAAGGTATAAGACCTACTTAGAGCTACTTAAAGCCTCGCAGCCCCGGGGTGTCCAGACTAATATACCACATTTCTCAGATACAAGTGAATGTGCTAAAAGAAACCATAAGAATAAGAAGTCATACAAGGAATCATATTGATTTGATTATATGAAATTCTTCCTAGGTCTTAACGTGGAGGTGCATAGGAATAGATTTAGACAAATGTTATGTTCTTTTCAAATGAACCACACATTTGTGAATCCTATGTGAATCCATGTAAGATAAAGAAAGAGAGCTTCATATTGCATATCCTATATTATCAACACATGCAAACTTATAGATATTTATAATTAACATCACTCCATATGTTATAATTGATTCATACACTTTGAAAAATAATTTCTGATTTAGTAATTATAATAGCCACACCTATTTAATTTAAATCAACACATGCAATTTGACATTAAAGAAACCATTTCATATATTTAATTTCAAAAGAAATGAATGCATGACTACACATGGAAGCAATATTTAGTATGATTGGAAAGAAGTAAATGAACATAAGCACATGATCTCATTCATTCCAATTAATTCATAAGGACAATCATACTAAATAAGGCTACCTAAAACAAATCAAAGTTCTTTAAGATTATTTCATCTTTATGTTTGATTTGAGTTAGGAAATATGAAAGAGGTTTGCTGGTCCTAATTCCATTCCCCATCTGTGAGTTAATTTAGGTTCAATGAAGAGGTAATTAAGTTGATTTTATGGTTTAATTAGGTTAGGGTATGAATTAAGTGGATTAATTAACCCTTATCTACATCACCTTAAGTTTATTAACTAATTAATAATGAGCCAATATGATATGAAACCACATAAAAAGTAAATTTGTAATGCTCCTAAGAAATGAAAGGGGCCTAATGCAATTGTCTCATGATTAATAGTTAATTAAGCTTAAGGGATCTCACTTAACTACTTTTATGGGTTTCTCATACATGTGAGTTAACCATAACTTCATTATCTCTTACTTCGAGTTGTTGAACACCCAAAGAGCTACCCAAGATTTGATTAGAAAATTAAGTTCAATTGAATTAGTTAAGTTTATTAATTAGTTAATTAAGTCTTAGTTAACCTTGCCCAATCAAAGTGAGATGGGCTTAGAAAAAGAGACAAAGAAAGGAGTCCAAGTCTCAATCCCTAAATCTTCTTAATTAATTAGTTAAGGTTCAGGTTATGAATTGGATTTTTGATTAATCTTGTTAATTAATTAATTACTTAAGGGAATAGAAAATATTTAAGGAAAAAAATTAGAAGAGGGAGTCCCATTCCATTTCCCTAGACTTCACCACCATTAATAGAGGTTAACAAGCTTAATTGATTGATTAATTTACTATTCATTTACTTAATTATCACTAATTATATTAAAGGGTGATTAAGACTTAATCCATTGATTTCCATAATTAAGCAACCAATAAAATCCCAAAAAATAGGAGAGGTAGAGGTCATCCCCCTAAATACACCCAAAAAGTTTGAGATTAATTAGATGGTTAATTAGGGAGTAATTAGGTTAATTATATTTCTAATTAAACTTATATTAAGCCAAATTCACTATTCAAAATCAATTAATGATAATTTTCCTGAATTCTACTTTGAAATATCTTTAAAATGAGCCTAAGTTTGTATTTTTTGTATTTTTCTAGAATTAGTTATAAATTTAGGAAGTTTTAGGATTAAAAATAGATTAATTAACCCTAATTAAACCTTAATCATGTCGGGCCATGTGGCGGCTGTCGCCATGTGTCATGATGGGATTCACTATTTAAATTATCACATCTGAGTACTGACTGGATGGCATTGCATGCAGTAACTCTGTGGATCGTCTGATGTAAGATCAGATGACCACGATTAAACCCACAATTTTGAAGGATTAATTGGAGGTTCTAAGCGTGATTAGATCGTCAATCCGATCATGCGTGATGGATGGCACATGAATTGTTTCCTCCCGAGCATCGAGCAATGTCTACTGTCCATCTATAATCGCTTGATTCGAGCTCACCAAAGCTCGGATGGAGATGAAAATTATCCCACACCTTTGGGGAAGCACAACAATCAAATCCAACGATGGAAATCGCATGACATGAAAATTTCTTTCACAAAAGACCAAGCTATTTTTATTCAAGGATCAATTTCAATGGCATGCCTCACTGGAGCTTGGACCTGGTTCCAATGATTAAAAACTTGGTTTGGTAGAAATGAAGCCCTGTTGAGCCGAAGCTTTCATTTGGTGTGGTTTGCTCAGAAGACCAACACACTAGATGTAGGTGGTCGATCTTGATCGAATTCTACCCTTCGGCCATCGGGAAGCTTGAGAAAGGAATTGTTCTTGCTTGTTTAGCTCCAATGAAGGTGTGTGCAAAGTTAATTGCACTTTGGTGGAGATTTGAGCAAATGGGAATTGAAGGTGGCCTCCCCTATTTTGGTTTTGTGTAAAACTGAAAATGGAGATTTTAGGGAGCTTGGAAAACCTTAGAAATGGCTCTGAGAACTCTCTCCTTGGCTACTAGGGCTGAATCGAATGCGAGTCTATGAGTTTGAGTGAGAATGAGGAGGGTATACCCCCTCATTCCTTGGATTGGATGGCCACGGCTAGTTTGGCTTTTCCTTGATCATTTGGCCATTTTAAAGGATAATTGAGGTCCTTGGGTGCATGATGTGGCTTGGTTTGGTTGGGTGAGGGTGTGGAGGTGGCTGCCAAGGGAGGTGGTGCTTGTCCTTAGTGGTTTGAAAAGCTCCGATGGAGATGGGGAGGCGATTTTACCTCCTCATAGTTCATGGCTGACCCAACCACCTTTGGGTTAGGTCAGCCATGGTCCTAGGTGCCTAGGTGGACCTATGATTGGATGCCAAGTGACCATGGGGAGAGAATGACTCAATGTGCATGTGTCTTATCTCATGGGATGCCCTAAACCCAAAGGCAAAATTATCATTTGGTTATGGGTTTGATTTGAGTAGATTTGGGTTGGGTCAAAAGTGGGTTAGCCTAAATTTCAAGTGGTTTGGAGTTTGTTTGATTTGATTTGGCTTGATTTGGCTTGATTTGACCTATTTAGGTCAAAATGGGTTAGGTTGGGTAAAGTTGACCAATTAGTCAAATTGGTCAAACCAAGGGCTGGGTCGAGTTCACATGACCAATTGGAGTGTATTGGTGTCATTGGTTTGGTTTAATTTTCTTTGGATTTGGTTAGGGCTCATTTGGGTTCATATAGGTCAAATGGGTTAAGTTGACCAATTTGACTAATTTGACCAAATTGGGTTAGGTTAGGTGTTGAGTCAAGTTTAGTTGGCTAATTGAAAATGATTGTAGGCTTTGGTTTGGTACAATTTAGAATTAATTTGAATTTTGGCTAATTTGATCATTTAGGTCAAATTGGGCTAAGTTGGGTCAAGTTGACCAATTGATTAAATTGGGCTCAATCATGGCTTTGGTCAAGTTCAATAATCAATTTAAAATGATCTTGAACCATTGGTTGCAATCAATTTAAATCAAATCATGATTTGACCTATTTTGGCTTTTTTGGCCAATTTGGGTCAACTTGGGTCAAATGGGAAATTAGGCTAGGCTTGGCTCAAGTGAAGGTTTGGTAATATTCAATAATTGGTTATGAATGGGTTTGAATCAAAGGTTTGAATCAATTTGGTCTATTGTAGATTTTGGCTAGTTTTGGTTTCATTCGGGCTAAATGTTGACTTGGTCAAAGGTTAGGTTTAACATGGTTTGACCAATTTAAGGTGATTGATCACCCTAGGGTGATTGTTGGTCATGTTGTGAGATTTGGATGAGCTTAGTTCAATCCAATTTGGGTTGAATTAGAACTTGGCTCGAAATGGTCTTTTAGGTCACTTTGGGTCAAGTTAACCTAAATGGGTTGATTGGTTTGATCATGGCTTGATTAAAGTTTAGTTTAACTCACACATGAGCCTAGAATTAAAATATAAATCAAATTACAGTTGGTTTAGAGCCAAATGGGTATTGGTTCATATGACAATTTCAAGTCAAGGGAGTTAACTTGGGTTTGACTTGAGTTGATTTGAGTTAGCTTGGATTTAGTTTGGTAATGGCGGTTTATGTTTATATTTGGGTCAATTATTATAGGAATGGTTGAATCATGAAGAAATCCATGAGTTTTGAATTGGTTTGGGCATCACTTAGCCAAGTCCAAGAATTTTGCTAAAAGGGCTAAAATTGAGAATTTGGATTCATTTATATTTGTGAATATAAATGAATGAATGATTGATTTATAAAGAAATCAACCAAGTTTGAGTTGGTTTGAAGGATTTTTACTATGCATATGAAGGTGGTTCATATGGCTTAGGAAGAGATTTAGAATTTGGACTTAATCATGGGTTTCAATCATTGAATTTGGAATTGCTTTATGATTTGGAATTTGATTTGAGATTGAAATTTGGATTTTGAGAAAATTAATTGGATTGGGGTTTGATTTGAATTTGATTAAGGCTAAGTCCATAAGATAAAAATCTAAGGGCTTAGGAAGGGATTTGTAGTTTGAATTTGATAATGGGTTTCAATCATTAATTTGAAATTGGTTTATGATTTGGAATTTGATTTGAGATTGAGATTTGATTTGGAAGAAGGAAGTAAGGATTGGTTTTGGCTATAGGGTAGGCAAGTCCTCCTAAATCCTAAGGAATAGCCTATTCCTATGGCTAATTTTTCTGAGTCTCTAGGCTTAGGTTAAGTGTTCACCTAATCACTAGAAGTATCATAGGACTAAGAAACTCTTAATGTCTATGAGAGTCCTAGATCTATGATAAGGAAGTTGAGAGCTCACACCAAAAGTGAGGTCAATAGGGAGGTAGTTAGAAAAATCTTCAAGAATCTTCTTAAGAAGCCTGATTTTTACTTACCCGAGCCTAAAAGCCAGAGGAAATGGGTACGAGTGATGATCCTAACTACTTCCCCAACCACTGCATAGTAGGCCATATCTTAGAGGATTTCTTTATATTCAAGGATTGACTTGAGCATAGCTACAAGGCAGAAGCCATTGTGATCCCCAAAGAATACTTAGTGAACAATCTTACAGTTGCATTAAAGTAGTCATTGGGGGAACATCTAATCCTCTTAAGATAAAAGAAGGTAGGGACATCTCTTTATCCCATACCTTTAAAAAGATTATTTTTAAAATCAAGAAACTTTCTCTATAGGTGTCTGACTTAACTCAGACCTCCAACACTAAGAAAGGTCTGCCAGCTGTGAGGGACAACTCAGGGAGGGTGAAAGCCTAGCAGCAGCAGTAGCCACCATGAGCCCGAGATAGTTCCATAGTACCAACCCTGTCTGAGTCTAGCATTATTCCTCTCACCATTGCATCTACCAAATTTTCTAGCTCCACCACCATCAGCAAGAGTGTATCTGTGGATGAGGGCACCAAGCCACTCATATGCTCACTTTACCTAAGTTTTACCATGTACCACAAAAATTGAAGAAATCAATGAAGAAGAATAATCACACTTACATCCTATCTACTTTTAGAGATCTCAACAATTTTATTCACATTGATAGCTCTCCAAGTCATAATAATAATAATTTAAATAATTTTGATCAATTCCATTTTGATTGAGATAGATTGCCTTTCTGAATCTTTAGGGTCCACCACTTGCGATAGATTTGGAGTCATCTGACTTCGATGATCCTTTAGGAGAAGCTGTAGATACATCTGATGAGAAGGTAAAACTTTCCACATGCTCCTCATCACAAGAAGTCATTGAAATTTATCTCCATAGTGGCAAAGTGCTACCTCATAGGGTAGCACCTCAAGATAAGGGTAAACAGGTCATTAGTTTCAGTGAGCAGATAGCCCATCCACAAAATGCTCCACCCTTGGATATGCTTGTGGAGGACCAACCTAAAGTTGACTATAATGTCTAGTGCATCTTAAAAAGTTGCCAACTACGTTAAGCATATTTGACGCCCTTGTTTTATCCAAAGAAATGAGGGATCACTAATCAAAGTACTTGACCCTAACATATGCTTAGCTCAATTGGCTTCTACTAATATAGCAGGGGAGGAGGCATGTTTTTTAAAAGAAGTCCTAAGAGTCACATTCTCAGATGAAGACCTTCTACTGGGGATAATAGAGCACAACCTCATCTACATCACTATATATGTTGGCAAGTTCAGGCTATCCAAAGTATTGGTTGATCAGGGAACATTAGCGAATATTATGAGTTTAAGAACCCTTGCCTATTTGAGGATTGACATTTCTAAGCATCAATCTAAGAAGATGATGTCGAAAGGATTCAATGAACAAGGTGAGAGGGCCTTAGGCTCCATAGTGTTGCCTTTGGAGATAGATGATTGGAAGACTAAAGCCAAGTTTAACATAATAGATGCTGATACATCTTTCAATGGTTTGCTAGGGAGACCTTTGATTCATGAGAACAACATGGTTCTACCCTCTTTACATCAGTGCATCAAGTTCATCATGGATGGGATCGAATATTGTGCCAAAAAAAAAATCTCAAACCATCTGTAGTACATGAGGTCGGGATTTATGAGGATGTAGCCTATTACCTTCCTAAGAAGCAAAATTTCTTCTCTCGTGAACTTAATGAAAATGAAAAAAAAAGAAAGTAAAGAAAAAGAAAAAGAGTATGAAAAAGAAACAAAATGGAGTGAGAAGACATTTGGGGGGGGGGGAGGGGAATAGAGCCCTAGATTAGATTTCAACCACAATTCGTTACTCCATTCAAACAAGTGGGGAGGATGACCCGACCACCACCATGAGGAAGAGGAAAGTTTAGAGGAAGTCTCGGGGGTGATAAATCTCCATACCTACCACCTATCAAAAGATTTGTTCCAGCATCTAGAAGTACACCTACCATCTAAATAGACTTATAATCTAGTTTAGAGGATGAGTCATATGTAGTGAGAACACTAGCTACCTCTCTACATCAAGAGATTCCATTGGAGGTGACACTAGAGCCTGATAGTGATGAATATTGGGTCCCCATTCAAAGAAGTGTATATGATTCTTCTTTATGTGAAACTGTTAGATAGCATATATGTGCCTTAGCTATAACCCCATTTCCTCAAAGATAGTTGAGGGTTTGGTAGTTAATTAAGCTCCCAAAACATACAATGCTAAACCCCAAAGGTTTTACCCAGGAGCAACATCCTCAAGCCGAGAAGTTGATGTAGAGCTTGAGGATGAATCATTCAAAGAATTAATAGAATTGTCATTTGATTGATACTCTCCTTATGTTCTTAATCTAGAAAAAAAGTTTAATTCTATATACATGGTCTAAGAAAAGGTGAGAGTACATTGAAAAATTATGAGACAACAAATGCAAGAATTCTTAATCAAGACCCAGACTAGGCTTCAGTATAGTAGGCTAAGTAGACGATGATGATAACTGCCTAATCATCACTAATCATTTAGAATTTGATAGGTTCTTCTCAAACCATATTAACTCATATAATGAGGTATGTTTTAGAAATTTTAGATGATTTAGATGATCTCCAAGTCAAGAATGCACCCCAAAATTTGAAGAAAAAAATCAAATCAACCATCAATGAACTTAAATAAATTAACTTGGGGACTGAGGACACATATGTTAGCTCTTTATTGAATGAATCTGAAACTAATGACTTAGGTAAGCTACTACTAAGTTCAAGGACTACTTTGCATGGTATTATAAAGAAATGTCGAGATTAGCTTGAAGTAGTAGTTCATAAACTAACGATACAACCTGATGCTAATCAAGTCAAGTAAGCTCCTAGATGCATGAGATTGGATATTGAACAACATGTCATTTCTGAAGTCAAGAAACTGATTGATGATGGTTTCATCTGGGAGAAAAAATATCCCACCTGGTTGGCTAGTATCATTCCAGTTAAGAAGAAGAATGGTCAAATTTGCATATGCATCAATTTTAGGGATCTTAACAAGACATGTCCAAAAGATGAATTTCCATTACCAATACTAAAACTGATAGTGGACATTTCCTCATCTTGTGCAATCTTCTCTTTCATGGATGGTTCATCCAGATATAACCAAATAAAGATGACACCTAAAGATGAAAGAAACACTGCTTTTAGAATCCCGATCGAAATTTACTTTTATAAGGTCATGCCTGGCCTCAAAAAAGCTGTCGCCACATACCAGTGGCTACGACTCAAATTTTGAATGAACTCATTCACCATCAAGTCGAATGCTATGTTAATGATTTCATGGTAAAATGTAAATAAAAGAAAGATCATCTTTTTGACTTGAGAGTAGTTTTCGAGCGATTGAAAAAATATAACCTTAAATGAATCCTCTGAAGTGTGCATTCAAAGTAACTTTAGGAAGTTTCTAGGTTCGTTTCCTAACATCATAAGATTGTGATTGACCCGAAGAAGATCAAAGCAATATTAGAAATGCCACCCCTTAAAAGTCTAACTCAACTTAGATCATTCCAAGGGAGGTTGGTGTATCTAAGACACTTTATATCTAACCTATTAGGAAGATGTCAAACATTCTCAGCACTAGTCAAGAAAGATGCCAAACTCAAGTGGGATGACAATGTCAACATGCATTTGAATGTATCAAGCAATACTTTATGATGCCTCCAGTCCTAACCACCCCTATCCCAGGCAAACCCCTCATACTTTATACTGCTGCACTAGACAACTCCCTTGGTGCTTTGTTGGCCTAAGCCAATGATGACGGGAAAGAGAACACAGTCTACTATCTCAGCCATCATCTGATTCTAGCTGAGATGAACTATCCACCCGTTGAGAAACATTGTCTAGCATTGATCTTTATAGCCTAGAATCTATGACATTATATGCTCTCCCACAAAGTGAACTTAATTTATAAAGTCAACCCACCATAATATCTCATGACACGGTTGATGCTATATGGACAGTTGGAATGATGGTCCATGATTTTATCATAGTTTGACATTGCATTCATATCCCTATGTGTAGTGAAAGGATAAGCACTCACGGACTTCCTAACAACACATCCACTTCATGTAGATTCTTTGGTCAGTGATGATCTCCGATGAATAAATCATGAACTTAAGGGATGCAAACATTCATTATTGGGAGATGTACCTTGATGTGGATTCCTCTCAAAGAGGAGTAGAACCATAATTTACTCTCCGAAGTAAGGCACGGGTAGGGATAGTCTTCCTCACTCAAAACCATGATATGATGAGATTCTCATACCATCTATTCAAACCTTGCACTAATAACAAAGCTAAATATGAAGCTTTGATCATTGGTCTGGAGTTAGCCATCTCATTAGCCATCAAAAGTATCAGCATCTTTAGGGATTCACAGCTAGTTGTCAACTAGATCATCATGTCTTATAAGATTTTGAAGCCCAATCTCCATCACTATCATAAGTACACGATGGAGTTACTAGCCCAGATCCCAGAGGTCATAATTAATAAAATCCCCCAAGGAAAAAAATGCCATAGTCAATGCCTTAGCCAAACTCGCCAAAGAGTTGGCATATCTGGAAGATGAGTCCAAATCAATAGAGGTTCACAATAGATAAGTCTTGCCTCTCATTGATGTTAAACTCATCAATAAATACACTCTTAAAGGGGAGATTGCTATTCTTGAAAAGGATGAAGAGTTGGATTGGAGGAAATCCTTCATTGATTATTAAAATAAATGTAAACTACCCCAAGAGAAATCTCAAGCCCGTCAAGTAAAGTAGAGGGCAGTCTCCTACACCCTCGTGGATGTTGTCTTATACTGATGACTTTTGACCATATGTGATTACTTTGTTTAGACAAACATGAAGCCCGCAAGATCATGATTGAGGTGCACTCAGGATTATGTGGAGCTCTTCAATCCGTCCTAAGATGAAAATCAAAATCAAGAGACTTGGGTATTACTGGCTGATGATGATCATGGATTGCATGGATGTAGTAAAGCATTGCCACCAATGCCAAGTACGTGGAGTGATTCTTCACCAACTAACCAACATTCTACATCCAACTTTAGCCATGACCATTCGAGTGTTGGGGTACTAACATAGTGGGTCCGATTGATCCTTTCTCATCCAAGGGACACCAGTTCATTCTAGTAGCTACGGACTACTTCTCCAAGTGGGTAGAGGAAATTTTGCTCAGGAAAGTCAAAGCTCAACATATGCTCTAATTTTTCAGGAACCATATTGTGTATAGATTTGGAGTGCCTTACCAAATCATATCTGACAATGGTATCACTTATAAGAGCTCCAAGATCAATAACTTTGCCCGGAGACATAATATAGATTGGAGATACTCTACCCTATACTACCCACTGACGAATGGTTTAGTAAAAGCTTTCAACAAAACTCTCATCCAAATACTCAAAAAAATGCTCTACGATAACAAATGATAGTGGCATGAGCAGTCAGTTGAAGCCTTATGGTCTTACCAAACTACATACAGGACTCTAACACAATCTACCCCTTTTTTAGTGTATGGGTTCTAGACTGTTCTACCATTAGAAGTCTAACTCCCATTACAAAGGATAGTTGTGGGTAGAAAAATCACAATTGAACATAACACCAGGTTGTGGTTATAAGAGCTTGAAGGTTTGGAGGAGAAATACTTATGAGCATGCCAAAATGCTGAGTTATACAAAGCAAAAATGATTCAAGCTCACAACAAGTTTGTCCACCTTAGAGCTTTTCAAGTAGGAGAGCTTATTTTAGTTCTAAGGAGACCAATTATTATCAATCACAAGATGGGAGGCAAGTTTGAACCCACCTGGGAATGCCCTTTTGTCATAGAAAAGTCCTACTAAGGTAGATCATATCAACTCATCAACCACAAAAAAGAATACTCGATGCTTCTAATCAACGGTTTTACCTGAAGAAATATTATGCATAAAATAATGTTAAAAATAATTTTCATCAATAAAATTTTATTTCAAATCAATGTTCTCTTCAAATTGAAAACCTTCCATTTGCTGAACTTTTGTGGTGTATTTAAGATAGGTGTAAGAGAACTCGAGCAGAAACCTATCCATCATTAGCACAACACAAACACAAAATTACACAAAAAATAAACAAATTAAACAAAATCCAATCGCTTCAAGCTACTTTGAGTTGAGATAAGACCCCTAGTGGCTTTCACTCAGTAGCTGCTCTATGTCGGGTTTGATTCACTACCTAGCTAGTGTATCTCCCCAGTGGTCTTTTTTATTTAGGAGGATGTGAGTCCTTGGTACTTTCTTCCAAGCTAAACCACTGCAAACTGATGAGTTTTTTGTTAGTGTGGTATGCCTTATTGCATGATCAATGAGCTACCTTCGTGTTGGCGTTTAAGAAGATGTGAGTCCCCTAGCTTTATTCTTGAACTAGCCATCATGCACCAATTGAGTTCGAGTTTATATTTGAGGATTAGGTTAAGTCCCCTAGTGGCTCCTCTTCCTCTTGACTACTTCAAGTTTGGGTTTAGCCCATCTTTGTGACTCCCCACTTAGTAGTTATCTTAGGTCAGATAGTAGCTATCTAGTCGACGATAGACTATCCTGATGATCAGTTCCACTTAGGAAGATGTGATTCCTCAGTGCTTTCTTCCTAGATTAATCATTGTAAACTGATAGAAACCTTTGTTTGGTTGGTGTTTGCCTTGCTGATGACAACTTACCTGTGGATAACACTGCTCAGGCAGATGTGAGCCCTCGCGCTTTCTCCTTGAGTCGGCCACCATACACCTATAGGTTTTATTTTTCAGGGATTAGGATAAGACTCCTAGAGGCACCATCCCTATGGGAATTCTAATTAGATCATGTCTTTAGGACCCTGTTTAGACACTACCCAGGTTACTCCTAGATTGGATAATTCTTCTTTCCCAGTAGCCACCCCTCTGGCTGAAGTTCTGTATTGTGGATGTAGGGAACTCTCCCTTGGACTTGTAAATTTGAGATAAGCCAAAGCCTCATGTGGGTCCTTCTTAGTGTGGCTCCTTGCAAAACAACAGAGTCTACGCTAATCTAATCAAAAGAAAATAAGCAATCAAACAAACAAAATGAAATCTCTTATGGATTAGGATAAGACCCCTAGAGGCACCTCTTCCTAAGCAGGCATCCTATTTTTTTGGGTAGTGTCAGTAAAACTCTCTATAGGAATCTCCTTGACCACTTTGAGTTGAGATAAGACCACTAGAGGCACTCACTCAGTAGTCAACCTAGGTTGGGTTTGACTTATTATGCCATCAACGGGTCACCCCAATGGCTGACTTTGTTTTGGAAGATGTGAGTCCCTAAGCTTTCTTCCTAGTATAACTATTGCAAACCGATGGACACCCTTTAGGTTAGATGGTCTCTACTCTTTGGTTGTTAGACTACCCCTTTAGATTGGTAAATCTAAAGTAGGTCCAGACTCATGTAGCCCCTCCTTAGTGTGGTCCATCGCAAACCAACAGGGTCCAAATTTAATTAATTAAAAAAAATCAAAGCTAAAACAAATTCAAGCTTGAACCTACTTCCCAAGTGGAGTCAAATACAAACCAAAATCAACCCAAAACCAAACAAACCAATCCATTTAAAATAAACAAATTTGAATTCAAACTTACTTCCTAATGGAGTTAACAATAAACCAATCAAACTAGTCAAACAAATTCAACCAAACTCATATCCCCAACGGATTCCTCTTCCTTTAATTGAATTAATTGCTTAATGATTTAAACTTAATGAATCCATAAAATTTACTTATTTATTTTTTCCTTAAACACATTAAGACACTAATGTTGGATAGGGTAAAATAGAAAATATTATTTATCCTTTCTAAGTTTTAATAATTCAAATCCAAAAATCAAACTTCATAACAACTTTGGTTAATCTTAAAGAATTTTATTTGACTTGATTGTCCTTAGGAATTAATGTAAATGAATGTATCATGTGGCAATACTTAATTTTTCCTTTTTAATCATTATAAGTTTGTATGCCATTTGATATCATGCATTCATGCTTTCAAATAAAAGAACTAAATGAATATTATTATATATGTATAAGTTGCATGTGTTGAATTAATCCTATTATATGACATGGCTATTATCACTAATAAATCTAAAATTATTTTCAAATTTATAAACTAATGATAAAAATTTAAATTAATTTTGGTTATGAATATTCTATGTGATTTACGTTCGCTTATATTTTAAACATGTGAAAGGATTGTTCTATTTTCATGATTCATATGTATGTTTAAATATATTTGAATGTTAACAAGTACATAGTCTAGACATCCAGAGAATACGAGGCTTTAAGTAGCCCCAAGGAGGTCTTAGATTATCTCACTTCCTTGGTTTAACAATGACACATACTTGGTTAATTTTATTCGTATGTATGCATGTAATAAAATTTGGATAGAGCTTTACTTTACATAAGTAATTGATTTGCTATTATACAATCTTTTGCATGATTTTCATTCTTATGCTTAAATATACATTTATATGTATTTAAGATAGAATGTATATAGTCTGGGCATCCCGAGAATATGAGGTTTTAAGTAGCCACAAGGAGGTCTTAGATTACCTCACTTCCCTGATTTAACAACAGTACGTACTTGCTTAAATCTTTAATACATGTGTATGTATACTTAGCTAAGGAATGGAGTCTCTCTTTCTATCAAAAATATATGCATTAATAATCATTCAAGCATGCCAAAAATACACATACATACATTGCATGTATAAGTATGTTAAGTTTAATATCATATGTATGCTATTGATGATGAAAATGAATGATGTAATATTATCCATGTGATAGTAATTCAATCTCATTAATCTTAAGAAGCCTTTCATGTTTGAATAAGATTCTTTAAGATTAATCCAAACTTATGATTAATAAAATATTTAATAAATCATTCACTAAAAGAAATCAAAATTATAACAACATTCCTTTAGAAAATAATTTAGGGTAAGGATGAAGGGGATCAAACCTCTTTCCTCTCTTTATAACAATTAGATGCTAAGTAAATTATAAGTGAAATAAAAGAAAATATAAATTAAAATTCACCAATCCATTTAGTAACTTGAACATTCCAAAACTTTTAGATAATCATTTAGTAATGCCTAGTTAAGACATACCACACTAAACCTTAGCACACAAATTAGAAAATTAAGTCACCAATTTTATCTCTAAGTTGGGATGGTGTATGTTGTGATATTGTGTTTTATTTTATGATGTAATATTTTAGATTGTATGTTAGGATTACTTATACATAGATTGGATGTTAGGCCGTTCATAGCCTAATGATATTTTATGTAGGGGGTTATGCTAAAGAGGCCACTAAAATAATTAATAATAAATATAAATGCCTTTGCTTGCAGGTTGCATATGCCCCTTTGCATAATCCACACTAAGATAGGTGGACTTGGTTACCCATGTGCAGGGTGCTAAGTCCAAATTTATGAAATTTAACTACTTAGTTTGTATATTTGTTTAGCAAACATCTATTTTGTAGGTGTAGTTAGATTTTACTTTCCATAAACATATAATTTTATAATAGGAATTAGGATTAGTGTTATGGGGTATAGGATGAGTAGTAGCTAGAAGGTAAAGACCTGGGAGGCCCTGTGATGCCTGGATCAAAGCCAAATCAAACCAAAGGAAGAAGAATGAAAGTAAAGCAAAGAATTAAGACCTCCATAGCATTTATTCAATTGTAATTATAGTATTCTTTTGTAATTCAAGTTGTATAAGGGTAGAGCTCGGCTACCCAACTTCTTCTCTTTTCCAGGGTGTACGAAGTACCCAACCGCACTAGCCTTTTACTCTTTTATAAAATTCATGAGTGTTTGATTGTTATGTTTAGCTTGTGTAATAGAAATGACATGTTTTTCATAAGTTACTTAAAGCTTGATGATTGAATGTGTGGCTCTTTAGGATAAATTTAAATTTTCTATCCCCATTAAACAACTCATAACTAAGTTTTAAATATAACTCATAACCTCATCTTAAATCAAGATAACTAAAATATTTAGGAACCCCTTAGCTAAATGTTAAATGTTATAACATCATGCATAACATCTTATTTCATTATTGAATAGGGAGGGTCTCCATTCTTGCATGATAGGGGAATGCTTGACCTTTGAGGGCATTCCTTGTAGTAGAGAACACCTCATCCAGCTGATTTAGTCCATAATCTAATTTCATCATGCGTTTAGCCATAATTATCCCAAGCTTTTATCCAAATGAATGTGTGAGAATGGTGTAAAAGATTATAAATTTTATATTAGTCTAAGTCAAGTTATCATACTAATCATGATCTAGTCTCTTAGGGAGTGAATTTAGCATTCTAGCTTTCCTTTTTAATTAAATAACATCCTAGCTTTCTTGAATGTGCATAAGACCAGCCTACTTAGTTTTAAAGTGTAAGAGGTATTTGTTGGCGGCCACTCTAAGTGGTTGTAAGTCTAGAAGAGTCGAGATGCATCTATTCTCTCTTATAAGGGCCAAGCTGTTATATCCCATTTTCTTGATTAGACTTTGGTTGTGCTTCTAGCTTGTGCTAAAGCATTTTAGATTTAGGTTATGAGACTACTTATTTTCTTTAAGCTATAAGCATAAGTCCTCACCTCTTAAGTATTTCCACAATCTAGTGTTGTTGGAATATAAGCCCTAGCATTATAATGAAATTTTAATTTAAACAAAACTAAATTCTCTCTTCAAAAGTATAAAGCCTCATTATAGGGTATATTAAAGCACTTACTAGGCTTCCAAGTATCATGAGTGCTTCCTACTTATTATCCTTTAGAATTGATAAACAAGTATTTTAATTTGAACATTCACTTGATTTCCAAAAGTACCCACTCCTTTGATAGTTCATCTTTAAAATCTTTGGAGATACTTTTTGACTACTTTAATCGAGAGTATTCTTAATAAATTCAAATTTTCTAAGATGTAATTAACTAAGGAAGCTTGTTTCGATAGGGAACTAAAGAACCTAAAATAAAATAAACTCTGCTTTATTTCTTCGTATAAAATAGGGGAAAGATCTCTGGTATATACATAGACCCATCTGCCTTAGGAGTCCTTATTAGGTGATTAGGTTCATTGCAGGATAATTTTTCCATTTCTTGAGATGGTACATCATATGTTATTGTCGCACCCGATCACTTCAATAAGTACACCCTAGGATCTGTGTGGTGTCCTTACGATCCCAAATTAAAACCTTGAGGGTGATATGGAGGGTGATATGGTGTTCTTATGACCTGATCACTTCAAAAGATGCCATGGAGGGTGATATGAAGTATAGGAGGAAGAAAATTCTAAAGTCACTTCATGATGAAAAATCCAAAATTTTCTTTTCTCCATACTTTCTCCACCCTCATCCATTTTGATTTGAGTTGATCTTGTGTTAATTGACCACCTCCTTCTAGCAAAATTCCATGGATTTAAATCCCCCATAAGTGGCCATATTTGACCTCTCTTCCATGGATAGCTTATGGCCAAAGAAAAAATGGGAGGGAGGAGAGCCTATCTCCTCTTTCCAACTATCCCCATAAATTCTGAGGTGAAGAGGGATCAGGCTGACTCTTTGCTAGGGGCTATTGTCGTCGGTAGCTAGATTCTAGCCATGCTAAATTCCTCCATAAAGGGCTATCAATTAGACACCAACAAGATGAAAATAAAACTCTTGTCTTCATTCCATCCATTTCTACACACTCAAAGAGAGAAGAGTAGCTCAAACGAGCTCTTTCTAGGCTTTCCCACTATCAATAGCCCAAAATTCATCCATGGCCGCCAGTTAGAGGTCAGCTAAATGTGAAAATTGGGGAGGAGTGATTCTCCCCCACAATTGATCCTTCCCACATTCTAAGAGTGAAGGCAAGCTTAACCAACTATTCAACCAACTCTCCTACTGTCGACAAGCTCGAAAACTTTCAAACCCAACAGAGGAGGGGTGGAGCTTGGTCTCCACGATGACTGAAGGGGAGGAAAGGTGTGCAATTCCTCCTAGAGGTTTGTCTTAACTGAAAGAAAATTTTGAATTGAAAAATCTATTAATGATTGACATCGATGAGTTATGGACTCATCGCCACCACCTCTCTCTTCAATTTTGACCTTTTGTGAAGCAAAATTGATCTCTATCAAGATCAAGCCATTTTGATTGATTATAAATTGACTCTTAATTGATTTGTAATAGAATTAAGTGATTCTGCCATTAAGATTGCTGATGATCGAGCCCAAAAAGAATCAATGGCTCTCAATTTTCTAGCAGAAAGAAATAATGAAATCTCTGTTGTCCATTCCATCTATTTGGAATGGATGGCTGTGATTTAGAAATACCATTTGATTAAGCCCCTTAAGGAAAGTGGGATATAATTTGGACCATTCGATTCATGATTAGATGGTTGGATTAATCCCATGTGACACCGCCCTTTGACACGAGATCCACGCGGATCCCACATGGGATAATTACACACCACCGTGTTAGTGCAACATGGAGCTTTTTCTAGATTTAAAAATTATAAAAAATACCAAAAAGTAAAAAAAAAAAAAATTCATAAAAAATAAAATACCTAACTAAAAAAATGCAAATAAGGGCTATGTGTATTCATCTTATTCAGAGGAATCTATTAAACACAAAAATCCCCAATTTTAATTAGGTATTTTTGGTTAATTTAAGTTTAATTAAAAATAATAAAACTAAAATTAAATCTAAAATATCAATCAAATTAAATTAAAATTTTTGGGAATTAAAATTGAGGGTAAAACACACATTAGATTAAAATTTGTGAATTTATTGATAATCAAATTAAACGATTCAAAATTTTCAACCTTAAAATCTTATTTTATTGAAAAATAATAATAATAAATAAAAAGTCACAGAAAAGTATGAAATTAATCTCATGCATCATAATTCATATTAATGAATCCAAGAAAAATATTAAAAATCTCTGGAACTTAATAAATCCTAAAATGACTTAATTAGCTAATTAAATAAATTAATGAATTCAAATAATTGACCTAATTTTCAAAAATCATAATAAATCAATCTAAACTCTAAAAATTCTAAATGAATCCTCTATGGATTCATCTTCTAGAGGGGAATTAAATATAATTAAAATCCCTATCGATTTAGTAAAAAATTAAGTTTTATTGAAATAATTAAAATCTTAGTTAGTTCTAAAATACACATCTAATTAAGATAAAACTTTAAAAGAATTAAATTGGCAAGGAACTTGACTTGGCATAAAATTTTAAAGCCAAAGAACTTCTAGATCAAAGGGTGTAGAATTTCTAATGCCTAGGTCAATTTAAATCAAATAATAAATTTAAAAATTACAGAAATTAGAAAATTTTATGAAATCAACTTAAAACACTTTCATTAACATCATAAAATCTAAGAAAAATTTCTTAACCTTTTGAAATTAAAGAATCCTATACTTAGGAGATAAACATTAATTAAAAGCATAAAATTGATTGAACCCTAAAGCTTAAATTGGAAAAGAAAAAAAATAAATTAATGAATTTAAGTCAAATGTACTAGTCAAACTAAGTCAAACAAATGAAATCAATTTAAGCAACTAAGTAAAGATCAAATTAAACTAAATAATTATAAAATTAAAATAATCAACATGCAAATCAAATAACTACATCCAACAAACCAAGTGATCAAATTCTTAATTAAAATTTAAATAAAAATCACATTAACTTTAATGAAATCATAAGTTAATTAAATTCAAAATATATTAACCAATCCAAACCAAGTTTAAATGAAATGATAAAAGTAATAAATCTAAGTAGCATTGAAATGATCTAATCAATACAAATCATATAAAATTAAATCTTCAAAGTGAGACCTAAAAGGAAAAGAATTAAATATTAATTCAAAGGATATTAATTGAATTATTAAAAATCAATTAAATCAAACAAAAAGTCAAACAAACTTAAAATTTTGAAATCTTAACCATATCAAAGAAACATTAATCAAACTAAATCTAATTCAATTAGATCATTCAAATAAATTTAAATTGATTAATTAAGATACTTAAGTTCTTAGTTTGGCCAATAGAATGAATTTTGACTTTAGGGTGGATATTTGATTCTTCTAGCATTCGGATGTTGAATAGAATGGATTTTTTTCAAAGTAGAATTTATTTTATTTTTCATTCTCTAAAACCTAAATTCAACATCAACACAAAAATAAAATAAAATTCTAAATCAATTAAATCAGTTAAATTGAAACCACCTAATGATAAATTAAACAAAACTTGAAACTTAAATCAAAACCTGAACTTAAAAGGCCTAGTGCATCCATATCACAGAAGCCCTTTTCTCGCACATTAGATTATTAGGCCACCGACTCTAAACTTAGGTTAGGCCGACAATTTATGATGTTCCATGAAATGAAATGATGTAGTGGTTTTTCTTGTTTTATGGTGTGATGTTTTAGATTGAATGGCTAGAATTGCGGACTAGTTTGTATGTTAGGATGTTCTTTTAGGATAATGTTATTTTCTATAGGGGACTACTCTTAAAGTGACAATTGTAATTGTTGACCTGACTTTTGGAGTAAGGATTGTTCATTTCATTCCTAGGTCTAGGATTCTTCTAGACACTTAGGTTTTCTTAATGCTAGGACACTTCTAGTGACTGAATACTAAACCCAAGCCTAGAGACTTGTAGGGCATAACCTTAGGCTTAGAGATGACCATAGGATGAGTGGGACTCACCTAACCTAAGGCTTAAACTGACACTCATACCCATCAATTTATTTGAACCTAAGCTAAATGAATGAAACCTCAACCTCAACTCATCAATCAGCCATGATTGAATTTGATTTCCAATCCAAGCTCTAAGATAAATTAATTTGAACTTAAACTCAAGCTAACCCACCTCAAATCCTATAATTCCATTCAAACCAGCCCAGACAAACCACAATCCATTCAATTCTCTCAATTGCTCTAATTATTCAATGGTTCATTTTAAACTATTACAACAGTTGCAATCAAGTCAACTAAATCAATTAGATTTAAGTAACCCAAGTTGACTCATTTGACTTAAAGGGCTCAAATGAGTCAAAATCTAATCTAACTCAAATCAATTACAATCAAAGCCATCAGTCAACTTCAAATCCATCATTGAATATACTCCAACCATCTATAGCAACTTGACTAAATTTAGGTCAAACCTAAAGGGTCCAATTAAACCAAACTTCAATCAAATCCCCATTGGATTAAATCAACCTATCCAATCTCTTCATTGATGATTGAAGGTCATTATTGGACACTCCACTTCAATCAATTGGACCTAACCAAGCTAATTTGGCCCCTCAACCCAAGTTGACCCAAAGTGACCTAAAAGGCCAAATTGGACTAAATCATGTTCTAAGCCAAATTAATTACAATCAATAACTCCCATAATCCCCAAATTGAGTATTGAACATGACTCAACCACTAATTGAACCTAACCAATCCAATTTGACCTCTTGACCCAAGTTGACCTAATTTGACTTAAAGGGCCAAGTTGAGACAAAATAAATCCTAAACTAAATTGGTTAAAACTAATGCCTCTAACCAATAAGCAATTGAATATTGAACATTATCCAATATTCAATATGACCCAATTTAGTTAGCCCAACCCAATTAGCTTACTTGGCCCAATTTGACTTAAAGGGTCAAATTGAACTAAATCACTCCACAATTCAAATCAATTAAAATCAACTCTTCCAATCAATTACAAATGACCAATTGAACATAGACCTAACTCATGCTCAAGCCAATTTTGCCAATTTGGTCAAATTGGCCAACATAACTCATTTGGCCCAAATGAAATGATACTGAACCAAATCCAAATCTAACCCAAATTGAGCCAAAACAATTGCACTAATTCAGTCTAAATGACCAATTGAGCTTATCCAAACTCCACTTTGACCCAATTTGGTCAAAATGGTCAACTTAGCCCACCATGACCCATTTGACCTACATGAGTCAAATTGAGCCAAACCCAACCAAACTTTGCATGGCTCATCCTTGGGTCACCATGGGCTTGCCCAAGTGGGGCCAACCCATGGAGAACACGGGTTGGGTCAAACCCATTAAACCAAGCCCTCCAAATGTGACAAAATTCACATTTGGGTGGGAACTCCAACTTTCCATCCCTTTAAACCAGAGAGCTCCGTCCATCCAATCTCACCAAACTTACACCAAAGCCAAATTAACTTCCCCACACCTTCAAAGATGAACCAAAATGAATTGCGATGATTCCATCGGAAGGTCCCTAGACCAACTCGATGACTTTTGGGTGATGACGTCCACGTGATCAATCGGTGGAGAGCTCAAGATCTTCTTAATAGGGCTTCATCTCTTCAAGATGAAGCTACCTCTATCGATGGACGGTCTTTAGCTCTAGCAAAGTAAATATCTGGCAACTGTAGGTTTGACCTTTAGCTGCTGATCTTTTATGAAATGAATTTTGTTTTCATGCGATTTTCACAGTAGGATCTCCTTAGATCTCTCCCTTGATCATTTTGGAGTTAATTTAGCCGTCAAATGAGCTCCAAAGAGCTTGAATTGGGTGACGGAAGGTGCATGGTGTCCACCTTCTAGAGCTCGCAAGATGACAGATCATTGGTCGTCTATTCCATGAGATTAGAATAGACAGTCATGATTAATCATACTAGAAATCTTGATTTAATCCTTTCATAATCACAAAATTAATCTTGACGATCCGATCTGAGATCGTACGATCAAGAAAAAAATCTCATCCGCCACCACTGAGTCAGTACCTGTACCTACGTTAGACATTTTAAATAGTCAATGTCGCAGCACCACGTGACGGCTTAAAATGAGTAATTAGGCTTAAAATTTCATTTTAAATAGCCAGAACTTCAAAAAATCATAACTAATTTTTGAAAAATCCAAAAAATATAAATAAACCCATTTTGGAAAGCTTTAACATAAGAGAATTTAATAAAAATAAAATTAACAATTAATGTCTAATTAATAGTGCTTAATTAAAGTTAGAATCTTATGCTATTTACCTTAATTAAGGCCAAATTACTTAGCTAAATAATTCTAAATTTGGCATGTTGATTCTACGGGATGTCTTCTACCTCTTATATTTTCTTGAAATTATTTGCCATGTAATATGGAAAATCTCAAAATTTTAATTATAATTACCCATTTAAGTGATTTAAAAATTATTAAGATTAATGAATAATAAAATTGAGTACTTCCAAATGTGTTCCCTTAATGAATTTAATTAACATGTTTTGTAATTAAGGATAAATTAAGAAAATTAATAAATAAATTCAAATGAAATCAACTTAAATAATTCAAGTTCCAAGCCATTAATCTCTTTATGTGTTTAATAACATAAAGTCATTAAAGAAATTATGATTCCTTCATTGGTGTGGAAATCATAAGATTACTTAGCTTAAATATTTTTTTCCTTAATTAAATTAACTCTTAAGTATGAGCTTAATTGTATTAGATCTCTTCAGGTGGATTACTTATTTTATTTCCCAAAGCATATCATTGAAGGTTCATGATTAAATGGTTAATTAAGTTAAAGAAGCTTGAGAAGGGTAATTAAATTGAAGTAATTAATTGATTGAACCTAATCAATTCGTAAAATATTTTTAATTTCTTTCCTTCAACATATTAAATAACCAAATCTTTTCTCCTTTTAGGTTTTAATGACTCGAACATTAAAATTAAACCTTAAAGAAGCTTTGATTAGGCTTAATGGATGTTTATTTAACTTGATTGTCCTTAGAGTTTGATGAAATCAAGTATGTTGTGTGGTGATATTTAATTACTTCCTTTCAATTATCTTAAATGTGTATGCCATGTGTTTCATATATTCATGTTTTAAAATTAAAAGAATATGATTGCATCCAAATTGCACGAGTTTGACAAATGCTATTATATGGTGTGGCTATTATCACTAATAAATCTCAAATTATTTTGAAGTGATAAGTTAATTATAAATCAAGTTATTTAAAACTTAAATCAATGTATATTATAAATACTTAATGAAAAGCTCATTTATTTGTAATTAAAAGATGACCGTTGATTCTTTTATTCTTATGTTCTATGTATATGTTTACATGCATTTGAATTACAAAGTATATAGTTTGGACACCAGACGAGGCTTTCAGTAGCCCCAAGAAGGTCTTAGATAATCTCACTTCTTTGGTTTAACAATAACACATACTTGTGTAATTTCATTTATGTGTATGAATGTGTTAGAATATAAAGTAAATCCCCTTTATTTATGCCATTAAACTTTACATAAATGAATGATTTTTATATATAATTTGCATGATTTTGTTTCTATGCTTATGCATATGTTTGTGTGTATTTGAATTAGTAATTATATAGTCTAGACTTCCCGATAACATGAGGCATTAAGTATCTCCGAGGAGGTCTTAGATAATCCCACTTCTCTCATTTAACAATGACACATACTTACTTAAATTCCTAATACACTTGTATATGCTTAGCAATGAGATGAAATCTCCCTTTTCTATTAAATTAATGTATCAACATTCATTAAATGTGCAAAAATGTGGGTGTATTGCATATATATGAATGTACTAAGTCAAATATTAAAGAAATGAAAGAGTGTAAATATTATTGATAATGAAAGGAAGTAGTGGAGTATTAATCGTATGATCATGAATTAGTTTCATTAACCTTAAGAGGCCTTTCATGTTTGAATGAAATTCATTAAGGCTAATCTAAACATAGGCTAAATAAAATTCATAAGTGGTTTATTTAAGTGAATTAAAGCCATAATAATCTATCTTTAGAAAACAACTTAGCCTATGGATGAAAAAATTAAGTCTCTTTCTTCTCTTTACAATGATTAGATCTTAAGTAAATGGTGAACAAAAATAAAAACACATAAGTTAAAATTCAATCAAGTTACTAAAATACCTAAATTAAAATTATTCTTAATGAGTAATTTAAATAAACCTAAGACTTTAGATAATCATAACCCTAAAGCTTAATCAAGACATACCACACTAAGCCTTAGCACACACATTAGAATAATAAGTCATCGACCTTAGTATTAGGTTAGGCTAGTGCATGTTGTGATGATATATTTTATTTTGTGATTTAATATTTTAGATTGAATGTTAGGATTATTTGTGCGTAGACTAGATGTTTGGTCGTTATTAGTCTAATAATATCTTATGTAGGGGATTATGCTTGAGGGGTTGCTATAATAATAAATAAATATAAATATTTTTGCTTGCAGGTGCTGCTTACTCCCCTAAGCATAATCCAATTAGAACAGTTAGTCTTGGTTATCCAAGTGCAGGGTGCTAAGTCTAAATGTGTAAAATATAATTGCTTGGTTTGCATACTTGTTTAGCTAACATGTGTTTCACAGGTGTAGTTATATTTCATTTTTCATAAAGATGCAATTTTTGTAATAGGATTAGGATTAGTGCAATAGGGTTTAAAATGAGCAGTGTCTACAAGGCAAAGACTTGGGAGGCCCTATGAAGACTGGAGCAAACTAATCCAAAGAAGAAAAGAAGAACAAGAATCAAAGACTGCCAAAACCTTTATTTCAATTATAATATTTAATTATAATATGGGTTATATAAGGGTAGAGCTAAGCTACCCAACTCTTTCTCTTTTTTGTGATGTATGACGGTACTCGGATGAATCAACCTTTTATTCTTGTACAAAATTCAAATGTTTGGTTGTTGTGTTTAGTTTGTGCAATAAAAGCAGCATGCTTTTCTTAGGTTTCTTAAAATTTGATGATTTCATGTGTGGCCTAGATGTGATAGGCTCTTTAGGATAAAATTAAATTTTTTACCCTCACTAAATAACTCATAACTAAGTTCCAATGTAATTCATAACATCGTTATAAAGCCCAGGTTTTTATTAAGATAATAGAAACCCCTTTAGATGAATGATTGTAAGCTATAACAACATGTATATTATGTTATCTCACTCTTGAATAGAGAGGATCTCCACTCTTACATGATAAGGGACATGCTTGACCTTAAAGAGTGGTCCCTTGTAGAGGAGAACACCTCTTTCTCTGATTTAGCCCACAACTCAATTTCATTATGCATGTAAACATAATTATCCCAAGTCTCGATCCAAAATAAATGTGTTAAAAATGATCTCAAAACTTGTAAATTTTTAACATTAGTTTAAGCCATGTTTTGCATACTAAATATTACCTAGTCTCCTATGGAGTGAGTTTAGGATGTTAGCTTCTTTCATAATTAATAATAACCTAGATATCTTGCATTTACATATGGCTGGCCCACATGAACTTAAAATCATAGGAGGTGTTAGCTAGCGCCACTCTAGGCAGTTGCAAGTCCAAAAGAGTCAAGATGCCTTTATTCTCTCTTATGGAGGTGAACAAATATATCTCATTCCCCCAAGTAGAATTGGGTTGATCTCTTAGCTTGTGCTAGAGCACTCTAAATCTACATTCTGATGTGGCTTGTTTCTCTCTTATTATGAGTATAAGTTCTCACCTCTTAGGCCTTTCCACATCTTGTGTTGTTGGAATGTGAGTCCTAGCCTTCTAATAAAATTTCAATTAAATAAAATAAATAAATTCTCTCATTCAAAAATGTAAAGCATCACTATAGGTAGATTAAAGAATCCACCAAGATTCTTAGTTTTTTGAATTCTTCCTACTTATTATCTTTTGGAATTATGAAGAAGTCTTTGTATTCGAACAATCCCATTTGATTTTAAATAACAACCAATTCTTTGATAGTCTAACCTGAAATCTTTGAACATATTTATTGACTACTTTAATTGAGAGTGTTCTTAGAAAACTTTCATTTCTTAGGATGTACTTAACTATGGGAGCTTGCCTCGATAGAGAACTAAGGAATCAGGTTGAAAATAAATCATGTTTGACTTTATCCAAGTAAAGTGAGGGAAAGACTATAGTATATACGAAGACCCATCTGCCTTAGGAGTCTATTGACCTCATTTTTAGAATGAGTTCTCAACCCCTCCATCTTATACATAGGACTCCTCTTAGAATTTAAGAGTTAGTCTTAAGACACATCTAGTGATTAGGTGGACTCTCAACCTAGCTCTAGAAGACTTAGAAGAGTTAGCCATAAGAATAGGTCATGCCTTAGGGGTGTTAGGGAAATTTGCCTACCCTATAGCTTAAACCATTCCTCACCTTCTTTCCTTCAAGTTAAAACCCCAAATCAATTTTATTTTATTTTCTCCAAACTCAAATCAACTCCATATGATTGAAATCCATGATTGAAATCCAAATTCAAAATCTTTAAATTCCTAAGATCAAATCTTCCTAAGTCCTTTAAGTTTTCCTTCATGGACTTAGCCAAAATCATAACCAAAACCAATTCAAATCTGAGACTTTCTCATAATTTATTTATATTCTCATTTATAATCACTTATATAAATAAAATATAAATTGAAACCAATCAAATTAAACTCAAAATTCAAAATCGATTCATGAAATTTCCTTAAGTCCTTTAAATTCCCTTTTAATGGACTTAACCAAAATCATATTCATATCAATTCAAATTCAAGAGATTTTCTCATAACTCATTTATATTCTCATTCATATTCACATATATAAATGAAATATAAATATAAATCAGTCAAATCAAATCCAAAAATTAAATTCCACACCAAAAATCCTTCTTAAGTCCTTAATTCTCCATTAATGGACTTAGCATAAAGCATGATCAAACCAAATCAAACTCATGAGATTTTCTCATAATTCACTTATATTCTCATTTATATTCATATATATATAATGATATATATATATATATATATATATATATATAATCAAACCAAATTCAAAATTCAAGCTTCAAACTCCAAAACATTTCTAAGTTCTTTAAAATCCCTTTTAATGAACTTAGCCTAAATCATGATCAAATCACTTCAACCCTTAAAATTTTCTAATGATCAATTTATATTCTCATTTATATTCACATATATAAATGGAATATAAATTTAAACAAACAAAACCAATTCCAAAAATCAAACTCAAATCCATTCAAAATCCAACCTAAACCTTTCAAGTCAAAATCTTGAACTTAGCCAAATCAACTTCAAATCAAGCCAAACTCTTGAATTTCCTTCATGATTCCTACAATCATGAATTCATATATAAATAAAAAACTTAATCACCAAACCAAAATCCAATTCAAAAAATTAAACCCTAAATCCTTTCATATTCTTCCTTTGAATATTAAATTATCAAATGAATCAAAGCCCATTTGACTTCAAACCACTTGCAAATAGATTTATATTTCAATCATAAGTCTATATATAAGTTCAATAAAACTCAAATCAAGCTTTGACCAAGCCATTTGATCCACTTAGGCTTACTTGACCCAAAGTGACCTAAAGTACCCTTATGAGCCAAATTCTAATCCTAACCAAATTAGATTGAACGAAGCTCGCCTATGCCTCTCATCATGATCAACAATCATCATGAGATGATCAATCAATCAATTAGGTCAAACCAAGTCAAGCTTAAGGGTTGACCAAGTCAACACTTAGCCCAAAATGAAACTTAACATAGCCAAAACCTATCATAGGCCAAATTGATTGAAACCAATGATCTTAGTTCTTTTATGGCCTATGTTTGAACTTGACTAAGTCAACATTTGAGCCTAACCTAGCCCAATTGGCCACTTGACTCAAGTTGACCCAACTTAAACTAAAAATTCAAAATATGTCAAAACTTGATCTAAGTCAAATTGATTGAAACCAATGGGTTAAGTTCATTCCAAATCACTTGTTAAACTTGACCAAAGCATCAATTGACCAACTAGACCTAACCTAACCATCTTCATGAGCCAAACCTTCTCAAATAAATTCCAAATCTCACGAAACTTGGCCAAACCTAGTTTTCCACATACCCAACATATCCAAATTGAAAAATCAATAAAATGATAATTCTACCCCTAGGCCATAGATCAAATTTTGTCCTAATCCATGGGTAATTTGGTCATGCCCTCTTCATATCCACTTGATACCTTCCTAATACCTCAAGGGTACCTAATGAAGAGTGGTGCACCCAACCCAATGGGTTTGGGTTAGCCCAAATGGACCCAAGGCCAAACCTAACCCCATGGGTCAAATTGGCGAACTCAAAATCCTCCTTCCATCCAATTTGAAGCACATGGGAAGCTATCACTCTTCTCCCTAGCCCAAATCAACCTTGTGCACACTTCTAATAGACCAAACAACCCACTGCCTAAGCTTCATTAATAAAAAATGGCAAGTGGATGGACGACCGTCTGATCCTTCAAGAGGGAGATGTACTCCCCCTAATTCATTTCAATTGAGACAGACTCATTGTTGATTGAAGGATAGAAAGCCAAAGGAGTTAATTGCTAGCCTCCGCAAGCCTCTTATAGCTCTTGCCATTCCCCACTTCTTGATTTTTGAACAGTGAAAATAGGGGAGCCTCACTGAATTCTCAACTTGCTCTACACTCAACCTCAGCCTAATTCCTTCTGCAAGCACTCTTAGGTGACCAAGTTGAGCTCACCTAAGTTCTTTCCCAAGCTCTAAGAGCAAGAGGAGTGCCAATTCGACCAAAGTGGCAAGCAAGAGCAAGGGGAGTTGGTCCATAGAGCCATGTACTCAACCTCATGAGCACAAACTCTTAATAGAGCTTCATCCCAACCAGACGAAGCTTCTCCAAGAGAATTGAGCATCGATGATCACCTTCGGTGAGGTATGCCATTTTTTGACCATTAAACTCAATGTGGTGTGGAGCTTTTTGAATGAAATTTTAATGGCATAGGATTTTGACCGTTAGATATGATCTAGGGTGCATGCTGATGGTGTGGGTTGATTTCCAATCCAATCTAAGCTCAATCGAGCTCAAATCATGGCTGTAAAGGTGGATGGTCTCCTTTTTTTATGCAGAGAATGGTAGGGATAAATCTCTGGTAGTCCATCCATGCATTTTAGATGGACAGTTGAGATTAGCACATGTAGGATCCGCTTATTCCTCCCTCGATCATTTCTCTCACCATCCGATCGATCCGAGAGAGAAAGCAGAACACCATCACCGACGCTGACATGATAACTTAAATAGCCGCGTCGTGTAAAGCGCCATCGAAGTCACCGCATAGGGATTAAGGAATTAATTAAGTTTATTTAATTATATTAATCATACTAATCTTCTAAAATTGATATGTCAACATAGAAAAATCAAAAAAATGTAAGGAAAAATGCCACTAAAAGGTAATTCAATCTAGAATATTTTAAAATTGATTTTGATTGATTTTAAATATTCTTTTCTAATTTGAGTTTCTTTGGGAATGTCATTTCATTAATTACCCTTTAATTAAACCACTAATTAATCTCAAATTCTTAAGTATATTTTAGGGGATGACCTTTGCCTTCCCTAATTTTCTTGAGATTTATTGAGGGCTTAATTGGGGAAATTACCAATGCATTCTCTAATTACCCCTTAATATAATTAAGTTTAATTAAGGGCATAATTAGTGATTTAACCTTCTGATTGAGTCAATTAAGTGTGATTAAGGTTTATTACAGTAAATAGAAGGTTTAGGGAATACTTTTGGGGAATTTACCCTAAGATATTCCTTTAATCTCTTTTTCTTCCTTAATCCTCACTTAATTAAGGGTTAATTCTCTAATTACTCCCTTAATTAATTTTAAAATTTTTTAAAACTTTCTAAAACTTAACCAATTAGTTTTGGATAGGTGCTTAGGTGTTCAATAACCTAAGTAGCTTAAGGAAATTCAAATCCAACTCACATGTGTGAGGGGGGTTAGAGAAGTACATAAATTAACCTCCTTAGTTTAATTAACCATTAATCATGAGCCAAATTGCATTAGGCCCTTTTCTTCTTAAGTGCATTGCAAATTTAAATTTCTTGTGAGATTTTATGTCATCTCATTAACTCAGAATTATTTGGTTAGTTATGCTAAAGTGGTGTAAGTATGGGTTAATTAACATATTTAATTCATACCTTAACCTAATCAAAATTTAAAAAGCATCTAATCATTTAAAAATTGAACAAAGATATCAAACACATGTGATAAAGGGTTAGGAATAGCAAACTCAACTCACCTTTTCAAAATTAAACCAAACTTAAAATTAAACAAAAATTACATTGAATACACTTTGATTTATTTTAAGCTTTCTTATTCCATAAGAATGTCTTTAGGATTTAATCAAAGTGAATGTGTTTACATGTTTTCATTGCTTTGATTCTTTCCCCAACATATTAAATTTGTATGTCATTTGGTTTCATGCATCCATATTTTTTAAAATTCAAATTTAAAAATAAAATTGTGTACTTTATGTCAAATTTGCATGTGTTGGCTAAAGTAGAAATATGAGTGGCTATTATCACTACTAAATTCAAATTATTTTAAAATATATAAATCAATTATCAAATATAAAAGTGTGCTACTTATATTTTAATTATAAGATTGCATGTAAAGAATACAAGGATGTGCTTATCATATGTTTCCCTTCTCTTTTCTTTTAGTATAGTTTTGAATAGGATTTGGTAAGATGTATAGTTCATTTGAAAAGAACCTAACACTTACCAAATTCTATATCCAATTCATTTCTATGCAATCACTCATGAAGGGTTACCTATACTTGCACACATAAATTACATAAACAAAATGAATCAACCAATATAACTTTTGCATTCTTTCTTTTTCATTCATTTCTTTTGTACATATGTTTGTATCTAAGGAAAGTGGTATATTATTCTGGACAACCCCGGGGTTGCGAGGCTTTAAGTATTCCTAAGTAGGTCTTGTATCTTACACCCCTGGTGCTAACAATGGCATTGTACTCACTTATGTCTTTCTTACTTTCATGTGTGCATGTGAAGATTGGATAAGAAACCTTTTCTACTTAAGAAAAATCATGCATCTTAAACTTTTAAATTTTCTTAAATGAATTACTTATCATGCATCATAAAGTTTGTTAAATATTCTCATTTGTATGTATAGATATGCTTAGGATTCATTCATATGCATGTTATACAAGTTGGGAAAGAAATGAAGTAATATGTGTTTGTGAATTTAGTTCATTTTATTTAATCTTAAAATGCCTTTCTTTTTGAATAGGTTTATTTAGAGTTCATCTAAACTTAGGATTAATTAAAAGTCTTAATCAAAACATTCACTAAATAAAACTAAAATGTGAATCTACTTTATAATTACTTATATTAGGGAAGGAAAGAGAAGTTCTCTTCTCTTTCTTTCTCTTTATAACTTAATAATTAATTGTAGGATTCACTGAACCTAATCAAAACATGAAATAAAATCAACCCAAAATAATTAAATAACTTAAATGAAACCCTCCTCTAAGTTGAACATATTTTCACACTTAGAAAATTCTAACTTAAATCCATAGCTAAGCTTACCACATAAACATTCAAAGTGCACACATTAGGCTAAGTCACCACTTCTAGCTTTTGGTTAGGGCGGTGTATGGTTTGATGTTTATTTTATTTTGTGACATATGTTTTAGACTGGATGTTAGGGTGTACACTCATAGAATGAGTGGTAGGGTGATCTTAGTCTAACCATTTTTTCTTCAAGGGATTCTTCTTAAGGGGCGCTATCACAAATAAAAATATAAATGCTTTTGCTTGTAGGTGCTTATACCCCTAAACATAATCCAAAGGCCAGGTGGATTTAGTCATCCATGTGTGGGGTGATAAGTCGATATACATGCTTGGGATTTGTGTGGTCTATTTTAGCTAATCTCTATTTTGCAGGTGTTAGTTAAATTTCCATTCTTTTCCTTTTCATGTAAATTTTGCAATTAGGATTTTGGAATGATTAATATGGGGATTAGGTTAAACATTGGTCATAAGATCCTATCTTATGTACCATGTGAAGTCTTGGAGCATCCACCTCCCAACCATCCAGAAGAAGGAACCAAAGAAGTAAGAAGAAAAGAAGAAGAAAGAGGAGAAGAAGAAAGAATTAAAGAGGAATGAAAAAATGAAGCTTCAAGACCCCCATAATAATGAATTCCTTGCTTAATGGTAATTTAATTCATTTGTAATCAGGTTGTATAAGAGTAGAGCTCAGTTACCCAATTTATTTTTCAGGTTAGTGCAGTGGTGCCCGACCACAATGACCTTTTATTCTTTTTGCAATTGGCTTTATAAATTGATTGATGATTTGTTTAGCTTTTCCATTAAGTGGTATCTTTTCCTAGTTTCTTCCTTATTTTATGTATGGTCTGGATGTGGATTAGGCTCTGAAGGAAAAATAAATCTTTTACCAAACTTAACAACTAAAATTAAAATATAGAACTCATAACCTCACCTAAAGCTTAGGTTTAAAATCATGATAAAAGAATTTGCAACCTTTTAGCTAGATGAGTATTTATTTTATAATATTATGCACAACAGTATCTTATTTCACTCTTTATTGGAGGGCTTCCACCTTTTCCAAAGAAACTTGGCTTGACCTTTGAAAGCCATGGTAGAAACACGCCTCCTCCCTTCTAGCTGATTTTGGCCAATAACTTTATTTCTCATGCATTAGGCATAGAGTCCTATTAGCCTGAGTCAAAATAGTTGTCCAAAAATGAAAATAAAATGAAATTTGATTTGCATGAGATTTAATTCATTTAAAGCATGTCCTTACATGATCTAGTCTCTTTAGGGAGTGAGTTTAAGGACTTAGTCTCTTTCTAAACAAATAATAGCCTAGCTATCATGTATAAGCATAAGACTTTCCTACTTGTATTTAAAATCGTAGGAGTTAGTTGGTGGTCACCCCCAGGCGGTTGTAAGTCCAAGCTATCGGGTGATTTGTCCTCTCTTGTGAGGCAAAACCAAATACCCATTTTCACCTTAGATTTAGGTTGTGGTTTCGGCCCTCACCAAAGCTCCCTAGATTTAGGTTATGAGGTTGCTTCTCCCTTTGTGGGTTATAAGCATAATTCCTCACCTCTTAGGCATTTCCTTAATCTTGTGTTAAGGAATCATAAGTCATAAATTTCTAATGAAAATATAACTCAAACAAACCAAATCAATTTCAAAAATATAAATCCCAACTATAAGATAGTTTAAGATGCTCACTAGGTTTCCTAGCATCATGGGCATCTCCTACTTATCTTCCATTTGGCTTATATAATAAATCCCTCTCTTTGATCAATCCTATTTTCTCTTCAACAAAATAAACCAACCGATTGATAATCCTTTCCTATTGAAATCTTTAAAGACAATGACCATTTATCTTAATTGAGAGTTTTCCAAAGGAATCCCCATTCCTTAGGATGTAATTAACTATAGGGGCTTGCCCCTGTAGGGAACTTAAAGAACCCAGTTAAAAATAAACCCTGCTTTATTTTTTCATGTAAATTAGGGGAAGAATCTCTAGTAAATATGCAGACCCATCATCCTTAGGAGTCCTTATTGAGGTGATTAGGTCCATTAAAGCATAGTGACTTCTATCTTTCGAGATAGTATACTATTCCTTGATGATGTAACTGATCAACTGAATAAGCACATCTACGGATCTACATGACATCCTAAAAAGATGAATTTCTATGGTCTTGCCTTCTCTTTTCTAACCAACATAAATTTTTTAAAGGCAAACTTCTATAGAAAGTTTTCACCCACAAATTTTTCTGACGACTCTGCTGGGGAAGGTTTCCTCTCCATCTTTGATAAATGATCATTGTGTTTAAGTATTGATCGTGGGTTTGTACTTTGGTATGAATTTGAGACTATCTTTCTTTTCATTGGCACTTAGCTTATTTCATTCTTAAGTTGAGTTAGCCAACATCCTTAGGTTTTAACATTGCATTCCTTGTTGGTCTTAATACCCCCTTTGGGTTCTCCAATGGGTAAAAATAAAAAAGATCTAAATAAAAAAAAAGCATTTAAAGACTTCCTTCTTATCATTTTTTATGATAAGGAAAGGTTCATCCTAAAATAATAAAGGCAAAATAAATCTTCCTTAAGAACTTTGCTTTTCAAAAAGCACCTTTTCAAAAATGCACTTAATAAAATATTTTTCACAAAATTTTTGTCACCCTCATTTAACAATTCCCAAAATTGTTAATGTAGGAATTTTCAAAAATAAAACTAACAATCTTTTCCAAAAGTACAAATGAACATCTTCTTTCAATTCACTTTGATGAAGATTTCATTTTTCGAAACAAAATGAACAATCATCTTTCCAAAATTCAAAATCAAAATCCAAAATAAAGTTTTCAAAAAGCACATATGAATCTTTCCATCCAATATACTCACTCCTATTGAATATAAGTTTCTTCTTCAAATGAAATTAAGCTTTTCAAAAGCACATATGAACATCTTCATTTAATATACTCAAATTTATTAAATGAAGATTTCATCCCCAATCAAAATAAATATCATTTGGAAATCCCACTTGAACATATCCCACATATGTTTAAGTTGGAATTCTCTTTCAAAAAGCAATAATCACACATAAAATAAAATTTTCACATTTCAAAAATAAGATTGATCTCCATTCCTACATACCTAAATTTGTTGGATGGAAGTCCTCTTTTCAAAAGTTGAAACTTCACAATCATATCTTTAAAATTCAAAATACATTTTAGAACTTCATTTAACATACCAAAATTTGTTAAGTAAAGTCTCCAAATTCAAAATCCAAAATTTTCAAAACACATTTTGGAACTTCATTTAACATACCAAATTTGTTAAGTGAAGTCCCCAAATCTAAAATCAAAAATCAACAATCATATTTTAAAAAAATTCAAAATATATTTTGGAACTTCATTTAACATACTCAAATTTGTTAAGTAAAGTCTCCAAATTCAAAATCCAGAATGTTCAAAACACATTTTGGAACTTCATTTAACATACCCAAATTTGTTAAGTGAAGTCTCCAAATTCAAAATCCAAAATTTTCAAACATGTATTTGGAACTTCATTTAGCATACTCAAATTTGTTAAGTGAAGTTTCCAAAGAAAATAAAAAATCAACAATCATATTTCAAAAAATTTCCAAAACATATTTTGAAAAATTTTGAATGAATCTTTTGGAATTTCATTTAGCATACTCAAATTTGCTAAGTGAAATTTCTATTTCACAAAACTAAGTGAGACTTCATCCTTAGCGTACCAAATTTGCTAAAGTTAAGTCTCCACTTTCAAAATAAATCAAAACACAAATGAAATACTTAGGATTTTCTTAGCATTCCTAAATTTGCTAAGAATACCATTTTCAAAAATCAAACAAAACACACTTGGGTTCTTCACTTAGCATACCTAAATTTGCTAAGCGGGATTTTCAAATTTTCAAAATCAAAACAAGAATTAACAAAAAGAAACAATCACTTTTCCAAATAATTCACTTAGCATACCCATATTTGCTAATTAAATGAAATTCCAAAGTCACCAAGCAAAAATAAAATCAATTTGAACCTTACTTTAACATACCCAAATTTGTTAAAGGAAAGGGTCCTCAAAATCAAAAATTCAAATTCAAACAAACATAAACCTATGGAAGCATCCTTCTTAAAAATTTTGAATCCACATTTCAACATACCTAAATTTATTGAAGTTGGATTCACAATCAAAATTCCTCTTGAAATCAATCTTCTCAAATCCATTTGAACCCCATTTAACACTTCTAAGTTATTGGATGTGGGTTCAAATTTTTAAATTCAAAATTCAAAAAAAAATCTATAAATTTAGAAATCTGATACAAACTCATTTCTCATTGTAGATTCTTACAGTCAGTATAGTGATAGTTCAGTTTTCAGTCCGTTACAGTTATTGAGATGGCCGATTCATAGAAGTTTATTTTTACCTTCCCCCATGGTATGGATCTGGCTTTGGATCAAGCCAACTTCCCCAGACTTGACCATGCGCATCTGATTCACTTTGGTAGGGGATTTGAGGGAGCCAAGATTACTTGTGAGAGCACTCCCCTCACCACAGTTAGTAGGACCACGGTGACCGGGCAGAAGCCGATCATCAAGATTGACTTACCCTCCAATTCTGATGTCTCCTCGCTAAAGAGGAAAGTGATGGCAGTCCCAGAGGCTTTAGTTATAGCAGCCGCAAGATGCAGATTAGTGCACCTAGGGTTTCTCATGTTGCCTAGTGAGGGTTAGCACCATCTCATATGTACCCTCTAAGGGTAAGGCTCCCTTAGTCTCAGGGTTTGCCTCCCCTACATTTGAGTATGGGTTTGGCTCTTACTCCTCCCATCCTACCTGGACATAGGAATATGAACCGCATGATCAAGCGGTACCACACCAAAATCATGAGGGAGATGGAGGCACCAACCCGTTCAGCTATCGAGGAGTTCCCCGTTGTTACTTCACCAGTTAAACCAGCCCATCCTCTCTCGGGTCAGGAGGACATTAGGAGGATTCATCACCTCCTCTGTGGTGCACCCATCGCTTACCGTGAGTAGAGGTCACACTGCCTTCAATTTGTCTTATGCCGTAGGTGAAGCCCAAATGCTCGTGAGTCCTCTCGCTTGATCTCAAATTCATCATCCCTCATAGTGTAGGGAAATATAGCCACGAGAGGGCAGAGGCATACACATACATCATCAGGTAGGGAGAGAGGCGAGCCAGCCTTCGCACTTATTGATTTTCCATCTCAGCGCACTACCCACACCAACCACACTGACAACATCCTAATTATTGGAACCAGTCATCATAGGAGGACAGTTCCTGTGCATAAAGAGTCAGTTGTGTCTCCACCCCCATCGCTCTACCTCCCACCATCACCAGGTCACAAAGATCTCATTCCATCAAAGGCCATGAAGGCCATATCCGGGAGAAGCGCACCTCATTGGTGATTGCTATGGCCAAGGGATCCTACCCCATCCTCACTACCTATTATGGTAAGGCCAAGCTCTCCCACTTGACCTTCTGCCCCATTGTTGGTGCGGAAGGAGTGGCAACCCTGAAGCATCATGGTCATCTCTTCACCAACTCCGCCAGTACAGCAGGATGTGGAGATGATGATAGTTATTCCAGAGATTGCAAATGATAGCTATACCAGTGTTAGTGGAACATCCTAGGATTGTTACCCCTCTCATAGTTAGTAGCAGTTAGGAGTGTCATTCATCCAGTGAGTACAGTCCACATAGGATTGACTCTCCAATGGCAGGTGAGGTTCGGTGCCTCTCAGTGCACGGTAGTGATCACCCATTAACTGAGATCATTTGTTCCTATTTATATTGACCATTCTCTCAAGGAAATAGTAGCTCATTATCTTAGAGAAGAAGGAGATTTTGGGGTATGATTGGTCAGATGAAGAGAAAGTCAGCTTCGATCCTAATGAAGATGACTTATTGGGAGACTCAGCTGAAGTCTGCATGGTAGACACTATAGGATCTCTTCTCAGGGAATAAGAAGCTATGGAAGTCATGAGGTTGATTAGGAAGACACCATAGAATTAGCCCATGACCTCTGACATTAGTTGAGTGAAGAATTAGAGCAACAGGATGGCATGATGGAGGACTTGTTAGAAGCGCTTCGTAAAATAAATTTAGTTCTTCCCTACTACAAATGACATCGCCGCCTGAAGTTAGTGTCTTGGACCCCAAGACCTTACCTCATTGAGCACTAGCATGTATGGGAAGGTAAAAAAGTATCTCCATACAAGAAAAAGACATCATCCAAAGAACGAAGGAAGCATTGGCTCAAGCCCGGAGGATCATCGCCCAAAGGGTAGACCCTACCAGAGGAATGCTATGCAATATCCCAAGGGTTTCATGCCACCTTCCTTCAAAAGCTTTGATGGCAGTGGAAACCTAAGGTAGCATATAGTACATACAGTAACACGATGCAAATGATGCTTTACTTTTCTGCCTCTTCGTTAGTAGCTTAGTAGAGAATGCTTTCGATTGGTATGCTAAACTACCCAACAATTTAGTAAAGAGTTTTGTTGAGTTAGAGCAACTCTTCATCAAGAGGTTTCGGAGCTGAAAGGGTTATTAGGTGATCTCAGTAACAACAAAGACCGGTGAGTCCCATGTTGATTATATTCTTTGATGGAATAACTTGAGTATGAAGTACAAACCATAATTGTTTGAACATCATACCATTGAGATTCTTTTGAAGAACATCATCCCGGTCGCCTTTATTCTTAAGGGCTTCATAATCAAGACATTTGATAAGCTAATCAACAAGGTGGCTAGTCTACAAGGAGAGGCCAAACAGTTACCTTTTCAAGATCAATTGCCTAAAGCCTGCCAAAAAATAAGAAGAAATCGGGCAATAGTAGTAGATAAGGGAAGCATGCCTAGAGATCGAGAGATCAGACCTCGACCTCCACCTCCTTTGCCACCTCCAAGGCAGCCCTATCAGCCTCCACCGCAGCCTTCACGGCCAGCACAGCCACTGCCTCAGCCATACCACTAGTAGCAGTGGCACATATACCCTCAGCCAGGTAGCTATGGTCCACCTACTCTCTTAGATAAGCTCAACAAACCTTATTATTTTAAGTGGAGGTAATTAGGAAGATCTTTAAGAATCTCTTAAAGAAGCCTAATTTTTAGCTTCCTGAGCCTAGGAGATCGGGAGGAACTAGGAAAAAGTCATGATCCAAACTTTTGCCTTTACCACCGTATACTAGGCCATATTTTGGAGGATTACTTTACATTCAAGGACTAGCTTGAACATAGTTTCAAGACCGGTGTTGTAGTTATCCCAAAGGAATACCTTGTGGAATAGCCTTCTAGTTTCATTAGGGTAATCCTTAGGGATACATGAGATCCTGCCAAAACTAAAGATGTTTAGGATATTTTTTTACCCAAAACCTCTAAGAAGATCATCCAGAAGATCAAGAAGCTTTTCAGGTGTGCAGTCAACCTCAACCCAATGCCAAGGAAGGTTTACAATTGCTAGTGCCAACTCTAGAAAGGGGAGCTCAAGAAATAAGAAGAAGCAGTGTGTTAGCCCAGGATAGCCCATTATCCCATCCACCAACCGTGTCCAGCCTTCACCAAAAGTTATAGCTTCACACCGATAAGTTCTTTCACTTTAGCTAGCTCTATTTCTTCTACTAGTAGAATTCTTGTATCAGCCGATAAGGGCATTAAATCCATTACCTCAATCACTTTACTTGATTTCTACTTTGTACCTCCAAATAATTCCAAGAAATTGAAAAATAAAGATAGTTTGAATTACATCTGTGTCACTTATGATGGGTTATCCTCTTCAATTCTTAATGATAACTCTTCAAGTCAAAATAACTATAACAACTCCAATCTTCCTCATTCTGATTCAGAGTAGGACTTTCCTACTCTGAATCATATAGGTTCACCTCTTGATATAGACTTGGAATCATCTGATTTTGAGGTTCCCATAGGAGAAGCTATAGGTGAGCCTATGTATAGGTAGAACCTTCTATTACCCTATCACAAGAGATCACCAAAGTCAACCTCCAGTGCCAAGGTTCTACCTCCTAGGGAAACACCTCAAGATAAAGGGAAACAAGTCATTGGTACTGAGGATTGAGAAGCCCCTCCACAGGATGCTCCACCCTTGGATATGCTTGTGGAGGACTAGTCGAAGGTGGATTACAACATCCTTTCTTACCTAAAAAAGTTTCCATCTAAGCTAAGCATATACGATGCCCTTGTCTTATCCAAAGATATAAGGGAATCATTAAGCAAGGCTCTCCTTGATCCAAAAATATGCTTAGCTCTGCTGACCGCTATTGGTGAGTAAGCACATAACTCTAGAGAAGCTTAGGGAATCACATTCATGGATGAAGACTTACTTCTGGGGGACTTGGAGCACAACCATCCCCTTTACATCACAGTTGACATGGACAGGTTCAGACTTGCCAAATTTCTCATGGATTTAGGTGCATTGGTGAACATTATGAGTCTAAAGACTCTTGCCTATTTTAGGATCAACATCTTCGCACTCTGAGGACATTAGATGATGTTGAGAGGATTCAATGAACAAGGTGAGTGGGCTTTAGATTTTATAGTGTTACCTTTAGAGATAGGTGACTGGAAGATTAAAACCAAGTTTTACATTATTGATTCAAATACTTCATTCACTGCTTTGCTCGATAGGCTTTGGATACATCAGAACAAGATCATTCCATCCTCCCTCCATCAATGTATCAAGTTCAGAAAAGATGAAATTGAGTACCGCGTCAATGGAGATGAAAAGCCATTCTCAGTAAGAGAGGTTGAGATTTATGAGGATGCAACCTACTATCTTCCTCAAAACACCCTTTCTCATGAACTTGGACAAAATTCAAATACAAAAATAAAAGAAAAAGAAAATGAAGGAAATGAAATGATAAAAGAAAAAGAAAAGAAAAATGAAAGTCCAAGCAAATAAGAAAGGGGAATTGAAGAAGAAATAAATCCGCATATCACATTCCACCCACAGTTCATTCCATCATATGGACATGTGGGTAGGATGGCTCAACCTCCACCCGGTAGAGGTAGAGGTAGAAATAGAGGTAGAAATAGCGGCAGTTCTAGAGGTGGGAGACCCCTAGTTGGCCTTGACCCTTGAGAGATCTGTTCGGTTCATGGGAGTACCTACTATTGACATAGTCTTAGAATCCATTTCGGAGGATGAGTAAATGTGATTAGTATCTAGTCGACTCCTCTTGAGTGGGTTCCATTGGGTGACTTTTGATCTGGCAGAGATGAAGACCAAGCCTCCAAGCAAAGCAAAGTATTCAAATGGTTTATGTGAAACTATTAGGCGGCGGTTGGGCTTAGCTCTTACCTCACTTACATCTCAAAGTTGAAGGTTTAGTAGTTAAGGAAGTCCCTAAGTCTTCCAGTGATATGAAGCGGTTCTTTTTGATCATCATCCTCAAGTCACGAGATGTAGAACTTGAGGAGGATACATTTAAATTAATGGAATTACCATTTGACTTTTACTCACCTTGTGTTCAAAATCTTATACAGAAGGTTTAGTTCCTCATACATGGTCCATAGGTCGAGTACTTTGAGAAGCTATGGACAATATAGGAAGCACAATCAAGAGGGAGGATTGATGCAGTGGGTCAATCAATGATGAAGATTACTGCTTAGTTGTTACTAATCATTTGGCATTTGATAGTTTATTCTCACACACAACTCTTATGAGAATGTGTGTTTAGAAATCTTAGATGATCTAGATGATCTCCAAGTCAAAGAGGCACCACTATAATTTGAAGAGGAGATTCATTCAAAAATAAACAAGCTTAAAGAAATCAACCTCGGGATGGAAGAAAATTCACGCCCGACATACATCAGTTCATTGCTAAATGAAGAAGAAACCAATGACTTAGTTAGGCTATTGATTGAGTTTAAAGACTACTTCATATGAAGTTATGAAGAAATGCCTGGATTATCTTCACACATTATAGTCCAAAAACTAGTAATAGATCCTAACATTACCCCTATTTAGCAAGCTCCTAGACGCATGCGATTAGAAATTGAACAATAGGTCATTTTTGAAGTCAAGAAATTGATTGATGGTTTCATCGGAAGAAAATATCTACCTAGTTAGCTAGTGTTTCCCAATTAAGAAGATGAATGGTCAAATTTGCATATGCATCAATTTTAGGGACTTAACAAGGCATGTCCTAAGGATGAGTTTCCTCTTCCTATACCAGAATTAATGGTGGACATCATCTCATCTCATGCATCTCTTTCATGGATGGGATCATCTAGCTATAATCAAAGATGTCTCTTGAAGATGAAAGAAATACTTTTTGAACCCCGAGAATCTTTTTGTTATAGGGTCATGCCTTTGCCTTAAAAATCTGCTACATACCATGGGCCATGACTCATCTTCAATGAACTCATCCATCATCAAGTTGAGTTTGTTGATGATCTAGTCAAGAAAAGGAAGACCTCTTTGACTTGAGAGTAGTTTTCAAATGGTTAAGATAATATAACCTCAAAATGAATCCTTGAAGTGTGCATTGGGTAGCTTGAAATTCTTGGGTTTGTTGTTGACAGAATAGAAATAGATCCTAAAAAGATCAAAGCTATCTTAAAAATGCCACCCCCTAAGAGTTTAACTCAACTCAGATCCTTTCATGGATAGCTGGTGTATCTAAAATGCTTTATCTCCAACCTATCGGGGAGATGCAAACCATTTTTAGCACTTGTCAAAAATGATGTCAAGTTCAAGTGGGATGATAAGTGCCAACATGCCTTTGAATACATCAAAGAATACTTGGTGAAGCCGCCAGTTCTAGTAGCCCATATCCTGGGTAGGCCACTTATCCTCTACACTGCTGCATTGGATAACTCTCTTGGTGCTCTGTTGGCCCAAGCCAACAATGAAGGGAAGGAGAGTTCTCTTTACTACCTCAGTCGTCGCCTAATCCCTACTGAAGCAAACTATCTAGCTATTGAGAAATATTTCCTAGCTTTGATCTTTGCTTCACACGGCATTACATGCTTTCTCATAAAATGAACTTGATCTCTAATAAATCTACTGCAGTATCTCATGACATGGCCAATGCTACCCAGATATTTGGCTCGTTGGTCCATGATTCTCCTTGATGATATCACATTTATACCCTAGTGCGGTAAAAGATAGGCATTAGAAATTTCTTAGCGACACACTTCTTGTTGATTCTTGCTTAGTGATGATCTCCAGATGAACAAATCATGAACTTAGGGAGGCTAGACATCGATGGGAGATGTATTTTGATGGTGCGCTTCTTTTCTTAAAGGTAAACACCATGATCTATTCTCCCGGAAAGGTAGGGTAGGAATAGTTCTTAACTCAAACATGATGTGATGAGATTCTCATACTATCTTTCCAACCCTTGCAATAATGAAGCGAGTATGAGGCTTTGATTGCGGTTTGAGTTAGCCATCACTATCAATGTCCAGAGCATCAACATCCTTAGGGATTCTCAGTTGGTCATCAACTAAATTGGTGGGTTTTACCAGGTTCTCAAACCTAAGCTTCATCATTACTACGAGTATACCATGAAGCTATTGGCTTAGATTCTCGAAGTCACCATCTACAAGGTTTCCCAGTAGAGAAACATGTAGTAGATGCTTTGGCCAAACTTGCCAAGAGTTGGCATGTGAAGATGAGTCCATTTCAATAAGGGTCCAAAATAGACAAGTCCTATCCCTTGATGATTGAACTCATCAAGACTTTCTCTTGAAGGGAGGTTGTCGTTGCCAAAATGGACAAGGAGCTGGATTAGGCAACCATTCATAGATTATTTGACATCGAAAACTACCTCAAGAAAAGTCACAAGCCCATCAGGTGAAACAGAGAGCTCTCTCCTATGCTCTTGTTGATGGCACCCTATACCGACAGTCCTTTGACCAAATGTGGTTACATTGTTTGGACAAACATGAATCCCATGGCATTATAACCAAGATACATTCAGGTCTATGCAGAGTGCATCAATCCGGTCCAAAGATGAAGATGAAGATAAAGATCACACTTGATATACTCTTGCGGCCTTGATTATGCGGTGCATGGATGTAGCTAGGAATCGGTGTCAGTGCGGTGTGGTCCTCCACCAACCACCCAATATTCTACACCCTATATTGGCCTCATGGCCATTTGAATGTTGGGGTACTGATATTGTAGGTCTCGATCTTCCTTCCAAGGGGCATCAGTTCATCTTAGCTACCATTAACAACTTTTCCAAGTGGGCTGAAACCATCCCACTCAGAGAGGTCATAGCTCAGTATGTGCTTTAGTTTTTCAAAAACCATATCATATATATGTTCAGGGTGCCCCGATGAATTATATCTGATAATGGCACTGCATTCAAAAGCATGAAGATCAACAGCTTCGCCAGAAGACATGGTATAGATTGGAGATACTCCACCATCTACTACCCCAGAGCAAATGGCTTAGCAAGCATTCAATAAAACTCTCATCCGGATACTAAAGAAGACTCTTGATGACAATAAATAGTAGAATGAGTAGTTGGTTGAAGCCTTGTGGGCTACACACCACATCTAAACTCCAACTCGGTACCCCATTTTCTTAGTGTAGTTGCTTCTTCCTTTAGAAGTTCAACTCCCATACTAAGGATAGCATTGGGTAACAAGATCACTATAGAGCAGAATGCAAAGTTGTGGTTAGAAAAGCTCAAAGGTTTGGAGGAGGGTCACCTGGCATGCGAACCTCGAGTTGTACAAAATGATTCAAGCTCACAATAAGTCCTAGGTCTTTCGAGTAGGAGAACTTGTGTTAGTCTAAGGAGACCATTGTTGCCCATCGAAGATGGGAGGCAAGTTTGAACCCACTTGGGAAGGCCCTGTCATAGAGAAGGCCTAAGGAGGATCTTATCAGCTTATTGATATAAAGGGGAACACCCGATGCTTCCAATTAATGGGCTCTATTTGAAGAAATATTACCCATGAAACAAATCATGTTTAAAAATAATCACTAATAAAATGAATAAAAATATGATTCCATTCATCAAATCTTCTCTTCTTTCTATGCATTGTTTGCTTATCTTACAAATCTATCGTGACGTGCTTAGGGTAGGTGTAAGAGTCCCCTAGTGGCATCATGTCCCTCTTTCACAACACAAACACAATCTTTCGATGCTATTAGAATAGGTGTAAGATAATGCGAAGGCATCCTATTTTGATCAGCACAACTAATTTAGGTGTGAGAGAACCAAAATGGCATCCTTTTTTTGTGGGAATCCTTCTTGCCACCTGGCATCATTTCATTCAAACCCTTAGTGTGTTTAAGGTAGGTGTAAGAGTCCCCAAGGCATCTATTCCTTTTAACACATGCACAAAATAAACACAAATCTTTTTTTGTCTCGAGCTATTTTGATGTGGGAGCAAGCCTGTGCACTCACTCATTATGCTCTAGGTCAGTCACATGCTACCTATATATGTCACCCCAATGGTCACTTGTTTGGAAGATGTGAGTCCCAGCTTTCTTCTAACTTGATCATTGCAAAATGATGTTAGTATATGGTAGCTTCCACCCGAGTAAGCTACCTCATGTTGACTTATTTAAGAAGATGTGAGTCCGTGCTTTCTTCTTGAACTAGCCATCATGTTAACTAGGTTGAGTATATTTGAGGTTTAGGATAAGTCCCCCCAGAGGCTCCTTTCCTCTTGACTACATTTGAGTTGATATAAGTCCCTAGTGGCATTCACTCAGTAGTCACCCAGGTGGGATAACTTTATCGAGCAAGGCACTATCTCCAATCAATTTTGCTATATGAGGATGTGAGTACCCGAGCTTTCTTCCTAGGTTGATTGTTGCAAACCAACGGGCACCTTAGGTTGGTTGATGTTTGCTATGCTGAGACTCACCCGGTGAGTACACCACTCTTAGCAGATATGAGTCCCCGAGCTTTCTCCTTGAGTTGGACACCGATTACCTATTGGATATATGACTAGCGATGTCATCTTTTCCAGGGTGTTGGATTAAGTCCTTTAGCGGCCCCACCCCCTACGGGCACCTTATTTGGATCATGACCTTTGACACTACCCAGGTTACTCTTGGATTGGATAGTCCCCCTTTCGTAGTAGCCACCCCTGGTTGGAAAATTTGTTCAGCTAATGCACAGATTTTTCCTTGGTAAATTTGAGATAGGTCTAGGCGATATAAGCTCCTTCTCTTTGATCCCTCATAAACTAACATGTCCATGTTAAAATAAAAATAAATAAATAAACAAATTAATTCTTGTGGATGAATTCAAGCCCCAAAGGGCCCCTTTTTCCCAAGCATCCTATCTTTAGGGTAGTGTTGAGAACTCCCATAAATTGCTGACGAGTTGAGATAAATCCAGGTGGTACTCACTCCATGGTAATTAGGGGGTTCAATCTATTTTCCACGCGGGTTACCCGGAGTCATTCCGCTTTGGAAGATGTAAGACTATGATGCATTCTTTCTAGCATGATTATTGCAAATTGACAGGCAGCCCTAGGTCGGGTTCGATTTGTTGCCCAAAAACCGATCACCCCAGTGGTCTTTTGTAGTGGAAGATGTGAGTCCCACGAGCTTTCTTCCCTTTAAATTGATCATTGCAAAACGAAAGGCACTCCTTTGGTCGGATAGTTCTCCCATGGGCCAAGAAGCTACTCCCTTTGGTTCAAAAAATTTGAGATAGGTCAAGGATAATATTAGCTCCTTCTCAGTGTGATCCATCGCAAACTATCAGAATCCATCAAACTAAAAAAATGAAATTAATCTTTGACTATCTTTGAGTTGAACTAAGTCCCCTAATGGCATTCACTCAATAGACAACCCTAGATTGGGTGGACATGTTACCCTATTAGTATGTCACCCGGTGGTTCTTATAGAAGATGTGAGTCCCATGCTTTCTTCCCAAATTGACCATTGTATAAGGCATCTCCTTTGGTGGATAGTCCTACTATGTGGTTTAGACTACCCCTTTGGATTGATAAATCGTTAGATTAGGCCACCATGGCCCTACTGTCAATCCATCAAACCAATTGGATCCATCAAAATAAATGAAAATAAAAAATAAAATCTATCTTAACTATCTTTGAGTTGATCTGAGTCCCTCAGCAGTATTCACTCTATAGTCAGCCTTAGGTTGGGTTTGATTTGATTCGATAGATCACAACAAGGTCCCTACTTTGGAGGATGTAAGTCTATGCTTTCTTCTAAAATACATTGCATAAGCATCCCTTTGGTTGGATAGTCCTACTTTTAGACTACCCTTTGGATTGGTAAATCGGTTAGGATCAAGCCTCATGGTCCTACTCGGTGTATCCATCATAAACCAATAGATCCATCTCAAAATCTCAAACAAATGAAACAAATTCAATCATCTTCAATGAAACCAAATTAAACAAATCAAGCTAAACAAAATAACCAATCAATATATAAATAAATCTTTTGCTTCTCCTCTGAGATACAATCTTTCTAGTCCCTCAATGGAACTAGAATTCTAATCTAATTGGATTTTACCTTTCTCCTCCTTTGTGGATCTTGAACTTGCCTCTAGTGGAGGTTCACTTTCTATCCCCATGGAGTTAAAACAAACAAGAACAAATTGAAACAAATTCAACCCCTTTTCGAATCAAACAAATAAATTTCTCTCCCCGGTGAGACTCAAATCAAATCAAACTCTCATCCCTTGTGGATGACTTGAAACCTGCAGTGGAAGGTTCACACTCTATCCTTAGTGGATTCTTCCCTCTCTTATGTCTTGGACATAGTAGAGCCACATTGCACTAAACTAGATTCTTTTCACCTTGGTTAGGGAGATTGTTCTATTAGTGCTTGTGATCTTTTGGTTGTTGATCATTTTGGTCAACACCAATGTGTGGTGTTCCTTGTCGGTCACACCACACCTGTGGGCACCTTTGTTGATCTCATTTTTTGAATGAGCTCTCAACCCCTCCATCTTAGACATAGGAATCCTCTTAGACTTTAAGAGTTCCTTAGTCTTAAGACACATCTAGTGATTAGGTGGACACTCAACCTAGCCTAGAGACTTAGAAGAGTTAGCCATAGGAATAGGTCATGCCTTAGGTGTTAGGAAAATTTGTCTACCCTTAGCTTGAACCATTCCTCACCTTCCTTCCTTCAAGTCAAACTCCAAATCAATCTTATTGATTTTCTCAAACTCAAATCAACTCCATATGATTGAAATCCTATTTCAAAAAATCTTTAAATTCCAAATCTTCCTAAGTCCTTTTTCCTTCATGGACTTAGCCAAAATCATGATAAAACCAATTCAAATCTTGAGATTTTCATATCTATTTATATTCTCATTTATATTCATATATAAATGAAATATAAATTCAAACCAATCAAATAAACTCAAAATTCAAATCAATTCATGAAATTTTCTTAAGTCCTTTAATTTCTTTTAAAGGACTTAGCCAAAATCATATTCAAATCAATTCAAATTCATGGATTTTCTCAAAACTTATTTTCCTTTTCTCATATATAATGAACATATATAAATATAAATAAAAATCAAACTAAATCAAAAAATTAAAATTCTCAAAAAATTCCTTTTAAATCCCTTCTTATTAATTTTAACCTAAACTTCTATGATCAAAACTTCAAACTTCATGGGATTTTTCATACATTATTATTCTCATTTATATTTCATATATAATTTTCACATATATAAATGAAATATAAATATAAATCAATCAAACCAAATTCAAAAATTTCAAACTCCAAAAAAATTTCTAAGTTCTTTAAATTCCTTTTAGTGGTCTTAGCCTAAATCATGATCAAATCACTTCAAATTCTGATGATCAATTTATTTTTCATTTATATTCACATATATAAATGAAATATAAATTCAAACAATAAAAACCAATTCCAAAAATCAAACTCAATTCCATTCAAAATCCAACCTAAGCCTTTCAAGTCAAAATCTTGAACTTAGCCAAATCAACTTCAAATCAAGCCAAACTCTTGATTTTCCTTCATGATTCAATCAACCCTACAATCATGAATTCATATATAAATACAAACTTCAATCACCAAACCAAAATCCAATTCAAAAAATAAAACCCTAAATCCTTTCATATTCTTCCTTTGAATATGAAATTGTCAAATGAATCAAAACCCATTTGACTTCAAACCACTTGCAAATGGATTTATATTTCAATCGTAAGTCCATTTATAAGTTCAATCAAACTCAAATCAAGCTTTAACCAAGCCATTTGACCCACTTAGGCTCACTTGACCCAAAGTGACCTAAAGTACACTTATGAGCCAAATTTTAATCCTAACCAAATTGGATTGAATCAAACTCACTATGCCTCTCATCATGATCAACAATCATCATTTGATGATCAATCAATCAAATTGGGTCAAACCTAAGAGTTGACCAAATAAACACTTAGCCCAAAATGAAACCTAACATAGCCAAAACCCACCATAGGCCAAATTGATTGAAACCAATGATCTAAGTTCATTTATGACCTATATTTGAACTTGACCAAGTCAACATTTGAACCTAACCTAGCCCAATTGGCCACTTGACCCAAGTTGACCCAACTTTACCTAAAAAGTTAAATTGTGTCAAAACTTGATCTAAGCCAAATTGATTGAAACCAATGGGTCAAGTTAATTCCAAATCACTTGTTGAACATGACCAAAGCATCAATTGGCCAACTAGACTAACTAGCCCAATTAACTTTAGACCCAACTTGACCTAAAGGGGTCATGTTGAGCCAAATTTGAACTTAACCCAAATTGATTGGAAATAAAGATACCAAACCACTCCATATGACTAACCAAACCTAAACCTACCCTTGACCTAACCTAAGTAGGTCAAATGGGTCAAATAGGTCAACTTGACCCATTTGACCTAAATAAAGTCGTATGAGCCACAAAATCATACCAAATTGAATCAAACCAAAGCCAACAAAACATTTCAAATGGTCATATGAACTTGACCAACACTTGGTTTGACCCAATTAGACCTCAACTTGACCCAAGTTGACCCATTTTGACCTAAATGGGTCAACATGAGCAAACCCTATCAAATGAATTCCAAATCTCAAACTTGGCCAAACCTAGTTTCTCCACATACCCAACATATCCAAATTGAAAAATTAGCCAAATGACCATTCTACCTATAGGCCATAGATCAAATTTTGGCCTAATCCATGGGTAATTTGGTCATGCCCTCTTCATATCCACTTGATACCTTCCTAATACCTCAAGGGGACCTAATGAAGAGTGATGCACCCAACCCAATGGGTTTGGGTTAGCCCAAATGGACCCAAGGACAAACCCGGCCCCATGGTCAAATTAGCTAACTCAAAATCCTCCTTCCACCCAATTTGAAGCACATGGGAGCTCCACTCCACTCCCTAGCCCAAATCAACCTTGTGCACACTTCTAACATACCAAACAACCCACTGCCTAAGCTCCATTAATAAAAAATGGCAAGTGGATGGACGGCCATCCGATCTTTCAAGGGGAAGATATAATCCCCATAATTCATTTCAATTGAGACAGACTCATTATCGATTGAAGGATAGAATGCTAGAGGAATGAATTCCTAGCCTCCCCAAGCCTCCTAGAGCTCTTGCCATTCCCCCACTTCTTGATTTTTAAACAGTGACAATAGGGGAGCCTCACTGAATTATCAACTTTCTCTACACTCAACCTCAGCCTAATTCCTTCTGCAAGCACTCATAGGTGACCAAGTCGAGCTCACCTAAGTTCTTTCCCAAGATCTAAGAGCAAGAGGAGTGCCAATTCGACCAAAGCCGCAAGTAAGAGCAAGGGGAGTTGGTCCATATAGCCATCCACTCAACCTCGAGAGTTCAAACTCTCAACAGAGCTTTGTCTAAACCAGACAAAGCTTCTCCAAGGAAATCAAGCATTGGTGATCAACTATGGCAAGGTATGCCATTTTTTGACCATTAAACTCAATGTGGTGTGGAGCTTATTGAAATAAATCTTAATGGCATAGGATTTTGACTATTAGATATGATCTAGTGTGCATACTGATGGTGAATTTCAACCAATCAACTCAATCACTCATGGTTGTAAATGTGACATTCCATGGGATTGGTGTGGGATGGATCTTTGGCCGTCCATCCGCGTGTTTTGGGTGGACAACCGAGATTAAGATGTGTAGGATCCACTTATTCCTCCCTCAAATCCATGGGTTCTCTCCCGTCCATCCTTGATCAACGGCGAGGAGAAAGCATTGTGCTACCAACACACCATGATGACAACTTAAATAGCCTCAACAGTCCATGTAAAGCACCGCCAGGCTTTGCATGCATGAGGGATTAATTAATAAGATTTAATTCTATTAATCATCCTAATCTCCTAAAATTGATATCTAAACATAAAAAAATTAGAAAAATGTAAGGAAAAAATGCCACTGAAAGGTAATTCAATCTAGAATGTTTTAAAATTGATTTTGATTAATTTTGAAATATTCTTTTCTCTAAATTTGGGTTTCTTAGTGAATGTCATTTCATTAATTACCCTTTAATTAAGCTACTAATTAATCTCAAACTTTTTGAGTATATTTTGTGGGATGACCTGCCTCTCCTAATTTTTTTGAGATTTATGGAGGGCTTTATTCGAGAAATTACTAATGCATTCCATAATTACCCCCTTAATGTAATTAAGTTTAGTTAAGGGCATAATTAGTGATTTAACATTTTGATTGAGTTAATTAAGTGTGATAAAGGTCTATTACATTAAATAGAATATTTAGGGAATAATTTTGGGGAATTTCTTCTAAGCTATTCCTTAAACCCCTTTTTCTTCCTTAATCCTCACTTAATCAAGGGTTAATTCACTAATTACTCCCTTAATTAATTTCAAAAATTTATAAAACTTTCCAGAACTTAACCAATTAGTTTTAGGTAAGTGCTTAGGTGTTCAATAACCTAAGTAGCTTAAGAAAATTTAAATCCAACTCACATGTGTGAGGGGGATTAGAGAAGTACTTAAATTAACCCCTTAGTTTAATTAACCATTAATCATGAGCTAAATTGCATTAGTCCCTTTTCTTCTTAAGTGAATTGAAAATTTAAATTCCTTGTGAGATATTATGTCATTTGATTAGCTAATAATTATTTGGATAATTATGCAAAGGTGGTGTAGGAAAGGGTTAATTAAGATGCTTAATTAATACTTTAACCTAATCAAAATATAAAAATAATCTAATCATTTAAAAATTGAACAAAGATATCAAACACATGTGGGAATGGGTTAGGAAAAGCAAACTCAACTCACCTTTTCAAAATTAAATCAAACTTAAAATTAAATAAAATCTCATTGAATACACTTTGATTTATTTTAAGCCTTCTTATTCCATAAAATATCTTTAGGATTTAATCAAAGTGAATGTGTTTACATGCTTTGATTGATTTGATTCTTTACCCCAACATGTTAAATTTGTATGTCATGTGGTTTCATGCATCCATATTTTTTTGAATTCAAATTCAAAAATGAAATTGTGTACTTTATGTCAAATTTCCATGTGTTGGCTAAAGTAGAAATATGAGTGGCTATTATCACTACTAAATTCAAATTATTTTCAAAATATATAAATCAATTATCAAATCTGAAAGTGTGTTACTTATATTTTTAATTTATAAGAATATGTTTCCCTTCTATTTTCTTTTAGTATAGTTTTGAATAGGATTTGGTAAGATGTATAGTTCATTTGAAAAGAACCTAACACTTACCTAATTCTATATCATATTCATTTCTATGCTATCATTAAGATGTGTTACCTCTACTTGCACACATAAATTGCATAAACAAAATAATCAACTAACATAACTCTTGCATTCTTTCTTTTCCATTCATTTCTTTTATACACATATTTATATCTAAGGAAAGTGGTATATTAGTTTGGACAACCCCGGGATTGCGAGGCTTTAAATAACCCTAAGTAGGTCTTGTACCTTACACCATTTGTGCTAATAATGGCATTGTACTCACTTATTCCTTTCTTACTTTCATGTGTAATGTGAAGATTGGATAAGAAACCCTTTTCTACTTAAGAAAAATCATGCATCTTAAACTTCTAAATTTCCTTAAATGAATTACTTAGCATGCATCATAAAGTGTGTTAAATATTCTCATTTGTATGTATAGATATGCTTAGGATTCATTCATATGTTATATACATGTTGGGAAAGAAATGAAGTAATGTGTGTGAATTTGGTTCATTTTATTTAATCTTAAAATGCCTTTCTTTTGAATAGGTTTGTTTAGAGTTCATCTAAACTTAGGATTAATTAAAATACTTAATCAAAACATTCACTAAACAAAACAAAAATGTGAATCTATTTTAGAAATTACTTAGTTAGGGAAGGAAAGAGAAATTCTCTTCTCTTTCTCTCTCTTTATAACTTAATAATTAATTGTAGGATGCACTCAAACCTAATCAAAACATGAAATAAAATCAACCCAAAATAATTAAACAACTTAAATGAAACCCTCCTCTAAGTTGAACATGTTTTCACAAATAAAAAATTCTAACTTAAATCCATAGCTATGCATACCACACAAACCTTCAAAGCACACACATTAGGCTAAGTACCACTTCTAGCTTAGGTTAGGGCGGTGTATGGTTTGATGTTTATTTTGTTTTGTGATATATGTTTTAGACTAAATGTTTGGGTGTATGCTCATAGAATGAGTGGTAGGGTGATCTTAGTCTAACCATTATTTTTGTAGGGGATTGTGCTTAAGGGGTGCTATCATAAATAAAAATATAAATGCTTTTGCTTGTAGGTGCTTATACCCCTAAGAATAATCCATAGGCTAGGTGGACTTAATCATCCATGTGTGGGGTGGTAAGTCCAATATATTCTTGGGATTTGTATGGTTTGTTTTATCTAATCTCTATTTTGCAGGTGTTAGTTAGATTTCCATTCTTTTTCTTTTCATGTAAATTTTTCAGTTAGGATTTTGGAATGATTGTTATGTGGATTAGAATGAACATTGGTCATAAGATCCTATCTTATGTACCATGTCAAGCCTTGGAGCATCCACCTCCCAACCATCCAAAGAAGGAACCAAAGAAGAAAGAAGAAAAAAAGAAGAAAGAAGAAAAAAGGAATGAAGAAATGAAGCTTGAAGACCCCCTATAACAATGAATTCCTTGCTTAATTGTAATTTAATTTATTTATGATCCAAGTTGTATAAGGGTAGAGCTTGGCTACCTAATTTATTTTTCATGTTTGTGTGGTGGTGTCACCAATTTTTATTTTTTTTGCTTTTATAAATTGATTGATGATTTATTTAGCTTTTGCATTAAGTGGCATCATTTCTTAGTTTCTTCCTTGCTTTATGTATGGCCTGGATGTAGATTAGGCTCTTAGGAAAAAATAAATCTTTTACCAAACTTAACAACTCAAATTAAAAATAAAGAATTCATAACCTCACCTAAAGCTTAGGTTTAAAATCAAGATAAAAGAATTAGCAACCCCTTAGCTGGATGAGTATTTCTATTATAATATCATGCACACCAGCATCTTATTTCACTCTTGATTGGAGAGCTTCCACCTTTGCCAAGAAACTTGACTTGACCTTTGAAGGCATGGTGGAAACACATCTTCTCCTTTCTAGCTGATTTTGGCCAATAACTTTATTTCTCATGCATTAGGCATATGAATCCTATTAGTCTGAGTCAAAATAATTATCTAAAAATGAAAATAAAATGAAATTTGAATTGCATTAGATTTAGGTCATTTAAAGCATGTTCTGACATGATCTAGTCTCTTTAGGAGTGAGTTTAAGGATTTAGTCTCTTTCTAAATAAATAACAGTCTAGCTATCCTACAAGCATAAGACTTGCCTACATGTATTTAAAATCGTAGGAGGAGTTAGTTGGAGGCCACCCCCAGGCAGTTATAAGTCCAAGCTATCGGGTCGTTTGTTCTCTCTTGTGAGGGTAAACAAAATACCTATTTTTTCCTTAGATTTAGGTTGTGCTTTTGGCCCTCGCCAAAGCTCCCTAGATTTAGGTTTTGAGGTTGTTTCTTCTTTTGTGGGCTATAAGCATAATTCCTCACCTCTTATGCATTTCCTTAATCTTGTGTTAAGGAATCATAAGTCCTAAATTTCTAATAAAAAATATAACTCAAATAAACCAAATCAATTTCAAAAATGTAAAACCCAACTATAGGATAGTTTGAGATGCTCGCTAGGTTTCCTAGCATCATGGGCATCTCCTACTTATCTTCCATTTTGGCTTCGATAATAAATCCCTCTCTTTGGTCAATCCCATTTGATCTTCAACAAAATAAACCAACTGATTAATAGTCCTTTCCTATTTAAATCTTTAAAGACAACGATCATTTACCTTAATCAAGAGTTATTTTAAGGAATCCCCATTCCTTAGGATGTAATTAACTATGGAGGCTTGCCCGTGTAGGGAACTTAATGAACCCAGTTTAAAATAAACCATGCATTACTTTTTTATGTAAAGTAGGGGAAGAATCTCTGGTACATATGCAGACCCATCATCTTTAGGAGTCCTTATTGAAGTGATTAGGTCCATCAAAGGGTAGAGACTTCTATCTTTTGATATAGTATACTATTCCTTGAAAACGTACCTGATCACCAGAATAAGCATATCTACGGATCTGCATGGCATCCTAAAAAGATGAATTTATGTGGTCTTTCCTTCCTTCTCTTAATAACCAACAAAAATTTTTGAAAGGTGAACTTCTATAGAAAATTTTCACCCACATAGTCTTTATTAGGTGATTGAGTCTATCATAAGGTGATGTCTTGATCTTTCGAGGTAGTACATCATACCTCAATGTCACACCCGATTACTTCAATATGTACCCCCTAACATTTATATGGTGTCCCTACAACTCCAAATTAAAATACCATAGTAATGAAAATAAAATAAATGTTATTTACTTGTAGGTGTTATTTAAGTCCCTAACCATAGCCCAATTGGATAGGTGGTCTTGGCAAGTAACTAATTCTAAGCTCGTATATTTAAAATATAAATTGTTGATATGTTGTGTGTATTTTCTTACATCTATTTTGTATGGATTAAAAATTTATTTTATAATTTTAAAATATAATTTGAGCCTAGAATTGTGTTAGGATTTATGGAGTCTAGAAATACCAAGAGCTGACTTTACTAGCTGGTAGTCTCTTGTGAAACCTGTGGAGGACTCTGAAGAAGGTGACAATCTTGGGGGAATACTCTCATATATAAAAGTTTTTAGTTCTATGTCGGGTTGTATAAGGGCAGAGCTCGGCTATCATTTTCTCTTTTTTCCAGGGTGTATAGTGGTACCCATATGATTGGCCTATTTTATTGAGTTAAATTAGATTTATTTATTTTAGGGTGTGCAATAGAAATTATATGCTTTTTCTAAGTTTTTTTCTATAAGTGCTTCTTGATGAAATGCCTAACACGTTAGACACTTTAGAAAATTAAATTTTCTATCTCAATAAAACTTAAACAACTGAAACATGAAATAGAAATTTATAACCTCACTTTAATACAAATCCTAAGTATAACTTAAAACCAACTAGAAACAATTGGCTTTTGCAAAACATGAGAGCATATTATCTATTTGTCTTGAATTGGGTGCTTCACCCATTGCACAAAATGGGCATCTGACCTTTAAGGATAACCACCCTTCTTGAGTGAAGTGTTCCTTCTTCTTTTGGTTTGGCCCATAATCATTTCTAACTGCATCTCATTGCAGGCATGAATTACTTACCCAAAAACTTTAAAATATATTGTGAGTCAAAATATATAAAAGATTAAATTTATTATATTAGCTAGATGCATAACATGCCAAACATTATCTTAGGGATAAGGACTGAATTGGGCTCTTAGCTTATTTATAAATGCAATAGCCCAACTATCTTACATACATAAAACTAGACTCATAGATTTTAAAAATCACTTAGATGGTGTTAGTTGACAACCATTTTAGGTGGGTTATAAGTCCAGAAGAGTCAGGGATAAGTTCTCTGGAAGGAAAAGAACCAATAATTTCTTAAAAATGTATATTAAGTTGAGCCTCCGACTTATGTTAGAAGCATTTATAGACTTAGGGTTTGAAGCATCTTATTAGATTAAATCTTCAATCACTAGGCATTTCTATAGTCTTATGCTGTTTGAAACTAAGTCCTAGATTTTTAATAAAATATCAACTCAAAATTCAAATAAATTAAAATTTAAAAATGTAAATCCTAATGATAGGATAGTTGAAATGGATACTAGGCATCTTAATATCTATAGATATTTTCGCTTAATCCTTATTGCCCTCAGAAAAGAACTCTTTTTCCTTTTGAATCACTCTTTGTTGAATTTCTAAATTAATTATTCTTTTAAGAAAAGTTTTGAAATCCACAGAAATAAAAATCTATTTTTTTAATCGAGAGTATACTTAAGAAGAGATCTTTTCTTCATAGAATGTAATTAACTATAAGGGCTTGCCCTTATATGGAATTACAAACCCAATATAAAATAAACCATGTTCTACTTCTATATGTAGTTCATGGGAAAATTTTCTAGAATATCGAAGGCCCATTAGCTTTGGGAGTCCTTATTAAGTAATCAAATTCATTATAAGATAACATGTTTATCTTTTGAGATAATATATATATTTCTTAATGAGGCATTTGATTACCTAGTTAAGAAATTCTTAAATTTTATATGGTGTCATAAATTTTTTCCATAGAGATATTTTTTGGGAATAGTTCCTTTCTCCATATTTAAGAAAATGCTTTTATTTCTATACATCGACTGTGTACTTATGCTGCTCACAGTTTAGAATTGTCTTTCTTTCTATTGGATGCCTCTCCATTTCATCATTGGTAGAGCTCATCCAACATCCTTAGCTTAGGTTCTAGAACTCTTTGTTTATCATAGTTAAACAACTAGATCGTAGAACCATCCCATTAAAATTTTCAATAAGATTCAAATAAATTAAAGCAAAGTTATTTCTTTTAGACTCAATTATAGTCAAAATGGATCTGACATCATTCTGAAGTAAAAAAGAAATATCATCTTCAAAAATCTCAAAAAATCATCTAAGAAAGAAATTTCAAATTTTAAAAAGAAAATAATAAAGTCCTCTTTGTCCTTGATTTTATCTTGGCTTTGTACAAAAGCTAAAGAGATTCAAGACAGGCTCCTTAAATTGATACCCATTTGTTCTAATACATTCAAAGATAGCAAACACTTGAAAAATGTATACTGAAATGAAGGAGTTCTTTCAAATTTTAAGAAAAGTCATGAAATCAAAGGAAGTGGGTATATTCTTACCTATTGCCCCTTACCACCATGATTGAAAACTTGAGTTGCATTAGAAGTTTAGGAGAGATTCAAAAAGGAAAAGATGAACATATACTATAAATAAAGATGACATAACAAAATTTCATGTTTGCTCTTAATTAATAAGAGAAAAGAGAGGCAAACAAAAGAAGATTCAAATTATCTTGATACAATTGAAATACATCATATTTAGTTTCATAAATTTAAATTAATTCCTTTAATGGGAATACTCCCATTAGATGATTGATATTTTATAGATAACCTTAGTTAATTTTAAGAATAAATTCTGACAATAAAATTAATGAAGACTTCGATCCTTCTAAAATAATTCTTAAGTTTCATGACCTCAAGATAGTTACATAGATTGAGTCCTAATAGTGATGCTTCTATCTTTTAAAGTAAAATTATGAAACATTAAAATAAAGATTTTAGCTCTGATAAGTCAATAGAAGAACTCAAAGAACTCGTTGAGCATAGAGTTGACCACCCTACCCTCCCGCCATCATATATTAGGGGAATTCTAAAATTAAAATTCAAAATGGTAGAATCTTACCTCCTTAAATGACATTGAAAAGAAAAGTTAAATAAGTCAAAAAAAAAATTCCATAATGCTTGTTGATTCAGGTGCATCAATCAACATCATAAGAATTATAAATTTACTTGAAAGTGAATATACACAGACCCAAATCTAATCTAATTCTCGGATGATGATGTGTGTGGATTCAATTAAGAAAAAAAAAGAGTTTTAAACTCAATAAAAATTTATCTTGGAAACTCATCTTGAAAAACTAAATCTCAATCACATTGTTGATCGAGGATGATAATTCAAACAATAAAGTAAAATCTTAGGACTTTAAGAACATCTTTATTGCTCTTAGATGGCCCTATCCAGCCCAAACAAAAAAAATCATTATTATGAAAGGATATTTACATCCATTATGTATTTAAGAGATTAGAATCCACGGAATGTTATTTTCTTTTGTTAGTCTAAAATATAAATTATTAACTTTGTAAGATAAAAGCACTAAAAATAAAAAATAAAAAAGAAGAAAAAGAAAGTTTAAAATTTACTTAGTGCCTTACCAAATCTTGTATTCAATCAAAGAATCAAATAGTATTTTACTATGTGATGTGATCAATCAAAGAATTCACTATGTAAAATGTTGTACCAAATGATGTATTTAGATAAAGAGTTGAATGTGTACAGTGTCTTAGAAAATATTGTATTTAAGAAAAATATTAAATGTAATGTCTTACAAAGAGTTGAAATGTCACTAAAATTTTGACAAAAAAAAAAGAAAAAAGAAAGAAAGAAAGAAAGAAAACAGAAAGGATGGAAGGATTGGGTCCAAGAGCTAAAAGGTGAAGTCTAATATTTCAAATCTAAAAATGATGAGTATCTGGGCATTTTAACTATTACTCCATTATATCAAAAAAAAAAAGGGTAAGTTTAGAAGTGAAAGTAGCCCTTAACTGAAAAGTGAAAAATAAAATAAGTCAATTTTACACCTTCATCTTTAAATTTAATAGAAGGTGTAAACTTCAAAGATAAAAACATCAAAGAGATAATGGGTTTGCCTTATCAGGTATCCTTTGTTTATCAAAAATTCAATTGAATATAATTTGATCCTTTACAAGTGGCCTACAATTATGATCTATAAATAAGAAAAGCTATGAAGCATTAATGAAATTAAAACCAAAAATTGGTTTGAGGTTCAAAATTATAGAGCCATTGTAAGATGAGAATTGCTTAATCATAAGGAATTTATCTTTCTCTTCAAAGGCACTTTAATATATTAAATAAGTATCATTCAGATGTGTAAAAAAAACTAAATAACCTTCTAGTCTGGATGCACTTTAGAATTTGAAGAGAAACTTAAATCCACAATTGACAATAGAAATATAAATTGATCTATAACTGATATCAATAAGCTCACTCTTTAGCAAGTTAGACATTGATGACTTAATCAAGCTATTCTTAGAGCTTATAGACTACTTTATCTAAATTAAAAATGAGATATTCACTTTATCGCTAGATGTAGCAATTTATAAGCTCAAGATTAGGCTTAATGCCATTTTAATAAATTAAGTCCTTTGACATATGCAGTCAGACATAAAAAAAACAAGATGTTGCTAAATTAAAATTTGGTCAATGATGGATTTACATGAGAAGAAAATATTATTCTTGGTTGGCTAACATCATTGCAGCTAACAAAATATATAAATAATAAAAAAAGAGAGAAAAGGGCCAAATCTGCATGTGTCAAATCTTGAGGATCGAATAAGGCTTTATATTGATGATGGGTTCTTATTATCCATACCTGACTTTAAAATTGATAAGGCTTTTACACATAAGATTATCCCCATATAGAGATGATTTATTTGAATATAATCAAGTCAAGTTAATTTTTAAAAATAAAAAGCACCCGATGTTCAGAATTCCTATAGAGATATTCTGCTACATGGTCGTATTATTAAGTCTCAAAATGTTGGGACAATTTACCAAAGGGTCATGATCAATATTTTTGATAGCCTCACTCTTAATCAAGTGAAGTGTTATATTAAAAATCCTGCTAAAAAAGGAAAATAAAATTTATTAAGACTTGAAAATGATCATATCACTACACATGAATTCCTAAAATATACCTTTGAGGTAAATTCAGGGAACTTCTTAGAATTTCTAATGGAATTTAGAGGGATCAAAAGATATATAAAAAAATGTATATATATTAATGCTATTTATGAAATATCATCTCCCAAGAATTTTTTTTAAAGATACCTTTAAAGAATGATAATTTAACTTAAGAAAATTTTTTCAAAATTATCAGAAGAATCCTAATCTCTTAAACATTTCAACCCTCTTAATTTCTTTATTGATTAGGGGTAATAAAAATAAAAAAATATCAAAATACCTTTGAGAGAATCTAAGAGCTCGCTCATCTTGATTCTTACTCCTAAAGACATTGTATATTATAGCCTTAAAGAAACCTCATATCGGTCCAAGTCAATAAAGAAAACAAAAGGAAATTTCTCGTAAGCTATAGATTCATAAAAAAATGCTAAAATATACATTAATTGTAGTGTTAGAGAAATCTTTTAATATTTTGCTTAATTCGAACCAAGAGAATTTCATGGAAGTTATATATTCATATCAATGGAAATTAAATATCCATCAATTAAAAAGCATTGTTCGAATTTGGTTTTTGCTATAAAAAAACTAGAACGTTGCATGCAAGCTTAAAAGGTAAATCTCTCAAGTTCATACCATATGATGTCCTACCTAAAGTGGATTAGACATATGACATAGTTGTATATAACTTTGAGATGATTAAAAATAATGAAATTTTATGCTTATGGCATTGACATATTATTCACTAGGTCCAATTTTAATTGGGTCCAAATTTTTGTTGACCTCACTTTTGGAGTGAGGATTCATCCTCCTCTTTAGACTTGGGAGACTTCTAGACACTTGGACTTCCCTAGTCGCATGACACTTTAGTGATTAAGGGAACTCTGAACCCAAGCCTAGAGACTTAGGAAGGTATTCCCTAGGCTTAGATTATACCTTAGGACAAAGGGGACCTACCTATCCTATGGCCTTGACTAAGACCCATGCCTATCCACTCATGTAAATCCAACCTTTAACTAATCCAATCAAACCCAATTGAATCCTATTTCATATCCAAGCTCCAAGCCAAAATGATTTGAACCCAAACCCATCTTAATCCCATGATCCAATCCTATGGACTCAACCTAAAGCACCTTCAATTAAACCAAACCCAATTGATTTTTAGAAAAGCATTCCAACCATTCAATACATCAATTCAAACTCTTTGAAAACCTACAATCAAATCAAACCAATTAAACTAATTCAATTAACCCAACCTAGCTCATTTGACCTAAAGGGTCTACATTAGCCAAAATCAATTAAATCCAAATCAATTGTAATCAAAGCCATCAATCAATTCCAAATCAATTATCAAACTCAATTCAACCCAATTCAACCTAATCCAACTCAAATTGACCAACATGGTTCACTTGACCCAAACTCCAATCCAACCCAAATTGGATTGAACTAACCCATCAATCTAATATCTTCTACAATGATTATTGATCATCCTTGATTGTCCAATTGCAATCAATTGGGTCAAGCCAAGCTAATTTGATCACTTAACCCAAGTTGACCCAATTAGCCTATATGAACCAAATTGAACCAAACTCCATTCTAAACCCAATTGATTAAAACCAATTCATTCAATCAATCACAAATTCAATATTGAACATGACTCAACCATCAATCAAGTCAAACCTAGCCAACTTGGGCTCTTGACCCAAGTTGACCCAATTTGACCTAAAGGGCCAAATTGGGCCAAATCAAATCCTAAAGCAAATTGATTTAAATCAATGACTCAAATCTATCACAAATTGATTGTTGAATATAATCCAACCTTCAAGTAAATCCAATTTGACCAAACCAACCCAATTCACCTATTTAGCCTAAATTGACCTAAAGGGCCAAATTAAGCTAAATCATTCCGAAATCCAAACCAATTCAAGATGACACCTACAATCACCTTCAAATCATTAATTGAACCTAAACTAACCCCTAACTCAAGCCAATTTTTTCAATTTGACCATATTGGTCAACTTATACCATTTGACTTATATGAACTCATATGAGTCAAATTCAAATCCACTTCAAATTAAACCAAATAAATTGAGACAAAACATCCCAAATCATCATTTGAATACATTTGAAACCATGGTTTGACCCAATTTGACCCATGGGTCAACCTAACCCACTTTGACCATTTGACCTATATGGGTCAAATTGAACCAAACTCATTCAAACCAAGCCAAGCCTAACCAAACTTGGCATGACCCATCCTAGGGTCACCATGGGTCAGCCCAAATCAAACCCAACCCATCTAGACCCAAATTAAGCTAAAATCCATTGACTAAACTCCTCCAAATGGGACAAAATCCTCATTTTGATAGTCAAAGCCACTCTGCTACCTTGGCCACCCTAAAGCTCATTTTGGACACTTGGACCACTAGCTAACTGACCCTAAAGCTAGTTGGGTCAGCTATGGCTCAAGCGGAGGTGAGCTAACCCAAGCCACCCCATTGGAACACTTGGAGAAGAGGGTACACATATGGCTAGCCTACTCCCTTCCTCCAGCCACACAAGGGCCTCCACCTCAACTAATTCCTGCCATCCCAGACCGCCTGCATTGGTCGGATGCCTGCCAAAAGTTGAACTCATCCTAGCTATTGGATCAATCAGGTAAAAAGGTATACTCCTCCCCATCAATTCAAATGACACACAGAGATTCAGTGAGTCGAGACGTGCATCCCTAGAGGTTTCTAAACCTCCCCTGAGCTTTCCATCACCGGTGAGATTGAACCCGAACGAAATAGAGTCCCCTCTCCATCCAACCTCACATAAACTCCACCAAATTCAAATTAACTTCTCCCACACCTTCCCCAAGCTCCGTGATTCGAGCATTGGAGACCACTTCTAGATCAACTCTGATGAGCTTAGCGAGGCTTTTGGTCCACAGAGCCATCGACGGAAGCAACTCTCGAGCTTCTTAATAGATTCATCTCTTCAAGATGAAGCTACCTCAGTCATTGGACCGTCGATTTGATCTATGATGAGGTAAAATCTAGAAACCGTTGAAAATCTAATAAGAGATGGTCTTTTGTGAAGTGCTTTGCATTTTTCATGCGATTTCCATCGTAGGATCTCCTTAGATCTCTTCCCTAAATCTTTTGGAGTCAATCTTGATGCCTCACGAGCTCCAACTAGCTCAGATTGATTGGTGGAGGGTGGATAGATCTTTAGGCGTTCGGAAGATGAAGGATCACCCAATGTCCATTTCACATGATTAGAATGGATGGTCGTGATTAACTAGTTAAATTTATCTGATTTAATCCATTAAGAACCACATAATTTAACCCCATTGACTGATCCAAGATCGAATGGGGACAAAAGCACATTCATCAATGACAGATGCCGTTTTAAGTGGCCAATCCTACGACCCCACATGGAAAGCATCACCACGTTAGCTCTGCGTAGCGTCGATGGGATTAAGGATTAATAAGGCTTAAAAATATTAATAATTACTCTGAACTTCAAAAATTTATAAGTAATTGTATAAAATCCCTAAAACTATGAGTAAACCCATTTTGGAAAGGGAAAATAGAGGATATTTTAATAAATATAATTTCTCTATGGTTTGAATAGTGAATAGAGCTTAATTAAAGTCTAAATTTTTTCAAAATTAGCTTAATTATGCTATAATTATTTAGCCAATTGATCTCAAATTTGAAATGTTGATCTAATTGGATGTCCATTGTCTCCCATAATTTTCTTAGCATTTATTGGCAAGGTAGTTAGAAGAATTTGAAATCCAAACCTTAAGCACCCTCTAAAAGTGATTTAATAATTTTTAAAATTTTCAAATAGTAAAAGTTAACTAATTTACCTTTTTATTAATCACTGATTAATAGTGGAATGATTAGGAACTCTTTCCTAATTATTTCTAAGTTCATTTTATTATGAGGATTAATTAATTCATAATTTGATTAAGGATAACTAAGAAATTAATGATGAAATTAAATCAAATTCAAAATGATTATTGCTCTAGATAATTTAATTTGAATTTTTGGATTTCTCTTTATTTGTTTAATAACATGAAGACCCTTAAGGAAATTATGATTAACCCATGGGTGTGGGAAAATCATATAAGTACTTAATTAGATTCTTTAATTTAATTAATACTTAATTATGAGCTTCATTGCAATAGATCTCTAAGTGCATTGCAATTTTAATTTTCCATTTTCATATCATTGGAAGCTCATAATTAAATGATTAATTAAATTAAAGAAGCATACAAAAGGGTAATTAAATGAATTGCTTAATGATTCCAAGTTAATTAATTCATAAAATCCACATAATTATTTCTCCTTAAACATATTAAATCATCAACATGGGATGGGGTAAAACAACAAATTTATTATTTCTCCTCTCTGAGTTTAATGAATCAAATCCAAAATAAAACTTCATAATAAGCTTTGGTTTTCCTAAAGTGATTTTATTCAACTTGATTGTCCTTAGAATTAATGTAGTTGAAAGAAATATGTGGATGTGTTCAATTATTAATTTTCAAACATTATAAATTTGCATGTCATTTGCATCATGTATTCATATTTTCAAATCAAATAATCAAATGAATATATTAATGTAAAGCTTGCATGTGTTGGATTAATCTTATTATATGTGTGGCTATTATCACTAATAAATTTCAAAGATATTTTCAAAATTATAAATGAAGAGTTAAATTAATATTAACTATGAATATTATGTAGGACAAGTGCTTATAGCCTAATCATGTTAAAGTTTTATTCTATCCTCATGATTCATGTATAGGTTTACATAAATTTGAACGATAATAAGTATGTAATATGGACACCTTGAGAATATGAGGCTTTAAGTAGCCCCATGGAGGTCTTAGATTACCTCACTTCCGAGGTTCACAAAGGCACATGCTTATTTTAATTTTATTCATATGTGTATTTGTATTAGAATTTGGATAGATTTTCACTTTACATGTGTAAATGATCTACTAAAATATAAGCTTTTGCATGATTTTTATTCCCATGGTTGTGTGTATATTAATATGTATTAAAGATAACAAATATGTAGTCTGGACATCCTGGAAATATGAGGCTTTAAGTAGCCCTAAGGAGGTCTTAGATTATCTCACTTCCATGGTTTAAATAATGGCATGTACTTGCATGTGTGTCTGTACTTAGCTAAGGAATAAAAATCTCTCTTTTCTTCAAAATATGTGCATTCATAATTATTTAAGTGTGCCAAAATACATTGCATGTATATGTATTCTAAGTTCAAAATCATATGCATGTTATTGATGATAAAAAGGAATGATGCAACATTACCCATGTGATGGAAATTCAATTTCAATAATCTTAACATGCCTTTCATGTTGGATAGGATTCTTTAAAATTAACCCAAACTTAAGATTAATAAAACACTTAATAAATCATTCACTAAAAGAAACCAAGTCATAACAATATGCTTCTAGAAAATAACTTAGGGTAGGGATGTTGGAGATTAAGCCTTCTTCTTTTTTTTACAATACTTAGATGTTAAGTGAATATCAAATAAAATAAAAGAAAATACAAATTAAAATCCACCAATTCTCTATGTAACTTGAAATGAAACCACACTCATGTTTGACTTAAACAATTCTAAACCTTAGCTAATTGAAATTCTAAAGCCTAGCTAAGACATACCACATTAAGCCTAAGCACATATATAGAATGCTAATTCACCACTTCTAGCTTTAGGTTAAGATGGTGTACGTAATGATGTTGTGTTTTATTTTGTGATGTAATATTTTAAACTGGATGTTAGGATTGTGGTACGTAGACTGGATGTTAGGCCGTTGTTAGCCTAATATTATTTTCTATAGGGGATTATGCTAATCGGATCGCTGAAATAAATATAATTGCTTCTACTTGTAGGTTGTTTATTCCCCTGAGTATAATCCATGATTAGGATAGGTGGATTTGGTTACCCATGTGTAGGGTGCTATATCTAAATTACATAATAAACTACTTTGGTTTGTATGTATGTTTAGCTAACATTTGTTTTGTAGGTGCAGTTAGATTTTACTCTCCATAAAAAATGTAATTTTTGCAATATGAATTAAGATTGGTGCTATGGTGTTTAAGATGAGCAGTGGCTAGAAGGCAAAGTCCTGGGAGGCCATGTGAAGCCTTGAAGCAAAATAAAGTCAAAGAAAGAAGAAATAAAAGCAAGGAATGAAGATCCCCATAACATCTAATTTAGTTCTAAATTATAATATTCTTTTATAATCCGGGTTGTACAAGGATAGAGCCCGCCACAATTTTCTTTTTTGGGTGTACGGTACCCTACCGCTTTGCCTTTTATTCTTTTACAAAATCTATATATGTTTGATTGTTATGTTTAGATTGTGCAAAAGAAATTACATCTTTTTCATAATTTCTTAAACTTGATGTTTGAATGTGTGGCCTGGATGCGATAGGCTCTTAGGATAAAATTGATTTTTCTACCCCAATTAACAACTCATAACTAAAATTTTTAAGCAACTCACAACTTCATTCTAAAGCCTAGGATACAATCAAGATAATTAAAAGATTTGGAAACCCCTTAGCTAAATGTTGAATGTCTAACATCATGCATATCATCTTATTTCACTCTTGAATAGGGAGGGTCTCCATTATTGTGCTATAGGGAATGCTTAACTTGTAAGAGCACCCCCTCATGGTGGAGAACACCTCCTCTCTCTGATTTGGCCAATAACTCAATTTCATCATGCATTTAGGCATAATTTTCCTAAGCCTTTGTTCAAATGAATGTTTCATAATGATATAAAATTTATAAATTTTACATTTAGCTCAAGTCATAATTCCATACCAATCATGTTCTAATCTCTTAGGGAGTGAGTTTAGGACTCTAGTTTCCTTTCCAAATTAAATAATAAACCTAGCTATCTTGCACATACATAAAGCTAGAGTACATGGTTTTGAACCGTAGGAGGTGTTACCTAGCGCCACTCCAAGTAGTTGTAAGTCCAGAAGAGTTAGACGAGTTTATCCTCAGTTGTGGAGGTAAACTCTTATGTCCCTCTTTCCGCTTAGATTTAGGTCGTGCTTCTAGCTTGTGCCAAAACTCCCTAGATTTAATGTTAAACTCACTTCTAGAGTGAGGATTCAATCTCCTTTTCTTAGATTTAGGAGTCTTCTAGACACTAAGACTTCCTTAGTCATAAGACACTTCTAGTAATTAAGTGAACACTTAACCTAAGCCTAGAGACTTAGAAAGTTTAATCATAGAATTAGGCTCTGCCTTAAGACTTAGGGAGATTTACCTACCCTATAGCCCAAACCCAATTCATGCATATTTCATTAACCTAAACCAAACCTCAAATTCACATACCAAATCCACATGCAAATGTCCTAAACCAAAATCCAAAACCAAATCAAGTCAAACTCATCCTAAACCATATAATTCAATCCCATGGACTTAGCCAAAATTCCATTCAAACCAAATCAAGTTCAATAATTTTTCTTATGAATCAATTATTCCCTCAATCATCATCTCAAATATAAATGAAATTTATAATCATCAAGCCAAAATCAATTCAATCAAATCAAACCTAGCCCAACCCATTTGATTTGAAATATCCAAATGAACCAAAATCTATTTGAACCCAAAACAATAGCAATCAAAGCTAAATTAATCCTAAATCTACATATAAATCCAACTAAACTTAAATCAATCCAAAATCAACTCAACTAAACCTAATTGTTCAACTTGACCTAAAGTGACCTAAAGGACCTATTTGAGCCAAATTCCAATCCAACCCAAATTAGATTGAACCAAGTCTACCGAAACCTTCTATGATGATTGTTGATCACCCTAGGTTGATCAATTATCATCAATTAGGTCAAACCAAGTGAACTTGGTCATTTTACTAAGTCAACACTCATAACCTACATGAACAAAACTAGCCAAATCTCAACCCAAGCCAAATTAATTGAAACCATTGATTCACATCAACCTATAATCAATGATTGAACATGACTTCACCATCAATTGAGCCAAACTTAACCCAATTGGCCCTTTGACCCAAGTTGACCTAATTTGACTTGAAAGACCAAATTGGGTCAAATCATGATATAACCCAAATTGATTGCAACCAATAGCTCAAGTTCATTCCAAATTGATTGTTGACCTTGACCAAAGCCATGATTGAACCCAATTGACCCATTTAGCCAAATTGACCTAAAGGGTTAAATTGGCCTAAATCCAAACCAAATCTAAATTATTCAAACCAAAGCATACAATCATCTTCAATTAACCAATTGAACATGAAGAAACCCATAACTCAAGCCAATTTGGCCAATTTGATCATATTGGTCAACTTGACCCACTTGACCTACATGACTCCAAATGAGCCAAAATCATATCTAAGCCAAATTGACTCAAACCAATTGAACCAAAGCATCAAAAATACTTATTTGAACATGACTCAAGTCTTGGTTTGTCCCAATTTGATGAATTAGTCAACCTAGCCCTACCTAGCCTAATTTGACCTATAATGGGTCAAATTGAGCCAAACCCACTTAAACCAAGCCAATACCCAATGAGACCTGACCCAACCCATCATAGTAACCTTATTCAGCTCCAAATTAGACCAACCTTAATTGGGTCCAATCCAAGGCCTAGCCATTAGAATTTCCTCCCCACATGGGATCAAACCCAAAATGGCAAGTCAACTCTTCCCCTCTCTCCTTGGCAACCACTCCTTACCCAAATGAGGACCTAGCCTACATGCCTAGCCCAACCCAAGTGGTCTAGGTCGCCATGGACTAAGGGGAAGTTAGTTAACTCATCTCCCCACACCTAACCGAAACCCATTGGACCCAAGAATGGAGGAACTGCCTTGAGCCATCCCCAAGCCCTCTGGCCAACCAAGTCGACCCACCTAGGACTGACCTTGACAACTTTGATGCTCAGACAGTAGCTGACCGGCTAAAATTGAGGAGAAAATCTCGTCTGTCTGATCCAAGGGAGGGGGGCTATACTCCTCTCATTTTGATCCAATTGGACACCATTGACACTCAGAGAGCTTACCATGAGAGTTTCAAAATTCCTAAAGCTCTCCCTAAGCCTCCTAAGCCTCCCCAACATCGAACTTCATTGTTACAAAATAGGGCAGCCTTAATTCCAACCCAACTCTCTCAAATCTCAACTAAACTAAAATTAATTTCACCCACACATTCCCCACACTCCATCAAGCAAGAACGAATTGCCTCTTGAGCCCTTCGACCACCAAAAGTTTGAGTTTGATTAACATCGGCTTGCACAGTGATGGTTCATGGTCCTCCGAGTGAACAATAAGGAATGCTCATGCATGCTGATCAGTATGGTTTTGTCTACACTAGACAAAGCTTCCTCAATCAATTACGCCGTCGATCATAAGCTCCGAGGCAATTCCATTAAACTGAGCTTTTGGTAAAAAATGTTTAGGAATTTTTTAAGAAAACTTGTATGTCACACAAATTCAACTGGTAGACCCCTTTGGATCTACCTTGTGATGGTGTGGCTTGAATATCGAATCGATCTGAGCTTAGGTGAGCTCGAATTAGTGACGGAAGGTGGATGGTGTCCATCTCTCATCGCTCGAAAGATGATGGATTATGCACAATCCATTATGTATGTTCGAAATAGATGGTTGTGATTATTTGCTAGATAAACTCCAATTTAATCCCTTAAGAACTACAGGTTTAATCTGTGCCATTCGATCTTAGATCGGATGGTAGAGATGAAAGCGCGTCTACCGCTAGCCACACAGACACTGAGTCAGACGGGTTTATAACCAATCCCATGGCACCATGTGGAAAGCACGCCATGTCAGCACATGGTGTTAGTAGGATTAGGCTTAAATTAGGCTTAATAACTTGATTTAATGGTTGAAACTTCAAAAATTCATAATAAATTATAGAACAATCCAAAAAAATACAAAAAAAATACTTATTTTGAAAGTATTTCAGAGGAGAATCATTTAAAATTAATTCTAATTAATTTTGAATTGTAATTAAGGTTTAATTACAAACTTAATTAGCATAATTACCCCTTTATTACTTGCGTAATTAATCCTGAACTTTGTGTATTAGTCTAAATGAATGACCTTTGCCTCCCATAATTTTCTTAGGATTTATTACTTGGTTAATTAGGAGAATTGACTATTTAAGCTCCAATCACTCTTTTTAATCTAATTGATAAATTAATCTCCCAAACAGTAAACAAATTAATTAATTAAGTGCCCTAATCATTATTGAATAGTGAATGGGCAAGGGGATTGGGGTTAGGACCTCCTTCCTAACCTCTCTTCCCAAGTCCATTTCTCTTTAAAGGAAAATTAATTAAAATGACATTAGTTAAGAGGTTAATTAATTAATTAAATGGATTAATTAATCAAATTAAAATTATGATTACATCATATAAGTAGCAATAAATTAAGGGTTCCTCTTTATCTGTTTAATAACATAAAGATCCTTTAAGGAAATTATGATTAACCCATAAGTGTGGGAAAATCATAAAAGTACTTAATTAGATTCTTTGATTTAATTAACTCTTAATTATGAACCATTTGCATTAGGTCCTTGTAGGAGCATTATAATTTTATTTCTTCACATGTTCATGTCATTTGTGACTCATAATTAAGTGGTTAATCAACTTAAAGAAGCATAGGTAAGGGTAATTAATTAATTTAATTAAAGATCCAACTTAATTAATTCATAAATTCACTTAATTGCTTTTTATTAAACCAAATCAAACTACCAACATGGGAATGGGATTAAAACAACAAATGATAAATTCTCCTCACATCCTTAAACTAAATCAAAACATAAAGTTGAAAATGGTGTTAAGAAGCTTTGGTTATCTTTAAATAATTTTATTTAGTATCATTATCCTTGAGAACTAATTTGATTATTCCTTTCCAATCATGTTAATTATTATATGTCATTTGATTTCATGCATTCATGTCTTTCAAAAGTGATTAAATCAAATGAAATTCCTTTATGTAAAGCTTGCATGTGTTGGATTAACTTATCATATGTGTGGCTATTATCACTATAAAATCCAAATATATTTTTTTAAAATTTATTAATGGATAGCAACATATGTTGTGATAATAGTTATAAATACATAGAAGATGCATGTGTTTATAGCCTAAGTATATGAAGTGAAGTTTTCTTTCTTTTATTCATATGTTGATTTACACAAGTTTGAATGATAGTGAGTATATAATCTGGACAACCCGGGAATACGAGTTTTTAGCTAGCCCCAAGGAGGTCATTTGATTACCTCACTTCCCTAGTTAACAATGAAAAGTACATATTTAATTTCATCCCTATGTATTTTTGTATAAGAATTTGGATAAAGCTTTAAATTTACATACATCAAATAATCCAATCAAATGACATATAAATTTCAAACATACACATACATTCATCATTCAAGTATGTTAAAACATGTTGTATGTATAGATACACTTAAGATTGAATCATATTCATTTTATATGTGGTGGAAGGGAATGATTTAAAATATATCATGTGGTAGTAATTCAACTACATTAATCTTAAGATTCCTTTCATATTGAATAAGGTCATTTAAAGTTAACCTAAACTTAGGATCAATTAAAATTCATATAATAAGCCATTCACTAAAGAGAACTAAATCAAATTAATATGCTTTAGAAAGTGGCTAAGGTTGGGATGAAAGAGGGTAATCCTCTTCCTTCTTTTTATAACACTTAGTTGTTAAGTATAAATCATATGAAATAAAATAAAATACAAATTAAAATTTACAAATCAATTAAACAACTTCAAGTGAAAGCAACCCTTATGTGGAATTAAATAGTTTCCAAACTTAAAAAAAAATACAACTCTAATGCTTAGTTAAGACATAACACACAAGACCTTAACATGCACATTAGAATTAAGTTGCCACTTCTAGCTCTCTGTTAGAACAATGTATGATGTGATGTATGTTTAGATTTGTGATGTGTTTTAAACTTGATGTTAGGGTGTATGCTTCATAGACTTGATACTAGGCTTCTCTTAGCCTAATCATATTTGCTGCAGGGGATTGCACTTAAGGAAATTCTTAAAAATACATATAAATGCTCTCTTTATAGGTTGCTTAATCCCAAGCATAATCCAAATTAGGACATGTGAGCTTGGTTAACTATGTGCAGGGTGCTAAGTCCAAATTATATATATAACTATTTGGGATTGTATGTATTTTTAGCTAACCTCTATTTTGTAGGTGTAGTTAGATTTATTTTTTATATATAAATGTAATTTTATAATAGGAATTAGGATTTCTATAGAGATTAGGATGAGCAGTGGCCATAAGGCTTTTTCTAGGGGTGCCTTGTGATGCCTTTGAAGCAAGCACATCTAAATCAAAGAAGGAGCAAACCAAATCAAGAGAAAAAAGAGGAAGATGAAAGAGTGAAGAATAAAGACCTCCATAGCTTGTATTCATTCTAACTGTAGTTATTCTTTCTTAAACTGGGTTGTATAAGGGTAGAGCTTGACTACCCATCTTTTCTTTTTCAAGTTGTACAGTGGAACTCAATCGCACTGGGCTCTTATTCTTTTATGTTTGTTTGAAAAATTGATTGATGATATGTTTAAATTATGCATTAGAAATGGCATGCTTTTTCATAATTTATTATGATTTATACTTTAATGTGTGGCCTGGATGTGGTAGGCTCTTAGGATAAAATAAATTTTCTATCCAACTGATCACTTATAATTACATTTAAATAACTCAACCTTACCAGAAAGCTTAGGTTATAAATAAGTTAATTAAAATATTTAGCAATCCCTTAAATTTATGTTGTATGTCTCACATTATGCATATCATCTTGAGTCACTTTTGCAAAAATGAGGGATTCTATCCTTACACGCATAGGGATCGCTTAACTCATGAGATCAACCCCTACTAATGGAGTTTCACCCTCTTTCTCTTTTGATTTAGCCAATAATCAACCTTTCATCATGCATTTAGGCATATAAAAATCCCAAACCCTTTGTGTAAATGATGTGCCAAAATGAAATAAAATTTTCAAAAAATTTGCATTTGTAGATTATGTCATATATTCATACCACTCGTGCTCTAGTCTTCTAGAGAGTGGGTTTAGAACTGTAGTCTCTTTCCAATTAAATAACTACCCTAGCTATCTTGCAATTTATAAGACCATAATATATAGTTTTAAAATAGTAGGAGGAGTTAGCTGGCAATCACTCCAGGCAGTTGTAAGTCCAGAAGTCGGATGCTTTATCCTCTCTTATAGAGGTAAACTATTATGTCCATCTGTCACTTAGATTTAGGTCATGCTTTAGCTCATATTAAAGCTCCCTAGATTTAGGATCTGAGGTAGCTTATTTTTCTCAGGTTACCAGCATAAATTCTCACCTCATAAGCATTTTCCACAACCTTATGTTGGCGGATTATAAGCCCTAGCATTCTAATAAAATTCAACTCAAAGAAATAAATCTCTTCACTTTCAAATATATAAATCCCAATTATAAGATAGATTGGAATGCTCATTAAGCTTTCTAGTATCATGAGCATTCTCTACCTCCTCCCTTTGGATGCCAAAATAAGTTTTCTCCGTAAACTTTCCCAATTGATTTCCCAAACATAACCAATCCTCAAATAGTCTAACCTTGAAATCTTTAGAGATGATAATTGATTACTTTAATCGAGAGTATTCTTAGAGAATTTCATTCCCTAAGATATAATTAACTATGGAGGCTTGCCTCCACAAAGAACTTAAGATCTTGGTTTAATACAAACTCTATTTTATTCATCCATGTAAAGCGGGAAAAATCTCTAGTATATTTGAAGACCCTTCATGCCTTAGGAGTCCTTATTAGGTTATTAAAGGTGGTGTCTCTATCTTTCAAGGTAGTATGTCATACTTTAATGTCATACCTAATCACTTCAATAAGTACCCCCTACGATCTATGTGGTGTGTCCCCCACATCCAAAAATAAACACATTTAGGATATGAGGTTGCTTGTATCCTTCTGGCTACGAGTATAAATCATCACCTCTTAGGCATTTCCATAATCTTGTATTGATGGATTATAAGCCCTAGTATTCTAATAAAATTCTAACTCAAACAAAAACAAACTCTCTCATTCAAATATATAAAGCCTCACCAAAGGGTATAATGGAGAGCTCACTAGGCTTCTTAATATAATGAGTGCTCCCTACTTCTTCTCCCTTTGAATCCATGAATAAGTCTTTCCAATTGAACATTCCCACTTAATTTTCTAAAAATAACCAATTCATTGATAGTCTATCCTTGAAATATTTAGAGATAATTGATTGACTACTTTAATCAAGAGTATTCTTAGAAATTCAACTTCCTATGATGTAATTAACTATGAAAACTTGCTTCCATAGAGAACTAAATAACTCAACATAAAAAAAACCCTACTTTACTTTCCATGTATAGTGGGGGAAAGATCTCTAGTATATATGAAGATCCATCTACCTTAGTAGTCCGTATTAGGTGAGAAGGTCCATTGTAGGGTGATGATTCTATCTTTCGAGATAATACATCATACCTTAATGTCATACCTAATCACTTCAATAAGTACCTCCTAAGATCTGTGTGGTGTCAACCTGATATCCAAAATAAAACACCATATCTTTCTTCAAAAATACCTAAATTTTTTAAATCTTTTTACTAAACTTCTACATGTGTAAAAATCATTAGTAAAACCAAGGGATGAAAGCAAATCATTCCAACACTCTGTAGGGTTAGAATTAAGATTTAGTGACTTTTGCTTATTAGTGAAAAGACATGAAGATTAGAAATTTAAGTCACTAAAAACCAATTTTCCTCACTCATGTCATTTATAGGTTAGGAGCAAGCCCTTTGCGGCACCTTTTATATATGTATCTTAAGTTGGGAATAAGCCCTCTATGACACCCTTCTCATGTCTTTCTCTGGTTCGGAGTATTCCTTTGTGCACCATTCTCATTGTTTAGAGCAAGCCCTTCGTGACACCATTCCTACTATTCATAAGATATGATTAAGTCATTAAGACCCTTTCCAATTAATTAGGCTATTTAACTCTTTTCCTAATAATTAAATTTTGAGGATAGGATTAAGTCATCAAGACGCTTTTATCACTTTAGCTAATTGAGTTAGAATTAAGCCACTAAAGGCCCCATCTTACTATCTAGCCAAATATGAGTAAGTTTCATAGAAAGCATCCTTTCAAAAAAACAAGGATGAGATTTAAGTCACCAAGATCCCTTTCCTAATAGTCAAAATTTGAGGTTTAGGATTAAGTCATCAAGACCCCTTCCCTTCCTCACCTTAGCTATTCAGATTAGAATTAAGCTATTGAAGGCCTCTTCCTATTAGCTAAATCTTATTATATGAGGATTTAAGTCCTTGCAACCTCTTTCTAGTGCAAAATAGAAGAAATATAGAGTTGAAATAGGCCACTCCAAGGCACCATTCCTATAGACTATTTAGGTTAAGAATTAAGTCCATGTTACCCCTGCTTATTAGTCAAAATCTTAAGGATTAGAAATTAAGCCATTGAAGGCCCTTTTCCTCAGCCTAGCTATTTAGGTTGGAATTAAGTCATTCAAGACCCCTTCCAAAATAGTTAAGCTAACTAGATAGAACTACATCCCCTAGTGGCATCTTGTTCTGATTAAAATCTATATAGTTTGAATAGGAATAATTATCTATAGTGACATCCTCTCCAACTACCATCACTAGATAGGAGTGCATATCCATGATGGCATCCTTTCTAGGAAAAGAAAACCATAAGGTCTACCTATGGATCCTCTCTTTAGGTTGATTAGTCATTTAGACTGCCTAACTAATCTCACCTAGATAAAATTGAGTCCCTGTGTGTTTTTCTTAGGTTAGCCATTGAAAATTGATGGAAATCAAACTCTGTCGTAGTCAGGGTAAGAATAAGTCTCTCAAAAGCATCTTCTTTAGCTATCATGACTATGTTAGGACTAGATTCTTTGGTGAGTTATGTCCAAATAACATCTCTTTTCTTCTTTAAGACTAGTGAATATAGATTTCTCTAAGAATAAATAACTTAAAATCAAAACAACTTAAGGCATCTTTATGCATATCTTTTACAATCAAATTCAAAACAAAATTTTAAATTAAAATTAAAGATTATCTAAAGCTCAAATTTTAAAACAAAATTTAAACCACTTGCAAGCATTCTTGCTTGTAATCCTTATAGGATTTGTTGATTGGTTCGGTCTACACCAATATTTTTGATGAACTCTAGTTAATCTACCATACATATTAGGGGTCTATTATTGACCTCAATTTTGGATAAGGTTAGCATCATCTCCAATCTTTATAATTAGGCCATCTAATCTTATATTAGGAGCCTCTTGATTAGACACTTATGACACTATACTTGGTGACCTAGTGAATCTTTCTAGATTTGACCTAACCAAATAGGATTAGGTAAACCCAAACAAAACTCAAATTTAAATAAATAATTAAATCAAATATATTTTAATTAAAATCTAAAGTCCAATTGAGTTTAGATCAAGGTAATTGGGGTGATCAACCCATTTAACCAACCTAAGCTCAAAATTACATAAACCTAAAAAAATTTAAATCAAATCAAAATAAATTGAAATCAAATCAAACAAAAAGCTTAGAATCAATGTATGAACATAAATGGACCAAGAAATAAATCTAGATGAGATTAAAGATGGTTAATTGTATCATTTGACCTAGAAGTGACCTATATGGGTCCCACTAGGTCAAAAAGTCAACCAGCCAAATTCAACCAAATTAAGTCATTAAATGGACTTAAAGTCATCAAATGAATATGTTTAAACATGAAGCTAAATGAATCTAAAACCAATAAGGCCTCAAATGAGCTAATTAGATCACTTGGATCAAATAAACCCAAATGAACATTATTAAAATCAAAATCAAAGTTAATTTGAAATTATTCCAAATAAAATACCCAAAATTATTCAAAAATCATAATTGAACTGAGCACTCAGAAAAAAAAACATCCTTTTGGAAACACTCTTCCATCTTTATCGGGATGGATAGGAGTATATTTTTTATTAGGTGGATTAATATACATTCAACCAGGTTTCCTTGAACATTATATTATAGTTTATTTAGATCTGAGTTCTACTTCCTCTGAATGCAAGCATTCATAATTATTACCCCCTCTTACCACAATGAGAGAGAACTCTTGATTAAGGTTGAAAATAAACATATCTTTCTAATATGAATTGGTGTCTAGTGGTGTATATGGCATATTATAATTGTCTGAGGGAAATAGAAGAATAGTCCCGATCAAAATCTCATGGTTCCATAATCCTGAGACTAAATTAATTTAATCTGCCAACATCAGAGGGATAGCTGCAATGTCTAGGGAGTTTGATTAATAGCCATGGGTTGACTCATTTCAAATATCTTGAGTATACTAGAGTCTTAGTTTAGGGGTGTTCGCATGTCGAACATGTAAGTTGGACTTACATCCCTTGAAATGTTAGCTTTATTTAAGTTGTTCATTTGGTGAACATATGGATTGGACTTACATCCCTTTGGAATGACAATAGGGGTGTACACATGATGAACATATAGATTGAAGTGTTTATGTCAAAAATACAAAAAAGTTAAAAGTTTTTATTACAGCACTGCAGTGCTATGATCTTGGAGCTGCGGTGCTATAACTGTTAACTATTTATTCAATTGACAAAGAAATGGTCTGGCGCTGCCATAACAGTGTTGAGGCACTACGACCATGATTTGCAGTTTAAAGAAGCAAAACAAATCACTCTTCTCGCCCCATGAATGCTAAACCGAATAAGGGAATGAGGGGAACAATTATGGGGCAAATAACTTCCCCATTAGTGGAAATTACTCTATAAAAATGGGGAAAACTACTCCCCTTGTTCTCTTTCCTTCCTCTCTCTAGTTCTAATTCTATTCTCTAATTTTTCTGGTTGATTCTTACTCCAAGGAACCCGTATTTGCTGCAAAATTAACTCATCCTTACGAAAGTTATCTCTCATCCACTCTAGGTAAAGAATTTATGGTAGTAATGCCTCTTGAATTTTTTCACTCGGCCTTTCTTTTTTTTGCACTAGTTTTCATCAAAGAACCTCCACAATTGAACTTAGTTTTAGTGTGACAAGAAAAGAAACCTCCCTCCATTGATCTTAGATCTGAACAAAGGGAGAATGAAATTGAAATACGAGACTCTAGCACTACTAAAATGTCACTCTACCAAAAACATTATAAAAATCACTAGATTTCACTAGAATTTCTCTCCAAAAGGTGCATTCTTGAATCACAGTGCTGCAATGTTGACTCCTTTAGTCTCTCACAATTAATTCAATGTTGCATAGCAATTTCTTTAGCATCGAGGCACTACATGTTATAACATTTTTGGCTGTCAAACTTAGTTCCAGCGTGTAACAAAAATCTCAATTTATTGATCTTAGATTCTGAATAAAGGAGAATAACATCAAAATATGAGAATTTAGCACTGTTAAACTCTGCCAAAATTTTCATAAAAATTTTTATATTTTGTAAGAATTTTTCTCTAAAAAGTGCATTCCCGACTGGTAGCACCACAACACTAAATCTGAGCATTGAGGCACCACGCTCTCGAGAAACATAGCCCTGTCACTCTACCTGTTGGCACCACAGTGTCGACTCCTTTAGGCTCTTGCACTTAATTCAACGTTGTTGAGCCATTCCTTAAGCATCAAAGCACCATGACTTATAACCTATTCTATCATCGAATGTAGTTCCATCATGTAACAAATTAGATCCAAATAAGGGAGAATGAAATTGAAATTTGAGAATCTAGCACTATTAAAATGTCACTCTGCCAAATTTTTAATAAAAATCACTAGAATCTACAAGAATTTCTCTCTAAAAGGTGCATTCTTGACTCACAACATTGAGGTGCCAAATCCCAATGCCAAGGTGCCATGCTTGAGAAACATAGGCTTGTTACTCTGCCTGTTAGCATCATTGTGTCGGCTCCTTTGGTCTCTCACACTTAATTCAATGTTGCAGAGCATTCCTTAAGAATTGAGGCACCAGACCATATAACATGTTTCACCATCGAACTTAATTCTGACGAGTAACAAAAACCTCCCACTATTCATTTTAGATTCAAAACAAGGGAGAATGACATCAAAATATGAGAATCTAGCACTGCTAAAATGTCACTTTGCCAAAAATTTTATAAAAATTGCTAGATTCTGCAAGAATTTTTCTCCAAAATGAGCATTCTTAACTCGCAGTGCTGCGATGTCAAATCCTAGCACCGTGGTGCCACATTCTCAGGAAACATAGCCCTGTCACTTTGTTTGTTGGAACCATAATGCTGACTACGTAGCATTGACTCTTTCAGTCTCTCACATTTAATTCAATGCTACAAAGCCTTTCCTTAAGCACCGAGGCACCACGCCTTAGAACTTGTTCTTCCATCAAACTTAGTTCTAGCCTATAACAAAACCTTCCATCCATTGATCTTTGATCTGGAATAAGGGAGAAGAGTGCCCTCACTAAACATGTAAAAAATCTAGTATTGCTAAGGTGTTACGCTACCAAAATTTTTAATCATAGGCATTAAAGAACAACGCCTTGATGTTGTATCATGAGTGCAATGACGCTAACTTCTTTTACTGTGGTAAGTGTCACGATGCTATAACATTTTAACTCTTTTTGGGACATTAAAAAAATATACAGTTGAGTTTGGCCTATAATTAGTGCCACAGTAATCACTCGTAGAAAAAAAAGTGAACCTCACAGAGCAATCAGAAAGCAGTTGAGGCATCGCTAGCTTGGGTAGAGGAATGAAGTGAACCTCTACAGAGTGCCACTGCATTTCATAGTGAGCATTGAGGTGCCACCCACTCGGGTAGAGGAATAAAGTGAACCTCTACAGAGCGCCATGGCACTGCATAACAAGTGATGAGGTGCTACCTGCTCAGGTAGAGGAACAAAATGAACCTCTACAAAGCATTGCGACATTGCATAACAAGCACTGAGGTGCTGCACTCTCAGATTTTAAGCCCAATTCTTGCTTCATGAAGGTGTTGAGGCGCTATAGCAATAGCGCCATAGTGCTACCCCTTTGATGTATTTTTTTAAGTGAAGAAATGTTATTATTTTAATTCTGGAGTTTTCTAAATGACAAAAAATATATACATAGAGAAATTTAAATACATTAAAGAAAAAATGATGTATTTATTGATATAAAAAGGAGGGGTTACCTAAATTTTACAAAAAAAGAAAGAGTATAAATACATAAATAGTAAAAAATAAGGGGAAAAACTAGTAGTCATGGACTTCCTCACTCCTCTTCATCTTTCTCTGACTCCATTGGGGTGCTCACATAAGGTTGATAATGAGGTTCCACATAAAAAGAATCCTCACCAAAACTTGCATAAAAACCACAGTTTAAAAATTTATGCATAAGCGAGGTATTAAACTTAGCCATGTATGAAAACTATTGCTGCTATTAACCCATGTGATGGTCAAATTTTCATTCCAGTTCTTGCCGGCATTGATTAGTATCAATGACCTTTTTTCTTAGGTCTATGACATGTCCTCCAATTTCTTGGAGTTGCTCATTTATGGTCTTGAAGGATTTGGCCCGAGACCGAGGGGCACATGAGCTTTCCCCTGCCTCATTCCTCGAATCGAACCCCTCAATGACCTTGTTGGTCAAGGGAGCCTTTTGTATAAAAACATTCTCATCAGGATCCCCTAACGTGCCTACTTCAACACACAAAGCATAGATAAGAGAAGAATAACCAAAGCCTATTATAGTACTACCCTCAAGCATATTATAAATAGAATTATAAGTAATCTTCTCTACATCCAAAGTAAATTTCTTTTGAACTGCAAAATTTAAAATTATCCTGCTTACCCTGATATTCCTCATCACCATGTAAATAAAGTAATTGCAAGTTTTATCCATAGTAATGAGGTCGATGATAAGAAAATTGATAATTTTCTCCTCCATCCTTTTCCACTAAGTATTAGAATTTCTAATAGTGTGAAAATTAAGATTTTTATAAAAATCAAGATGATCATTATAATAAAAAAGATACTTATCATAATCTACTATCAATAAACCATAATATGCATTAATGATAGTACTGGAAAAACTTATTAGTTTTCCCTAGATGAAAACTTGGTTATTCTAGTGTTTCTTCACATTGGCAAAGAACCCCCGCACCATAGAGAGGACACCAAAATGATTATCATAGGCCAATTTCTCTCGCCTCACATCTGCCTAGATTGTAGAAGCACCTCTCCGGGATCATATGATATTGTATGAGGGTGTGGTGACACCTTTCTTCACCCTCCAAACAAACAAATCTGTTAGTGTCACTGACAACAATCCTCTTCTTGCCCTTACTGAAATATTTTATAGGCAAGGTGGAAGAGAAAGTATAAACTAGAAGAAAGAGAGGGAGAGAAAACTCTAAGGAGAATGCAAAGTGAAAATATTTGGCTGCCCAAGGGGTCTATTTATAAGCCTAGCCTAGCATTGTGGTGCTGCAAAGGAAACACTGAGATGCTCACCTCTCAGGTTTTGAAATAATAGCCCAGCATTGTGACGCTCACAAGCAGCACCGCGACGATTACATGCAACATCATAGCTATAGTCAGATGGTCAAGTTGGTTACTGTGTTGGTCAAAAGAGACATTAATTATCATAAATACTTGAGCAATAAATAACACATCGCATTGATGTAGCTCCATGGCGCTCCGACATAGCACCATGGTGCTCCGACATAGCGCCATGGCGCTCTGACATAACGCCATGGCGCTCCGACATAGCACCATGGTGCTCCGACATAGCGCCATGGTGTCAGCCAAAAATTTTGTCCCCTGTCATTAAATAGCCTAAACGTCTGTCAGTTCTCATAAATTGACTTTTGACCGATGCTGCGATGATACATTACTAGTGCCACATTATTAGCACCAAGGCACCAACAAAGTGGTCAATATGGTCAATGACATTAGTGTCATAGTGGTGACCATGCAATGCCATGGTGTTGGCACTACAACACTGAGGTGCCATATTTGCAATGCCGAAGCACTATGCTTGAGATAAGTTTGAATAACCCGCATGGGCCCCCTCACAATAACTATTGCCTAAATCTAATGTCTAATGATGCTTCACTGGTTAACACAAAATAAGCTTAAATTTCTTGCATCTGCTCTGACATATGCATAAAAATTTAACTCACGTTTCTGAGGATACTACGTGGAATAATTCCCCAGTTGGGCCCTATGATATGGTCCGGGTTACAAAAACCTAATCTTTCCCTAATGATGGTCATGCCAATTATAAAATTTATCCAGAGGGGATATGTTTAAATTGAATGAAGTACATCATTCAATATAACTTAAAGCAAAAAAAATAAAAATCATCCATCCATCCATCATTATTCATCAAGGATGATAAGCTAAGAAAATCTTTGCTCATAAAAGAGCCTATGTCAAATAAATATATTTATGTTCATACTCAAATAATCTCATGCTAGTAAGGATATGGCATGTGTCCTCTATCTATGTTGTTTTTTCATCTGATGGCACCACATGAGATGCAGATATGACTAGAATACTTTAATTAAGTGACTTGGCAATTATACAGCTCCACCATATTTCAGTCACGGTATATCCCATATATTTCTTAATGGCTTTGTTCATTGAGTAATGAATCATGGAATATATTTAATAGGAAAAAAGCCTTATGTTAGCTAAGGTTGACTTAAATTTATCTCCTTAGATAAATATCACAAAATGTCTGTAAGAACACTTTGGATGATGCAACCCATGGCTGCTGACAAGGATTCTTCAACTAGGAATAATTAACTTGACTAAGTATACTAGGGACCATGATAGCTAGGGATAATGAAACCATGGGATCTTGATTCAGTGTACCATCATTCCCTCAAATATATACTTCAAGTTAAATGATAACTTCATTCATTATTCATTAGATATTATGCATTAGCAACTTATATTTTTTTCATTATGTGAATATTTAAATTATATTTTGACATTCCAAGGGATGTAAGCCCAATCACCTTATTCGTTATCTGAATTCTACATACATCCAGCTGCCACACCTCTACCATCACATATCACTAAGATAATGCCTATTTTAACCTTAATTAAGAGTTCTCCTTAAGGTAAGAGGGTACTTAACTATGGAGGTCTGCAAAGTGTATAACCCAGATCTAAACAAACCCTAACATAATGATTAGGGGAAATCTGGTTGAATATATATCTATCTGCCTCACGAAAGAACATACTCTAGCCCATCTAATTCAAAGAAGGAGGAGTGCATCTTTCTCAAAGGTACTTTTTTTTGGAGCAGACATGGAGTTACATCCCTTAGAATGCCATTAAGGTGTTCGCATAACAAACATATGGGTTGGACTTATATTCCTTTAGAATGATATTAAGATGTTTGTATAGAGAACACATGTGTTAGAATTACATCCCTTTGGAATGCCATTAAGGAATTCGCTTGGAGGATATTAATTTGTGGCTCTTAGGGGGACAATGCCTCGGTGCTTTAAGCATGGTGCCTAAGCCCTATCATGGTAGCGCATCAACACTATTAAAATGATGCATTAGCATTGAATAATTACCACTGTAGCATTATTGGGCATGAGTTCATGTTTTAAAATCTTGTGAGGTTGGTGCCTCACTGTTATATTGTCAATGATGCAACGCTTAAAAAATCATGAGATTAGAGTAATTTGATCAGGTTCACCAGTTGACCAATGCCTCAGCATTATGTTTGGCATCACAATGCTAGTCAAAAGATGGTTCAGTAAATTTGGCAAGTGGACAAGCACTTTAAATTAAAAAAATACAAACTTTTTTACCAACATAATAATGCTCTCAGAGTAGTGCTGCTCAATCAATGTCCCTCGCTTTTGCATAGATCAATTACAAAATTAATTATCATAAATACCATAAATAGGTCTTTTTGGCTGGTGTACTGATAGTTCTGGTATGCTAACTAGTGCTTTGGCATTGCATGTTCAGTGCCATGATGCAGGTCCCTTATCTTAGAAATCAAGAGGCTAGCGCCCAACGCTAGGGCCAATCTATAAATAGGACCCCCAAGCTGCTCATTTTTCATTCTTAATCCTTAGTTCTTTTTTTGAAATCCTTGCTCTCTTCCTCTCTCTCTCTTCTTACATTTTTTTTCTTTAGGAAAGTTATCATGCCAGTAAAATTTCTTAGTAACGGCAAGAAGAGAACAGCTGTCAGCGACACTAATAGGTTTGTTAGTGTAGAGGCTGAAGAGAGATACCACCACACTCTTTTACATAACATCTTATCCTAGAGAGGAGTTTTTTTAGATCTTGGAGGGAGCGTGAAGAGGATTATCACTAAACAAGCCTAGGAGAAGCTGGCCTATAACAACAATTCTCACATCATTCCCATGGTGCGAGAATTTTGCACCAACATGAACGAGCACCAGAATAATAGGGTTTTCCTTCGAGGAAAACTAGTAAGTTTTAATAGTAGTACTATTAATGCATATTATAATTTATAGGATGTAGTACACGATCAATATCCTTTCTATTATAATGATTTTTTTGATTTTTATGAAATTTTTAGTTTTCTTACTGTTTGAAATTCTAATATTCAGTGGAAAAGAGAAGAGGATAAAATTTTTCTACCGCCACCCTCACTGCTAAGGTCAAAGCTTGATATTATTTCATTTTTACCAAGTTAATGCCTACTAGCAATATCAAAGAGGCGACTATGGATAGAGACATTTTGAATTTTGTAATTCAAAAGGGCTTTACTATGGATGTAGGGAGAATTATCTATAATTCTATTTGTAATATGCATAAGGGTGGTACTACCTTAGGGTATGATCACCCTTCTTTAATTTATTCTTTATGTATTACGGTGAGTGAGCAAAGGGAGTTAGATGAAGAAGTCTTTATACAAAAGGCTCCCCGAATTAAGAGAGTAATTAAGAGATTTGGCTTTAGTACTAAGGTGGGAGAAAGCTCACACACCCCTTAGTCTAGATCCAAATCTTTCAAGATATTAAATGAGCATCTCCAAAGAATTGGAGGAAAAGTCTCAGATTTAAGCAAAAAGGTTGGTAAAACTACTTAGAAACAATAAGAACTAGGGAGAAAATTTGACCACTATATGATTCAGCAGTAGCAGTAGTTTTCATACATGGCTAAGTTTAACTCAACACTTGTTCATATCTTTGGAAATTGTAGCTTTCATGGGAGCCTGTGTCAACTTCTTTTCCTATGGTGTCTCATTATCACCCTTATATTAGCACCCCACCTGAGCCAAAAGAATAAGAAAAGGAGGAAGATGATGACAACTATGACTGTTAGTTTTCCCTCTTTTCTCTTTTGTTTTATATCTTTTTTATTGCAAAAAGCTTAATGTAATAATTTTTTATGTTAATAAAAATTTTTTTTATTTATATGCTTTTATATTTGTCTCTATGGAATGCTTTGGAATTTAATAACTTAATAATAATATTTTTTATTAAAAATGAACAACATCAATAGCTCAACGCCTCGACGCGATTAAGCAAAGATATTTAACTTTAGAACCTAGGAGTGCAGTGCCTTGGTGCTACATGGATAACGTTGCAATGTCGAGGATATAATATAGGCTTGAGAGAGATAGATCAGTGCCTCGATGATATGATGTGAGCACTTTGGAGTTCTCAATTGGGGGCCTAAGGCTTAATTTTTTGAGAGTGCAGGGCCTCGACACTGAGATATCCATGCCATTACACTGTCAAATTAGTATCCTAGTTTAATTTTTCCCGAGTACGTAATGCATCAGCATTGGAACATCAACACCTTAGCGCCTATGATTAATTTTTCCTAGAGCTTAGCGCCTCAATGTTGGACTCACATCATCATGGGGCTACTTCATTAGTGTGTAAAATTTAATAGTTTAGGATAAATTTGAAATTTTTGGTAGCATAACGCCTTAGCAGTACTAGATTTCATAATTTTTAATGCATTAGCACCTTTTTCCCTTATTCTAGATCTAAGCTCAATGGGGGTAGAATTTTATTTCACACTCGAACTAAGTTCAACTATGGAATAGATTTCATGATAATAGCGTATCGGCACTGGGAAAATAATGCTACGGTTCTACTTTAAAGAAGTGAGACCTGGGGACATAATGCTACAATGCCGAAATAAAGTATTGTGATACTAAAAAAGATATACCAATCTGAGAGCTTAGCATCATGGCATCAGATATTTGGTGCTTTGATGCTAAGAGGCGGAGCATCAAAGTTTTTATTTTTGAGAGCATAGCACCTCAGTGTTGAACCATAGTGCTGTGGAGCAAGAGCTTTATTTTTTGAACCATGTTCTTACATAATTAACAATTTTTACAAAAATTCAGGGGCATAACATTTTAATAGTGCTAGTTTTTTTTACTTATTTTAGTGTAAAAATACTCTTCTTCTTTATTCTAGTTCCAAGATTGATGGAGGGAGGGTTTTTCTTCGCACACTAGAAAAGCACTCTTCTTCCTTATTTTAAAAGTTCAATGACAAAGGTTATCAGATTTCAAGAATATAGAATTTTTGTCTTGGGGGCGTTCTTTTTACTCTAGATCCAAGATTGATGGAGATAAGCCTCTTTATTTCTCACCGGATCCAAGATCGATAGTGTAAATCTTTTAAATATTCTTTTCATAGAGAAAATTATATAAAAAAAGTATTTCCAAAAATTTTTACTTGTAGTTAATAGTAGTAGGATTCAATTTTATCTTGTGTAAAGGAGAACACTCTTGTGTAGTAGCGAAAAGTGCACTGTTGAGAGTGTAGGAGATCGGGAGCAAGAATGGGGCAGGTGGGACAGAAGAAGAGTGAGGGAAATGAAAAAAAAAGAGGCAGGGAGCCGTTCTGCCCTTTTTATTGAGTATTTTAAGCAACCATTCCCACCATTAGGGTGATTTCGCACTTAATAACCATTCTCCCACTCCCCCCTGGGCGGTTATCTCTATTGAGGTGGGAGGGTTAGTTTTCTTGCCTTTTAGATTGAAGGTCGTAGTGATAGCACTGAGGTGCTTCATTATTTAAGTATGCAATCATCAGGGGTGATTTGAGTTTCTAGATTCTGTAAAGTTGTGTGACGCCAGTAATCGCAATAGTAACAACGTGGCACCCTAAGTCTGGATGTTCAATTTATTTCATCAATGTGTCATGAAGATTAATCATGATGCATTTGCTACTTTTTTATTTATTTATTATATGCAGTGTTGGTCTCACTTTTAGTGAGGTTCACAACATTCCTTTTAGACCAAAGATTTTATCTATGCACTAAGGTTTTATTAACCTCTAGTGAGGTTAACAATTATCCTAATCTTAGTAATTAGGATCTCCAACCTTAGGTCAAGAGCTTCATAATTAGGCACATAGAATACTACATTTAGTAACAAAGTGTACAACCTCAATTAAAATAAAAAAATGAAAATAATAAATTAAAATGAAAAAAAAATTGGAATTAAAATTAAACTAAGAAAGGCAACACATTTTAAAAAAATAACCTATGGTGACTTACTAGGCCCAACTTAACCCAATTGGATTAGGTGAACATCAACAAAATTCAAGTCTAATAAAACTTAATAGTAGTATAAATCAAACACATTTGGATTAAAATCTAAATTCAACTGAACGTGGATTAAGCTGATTGAGTTTGATTAACACAATTAGCCCATTCAAACTAAGAATCATCTAAATCCAAGAAAAACATATAAAATCATAATTAAATCAAATCAAACCAAACTAAAAGCATAGATTTAGTACATAAATCTAAATGAACCTAAAAAAAATCTACAAAATCTCCAAGGTGGTCAATTAGGTCATTTGACCTGGAATTGACTGATGCGCCTCACAAAGTCAAAAGTTAAAATAATCAAAATTTGATCAATTTAAATCATTATAAATGCTAAAATTCATCAAATTAATATGATAGAGCATGAAACTAAATAACATTGAATCCAATGATCACTCAAATAAGAATCCATTCATCTAGTTTTAACGAACCCGAATAGACCTTATTTAACCTAAATTCAAAATAAATCAAAACTAATTCAAATTAAATATTCAAAAATACTTTAAATTATATTTGAACATAATTTTATTCTTCTTTCCCCATAATTTGGCTCATTAGGCCCAATTTGGGCTGAAATGGGCCTAAATCCAAATTAAATCTAAATTGATTAAAATTTGTCACTTCAAATACTCAATCAAATACAATTAATTCTAAAACACACATCAACTTGAGTCGTATCAATCGTTTGATCCAAATGAACTCAACCAGCCTAATTCGACCTAATTTTGGTCGAAATGGATTCGAATCAAAACCAACCCTAAATCAATCAAAATCAATTGTTTTAAATCATAACCAAACATAATGATAAATCAATCTAAACTCAATTGAGCTAAATTATTGCATTAAATCTAAATTTCCTCATTTGAGTCAAAATAGGTCAAGAAAGGTTCAAACCAACTCAACGCAACTTAAGTTGATTCAAACTACACTTAAAATCTATCACATGGAGGCTAACACTTCAGCCCATGTGGAGTAGAGCTTCAAGTCAATAATAGAGGCCTTAGGAGAGAGAAGAATCAATGGCAAGGTGCCAAAATCCAAGGTCCACTTAAACATAAGCCATATCTTAATTTGGTTGACATCTAGCAGGCTCTGCAATAACTAAAACATCAAATTTGACTTCTCTGAGCTTTCTCCCAGCTAGCCATCACCTCCCCAACCCTAATTAATAGTGATTTTTAACCACCATTAAAAGAGGGGGAAAGAGAGCCCGTGGTTTCTCTTGGTTGGCTAAAATAACTCTTAGAGCACCCCTATTCAAAACCACATCATCCCCTTCCTTTTCTACACACAAAATAATAGATTCCGACCAAATCCTAGCAGGAAGTGGTCATTGGCAAAGAAGGTGATTGGGGGGGAGGTGAGAGGGTATGCATTCCAGAACTTCATATCATGCCTAAGAGCATATTTGGATCAAAAAATCTGTCAGAGGTTGGCTCCGGTGAGGTAATTTCTTTAGAAATATATAAAACTAATAAGCTCACTTTTTGCATGAATATTCACTTGATTATAGGAATTTCTCTTAGAAATCCTTTACAATTTTCATTTGGATGCTCCCCTATGTGAAAACCTGATTTTTTGACAAAGATCATTGAAAATGGGGCTTGACGGCTTTCCCAAGGGAAAAATTCCGTCCGCCCAAGCCTCTATCATCGGCTGGAAGGGAGAAGGGTCAGTGCCCTTTTGATCCCCTATTTATAGGATAGATTGTCCAGATTAAAACACGCTTTAGCTTTGATTTCAACCATTAGATTGGAGGATTTGATCTGGAGATCAGACAATTTAGATCAATCTCGCCTAAATGCATTTTTCTGCTCAGATGCCGCATCAATGCCTACATGGTCCAATTAAACTACAACATATGAAAATGGTGGCTAGTCAGCATCGACTGGGTTAAGTAGGAAATTAGGCATTTTTTGAATTTTAAAATTATTAAAATGTAATTAAAACTTTAAAAAATTAGAAAAAATAAAATACTTAAGATAAAATTACAAATAAGTGCACATTAGATTTGTCTCTTCAAAGGGAATCCAATAAACCCAAAAGCCTCAATTTTATGGTGTATTCTAAGATTAATTTGAGTTTGAATAAAAATTAAATTTCTTTAATTAATTTTAAAATATTTATCAGAACAAGCTGAATTTTTTGGGGATTGAAATTAACACTATGACACACCACCTATAAACATTTCAAGTCCAAATGATGTGTATATCAGAAGTTATTAAATTTCAAATTTAAATACTTATTTTTATGAAATTTTAATTAAATTTCAAGAAAAATAGTCAAAATAGCTCAAATCATTTTAAATGACTCCAATGAACCACACAAAAATTTTAAAATCTTTTAAAATTAAATAAACTCTAAAATTATCTAATTATGGGATCAGATGAATTAATGTATTCATAAATTAAATTAAGCTTTGAAAATTAATAATAAATCAACCAAAAATCCCAAAATTCCAAATAAACCCTCTCTAGATTCATCATTTGAGAGGAATAAATAAAATAAAATTTTTAATTAGCCTCTAATAATTTAGGCTTAATTTGAGTTTTATTGAAAACACTAAAACCTTAATTAGTCTTAAAATACAACTTTCAACAATATGAAACTTTAGAAAGAAGAAATTGGTAAGGAACCCTACTTGTCATAAAATTTCAAAGCAAGATGATTTCTAGATCAAAAGTTATTAAATTCTTAAGATCTAGGCCAGTTCAAATCAAGTTTTAAAATTAGATAAATTGTAAAAAATTAATGGATTCAACCCAAAATTTTTCTATTAACATTAGAAAACTATAATAAACATTTTTATGCTTTAAAACTAAATAAACCCAAAATCACTTAATTAGGATTTGATAAGTCATTAAAATTAATAGAAATTGAATTTATTAAAAATCTAAAACCCAAAAAATAAAATATTGACCTAAAAAATTTTATAAATGAAATAATATTTAAACTTTCATTAATAGAATCCTAAATTAAATCAAATGAATGTAACATAATTTTCAATTCAAAATAAATTATACCTTAATCTAATCCTACATAAAAATTTAGCTATGGGAAACCTCATTAAACATTAATTAAACTTCAAATTGAACTTTGTTAAGTGAATCTAAATAATTGAATCACTAACATCATTATTGATTTGAATTATAGATTCAAAATTAAAATCTTCAATGAATAATTAACTTAAACTAAGTCAAGTCATAATTAATTTGATAAAAAGAATATAATTAACCCATAATTACATTTTGACTAATCTTTATATCTCAACCATTAATCATTGAACCTTAATATAAAATAATCAAATATCAAACTTACCTTGATTAATCATTGAGCACTAATCAAATTAACTTAGTCAATTAAGTCAAGACTTAATTATTTACTAATAATCAATTAATCTTTAAACTCATAACCACCCAATTAAACTAATGATAAATAAGCTAAAATACTCGCTTGGTTAAGACTAGTTTAGTTGATCATTAAATGAATCAAATTCATTGATCAAGTTCCTAATCACAAATCATGTAATAAAGTTAAATCAATGTTTAATCTAATATTAGTTAAATAAATTAAGATTAACCCTTAATTAAACTCTTAAATCAAATAATAAAGATTAAGCTTGATTAATCTTTAATCAAACATTAATTGAATTAATCATCCAATCAAATTAAATTAAATTAATCCATCAACTTCTAATTAATATTAACACTTAATCAGTTTGATAATAAAATTTCAAAATAAATTAGTCAATCATGCAATTAAACAACACTAAATTAAATAAGTCATATCAAAATAATCTCTAAATCAAACTTAACTTAAAATCAAACACTTGATTATGAATATTCACCAAAGTTTTAATAAGATCAATCATAATCGATTAAATCAGTGATTAACATTTAATCAATCCAATTTAGCACTTTCATCAAATTAATCAAACTCTTTAATTAAATTAGTAACCAAATAAGATTAATCATGGTAAACTCAGATTGTCCTTAATTAAGTTAATCAAATACTTAACAAAATTAAACCTAATTTGAATAAACCAAGTTAGTTAAAATAAATCAATTTAATCACCGAACAAATTTTAATCAATTAAGATAATTATGAGCACCTAATTAATCATTAACCACATTTGAATTAAATTAATCATAACAAAATTAAATAATCATAAGCTAGATCCTAATCAAATCATTCATGTAATATATTTAACCATTCAACAAGGAATATCCAATGATCATTCACCAAATCTAAATATATGGTCAAGATAACTTGATTAAGTGTAGATCAATTATTGAATCTTAACTCAATTGAACATATAAATTAAATAAACAATAAAATAAATTGATCATTTGTAGTAAATAAGCAACAAACTAAACACACCTTGAACTCTAATTAAACTAATCACTTAATCAAATCAAATAAATGAGTTAAACCAATTCAGTCAAACATATAACTAGGTTAAATCACTTGAATGAAATGAGTTGAGTTAATAATCAACAAAATTTTGAGTATGTAATTTAAATAACAAACTTGAACAATGAATTGTTAGTTAAAGCCAAGAACTAAATTTTAATGCACACAATAGAGGAATGAAGATAAAAGAAACTCTAATGATCAAACTTAATTAAATCAAAGCAAAACTTTTAACTTATTTAATCTAATCAAGTCAATAAATAAATATACATTAACCAAATCAGATAAGTAAAAAGTTAGATGTGAATTTCAAGTCATTAAATCATATTCAGTTAATATCAACTCCAAACAACTTCAAAATGAATCAATCAACATTAAGGCTTGAACAAATTAAACCAATCAAACAAATTGAATCAATCAAATCAAATAAGTAAAGAGTGAACTAAATCAAAATGATTACTAAAGTAAAAAATTGATCAACACACCATCAAGTTATTAAACTTAATAAATGATCAAGCTCTAATCAAATGTCAAGTTAATTAAATTAAAATATATTAATCATATCAAATAAATTTAAATTGATTAATTAAATACTTAGGTTCATAGTTTGACTTGTAGAATGAATTTTCACCTCAAATAGAAAATTTCATTTTACTAAGATTAGGATGTTGAATAAAATAGTTATGCCCAAAGCAGAATTTACTTTTATTCTCTATTCTTTAAAACCTAAACTCAAATCTAACGATAAAATAAACCTAAAATTGAAAATAAATCATAAATATTTTAGACTAGATGTTAGGATTGCTTGTACATTAGTCTGGATGGTAGGGCTTTATTTGTTAGACTAATTATATCTTCTACAAGGGATTGTGCTTAAGGGACTATTGTAATAATTAAATTATAAATGCCTTCATTTGTAGGTGTTGCTTAAGTCCTTAAACATAATCCACTAAGACAAGTGAGCTTGGTGACCCAAGGCAAGGTGCTAAACCGTAATGTGTGAAATATAAATATTTGGTGTGAATGTATATTAAGTTGACCTCTATTTTATAGGTGTAGTTAGATTTTCATTTCATAAAAATATAAATTTTGTAATAAAATTAAAATTAGACCTATGGGGTTTAGGATGAGCAGTGGCTAGAAGTCTTAAACCTGGGAGGTCTTGTGATTCCTGGAGTTCTCAATCCATGAAGTGAAGATGAAGACTAAAATTGAAGACCCCCATAGCTTTATTTTCATTATGAATTGTAATTCGGGTTGTATAAGGGTAGAGATCAGCTACCCAATTTCTTTTCTTTTTTGGGGTGTATGGCGGTACCCGGCCACACTGGCCTATTATTCTTTTATGTTATTAAAATTTTATTTACATCAAAAGAAATGAAATCAAACAAAAAAAAATTTGGCTATAGTGCCACGATACTATGTTCATAGTGTCAAAACGCTACCATGGCCTTATAAAAGAAACAGTTGCCTAGTTCAAATGTTAAATTATGGTACAGCATCGCAGTGCTGCATTCTTGGGGCCGAGGCACTACCTAACTTCCACTCTAGCTATCGAATGACAGTACAGCACCACGGCACCATGATCTTGGTGCTGAGGTGTTGCACTGGCTTTTGGGAGAGAATATTTATTAGCCCACTATAATAAATAAGAGTGAGCAATTTACTCCAAAGATCTTTTCCCCACTTGAATCCACTCTCTTTGAATGGGTGCTCACACTTCACTCCAAGTTTTCTCACTTTAAGTAAAGAATTTATGTTCTTTCTTACTAGTTTAATAAAAATCCCATTGTCGATCTGTGATTCGATCTAAAAAATATGGAGATTTGAAGACCTCTGCCATTGAATTTTATTCTGAAGAGAAATGAAAGCCCCCTCCCCTCTATTGATCTTAGATTCAAAAAAAGGGAGAAGAGTCCTTCACACTATACGATTTTTGAAATCTAACACTACTAAGGTGAAATGTTATTGAAATTTCTAAAAAATTTAAAAATTCACACTTTAAATTCAAATTTTGGCCTATAATGCAATGCTACAAGGTGACGTTGTAGCACTGTTCCAATGGTCAAATGACTAATAATGTTGGCATTGAGGTGCCACATATGCAGCGCCGAGGTGCTGATCTTCCAACTCATCCGTGTCATACCACATAAGTGATGGGCTCCACTATCATAGCGTCATGGCACTAAATCCTAGTCCATAGGAGGTAGGTCATAAAATGAGAATTTTATTTACATTTTAAAAAATTTAATTTTCTATTTTGTTTTCTACATAAACACAACCATGTCATGTATACCCAATATGTGGATAACTCATCTATATGATAATTATGATATTTTAATTTGGAGTGATAGGGACACAACTCAGATCATAAGGGGCACTTATTGAAATGAACGAGTATGACATCTAAGGAATATTATATTATCTTGAAAGATAAAAACATCACCCTACAATGGTCTCAATCACCTAATAATGACTCATAAGGCAGATGAGTCTCCACATATACCAGAGATCTTTCCTACATTTTACATGGATAAGTAAAATGGGGTTTAGTTTATGTTGGGTTGTTTAATTCCTTATGGAAGCAAGCTTCCATAGTTATTACATCCTAAGAATTAGGAATTTCTTAAGAACACTCTCGATTAAAGTAGTCAATTAATGTCTCCAAAGATTTTAAAGGTAAATAATAAAAAAATTGGTAATAATAGAAATAAATTGTGAAGAGCACAAATAGGCAGAGTTCTTAGTGAATTCTAAGGGAGAATAAGTAGGAAGCGCACATGATATTAGAAATCCTAGTGAGTACTCTACCCTAAACTGAGGCTTTATATTTTTGAAAGAGAGAAAATTATTTATTTGAGATGAAATTTTACTAGAATGCTGAGGTCTTAGATTCCAACAATATAAGATTATGAAATTCCTAAGAGGTGAGGACTCATACTTGTAGCTAGGAAAATAACCAGCCTCTAAAAAGATATCTAATATGCTCTATCGCAAGCTAAGAGCTCGACCCTACTCGAGAAAGTGAGATATATTGGTTCATCTCCACTAATGAGAGTGAACCCATCCAACTCTTCTAAACTTACAACTAGCTAGAGTAGCCACCAGCTAACATCTCCTATGATTTTAAAATCATGTGGACTAGTCATATGGTAATGCAAGATATCTAGACCGTTATCAATTAGAAAAAAAATCTAAATCCTAAACTCACTCTCTAAGAGACTAGATTATGTTCGGCATGAGGACATGGCTTATTCTAATGCAATAAAATTTACGTATTTTATGTCATTTTGATTGATTAATATAGACTAAAGCTTGGGATAATTTATGCTTATATTCATGATGAAAGTAGGTTATGGTCTAAATCAGATGGAAAGGGTGTTCTCTACTATAAGGACTACCCTCACAGGTCAAGCCTGTCCCCTATCTTGCAATAATGGAGATCCCCTACTTTCAAGACTGAAATAATATCATATGCATGATGTCATAACATACAACACCCAGTTAAGACATTACTAAATCTTTTATTTATCTAGATTATAAACTTAGGCTTTAAAGTGAGGTTATGAGTTGATTAAGATTATAATTATGAGTTATTAATGATGGTAGAAAAAAATAATTTTATTTTAGATAGCCTACCGTATCAAGACTACACATCAAATCATCACACTTTGAAAAACTTCTAAAAATTATGCTATTTCTATTGCACAATCTAAACATAATAATAAAATATTTAAATTTCACAAAATAATAAAAGACTAATGTGGCCGAGTATTGTCGTACACCTCAGACCCAAGTTGGGTAGCTGAGCTATATCTTTATACAGTCCGATTACAATTAAAGTTGCAATAAAAAGAAGCTATGAGGGTTTTTTTCTTTTCCTTTGGATTGGTATACTCCAGGCTTTGCAGGGCCTCCTAAGTCTGTGCCTTCTAACCACTGCTCATCCTAAACCATATAGCACTAATCCTAATCTATTATAAAATTACATTTTTTTTATAAAAAGAAAAATCTAACTACACTTGTAAAATAGACATTAGCTAGACAAACATGCATGCCAAGCAATTATACTTAATGTATTTAGACTTAGTACCCTACACTTAGGTAGCTAAGTCCACCTGTCCTAATTGGATTATTCTTAGAGACTTAAACAGTACCTACAAGCAAAAGCATTTATATTTATTTATCATTACGAAGATTCCTTAAGCACAATCTCCCACATAAAATATCATTAGACTAATGATGATAACATTCAATCAATGCACAAATAATTATAACATATTGTCTAAAAAAATTACATCACATAATGAAACACATCACCACAGCAAACAATGGCCTAACTTAATAGTAACATCAATGACTTAGTATTCTGAAGTGTATGTTGACCTGACTTTTGGAGTGAGGATTGATCACTCCCATTCTAGGTCTAGATCTCTCTTAGGCACTTAAATTTTTTAGTTCAAGGGCACTTCTAGTGATTAAGGGAATGCTAAACTCAGGCCTAAAGACTTGTAGGGCATAATCCTAAGACTAGAGCTTACTTTAGGACAAGTGGGCTTCACCTACCCGAGGGCCTAAACTAACACTAATATCCATCAATTCATTTAAACTTAATCCAAATGATTGAAAACTAAACCCTAAGAAAAATATAAACTTAACCTAAGCTCAATTTCATCGCCTTAACCCAAGTTGGGTAAGGAATGTAAGATGGTTCAACCCAATGCTTTTGGGCCTAAGAAGGAAAAATTCAGCTCCAAACTCATATGATTAAGACCAAACCAACCCAAACCCATTTGAATTAAATTGATCTTAATTGAATTTAGTTTTCAATCCAAGCTCCAAGCCAAATTAACTTGACTCTTAACCCAAGTTAACCCACTTTAATTCTATAACTCCATTCAAATCAATTTTAGCAAACCAAACTCAATTTAATTCTCTTAATCATTCCAACTATCCAATGGATCATTTTAAACTATTCTAACATTTGCAATCAAGCCAATTAAATCAATTAAACTTAATTAACCCAAGTTAGCCCATTTAACCTAAAAGGTTCAAATGAGCTAAAATCTAATTGAACCCAAATCAATTGTAGTCAAAGACACCATCAACTCCAAATTCATCATTGAATATATTCCAGCCATCCATAGTCTCAATTAGTCCAAATTGACTTGAAACCACTAACCCACCGTGAACTTAAAGGCTTAATTAGACTAAACATCAATCAAACTCTCATTAGATCAAACCAAGCTATCCAATCTCTTCATTAATGATTGTAGGTCACTATTAAACACTCCACTAAAATTAATTAGACTTAACCAAGTCAATTTGGCCCCTTAACCCAAGTTGACCCAAAGTAACCTAAAGGGCCAAATTGGGCAAAATAATTACGATCAATGACTCTCATGACCCACAAATTGGATATTGAACATGACTCAACCACCAATTGAAGCCAACTGAACCTAACCAAGCCAATTTGGCCTCTTGACCCAAGTTGATCCAATTTGACCTAAAGGGCCAAATTGGGTCAAATCAAATCCTAAACCAAATTGGTTGAAACCAATACTTCTAATCAATCATCAATTGAATATTGTACATTATCTAATCTTCAATTGAACCCAATTTTGTCAACCCAACCCAATTAACCTACTTAGGCCAATTTGGCCTAAATGGTCAAATTGGACTAAATCACAACATAATTAAAATCAATTCAAATCAACTCTTCCAATCAATTACAAATGATCAATTGAACATAAACCCAATGCATGCTCATGCCAAATTTTTTTAATTTGGTCAAATTGGTCATCATGACCCATTTGACCCAAATTGAACCATATGAACCAAATTTAAATATAGTCCAAATTGAATCAAACCAATTTCACTAACTCATTCCAAATGACCAATTCAACCTAACCAAGCCCCCACTTTGACCCAATTTATTCAAAATGGTGAACTTAGCCCAATTGAGCCCATTTGACTTACATGAGTCAAATTGAGTGAAACCTAACCAAACCAAGTCAAAACTAAACCAAACTTGGCATGACTCATCCTTGGGTCACCATGGGCCTGCCCAAGTGGGCCCAACCCATGGTGAACTTAGGTTGGCTCAAACCCATTGAACCAAGTCTTCCAAATAAGATAAAATTCTCAAATTGAAGAGTTCTTTGAAGGGTTCTCCACATTCCCACTCTTTGGTAGCCATCTTTGGCCCTTCTTGGATAGAGGACCACTAACCCAACTGAACCCAAGGTTGTTGGGTTCAGCCTTTGGCCAAGTGTGGGTGAGTTGACCCATGGGCAACCATTGGTCCACCTAAGGAGAGGTGTACACTCCATGGCATTCGACTACACTCCCTCAATCCCTCACACACATCCACCTCATCAATCTCCTGCCACCTCTAGCCTCCACTCAGGTCAGACTGCTGCCAAAAACTTGAGCCAATATTAACCCTTGGGTTTATACTCCTCTCTATCCATTCAAACTTACCACAGACCTTCTCTACAGGATTCTGAATAGTCCCCAAGCATTTCTCGAGCTCCTCATGCACCACCCTTCCACTAGCGAGACCAAGCTCCACCTAAACTCGAGAGCCCTATCCATAAAATTCAAATTAACTCTTTTCACACATTTCCTGAGCCTCAAAGAATGAAATGAATTGATTCTTGATCAATTCGACCATCAGAAGGCATCTTTAGACTAACTCTAGTGACTTCATCAGTGGTGCTTGGTCTATAGATGGATCAGCGAGAGGCAGCTTGAGATCTTTCTAATTGGGCTTTATCTCTTCAAGATGAATCTACCTCTATCGATGGACCATCGGTCTTTAGGCTCAGTGAGGTAAAAATTTGGTAACTGTCAAACGAGCACCAGTGAGCTCAAATCGAGCTGCAAAAGGTGGATGGTGTCCATCTTCTAGTGCTCATGGGATAACGGATCACCAGTCATCCATTTCACATGATTTAATGGATGATCATGATTAATCACATTACAAATTTTGATTTAATCCTTCCATAATCATGGGATTAATCTTAACTATCCGATCAGAGATTAGATAGCTGAGACAAATTGCTTCCACCATCCCTGAGTCAACAACCACATCAGACATTTTAAATAACCAATACTATGGAGCCATGTGGAAAGTGTTGTCACATCAACGTCCATGTGGCACCGATAATTTAAAATGATTTAATTGGGCTTAAAATTGTAATTAAAAAACCAAAACTTTAGAAAATCATAACTAATTATAGAAAAAATTCAAAAAAATGCAAATAAACTCATTTTAGAAAGCTTAAACAAAGGAGAATTTAAAAAAATGAAATCTCTAATTAATATTTAATGAATAATGCTTAATTAAGGTTTGAAGCTTAAGCTAATTACTTAATTAAGGCTAAATTACTTGGCTAATTATAGCCAAATTTGGCATGTTGATTCCAAGGGATGTTCTTAGCCTTCTATATTTTTCTTGGAATTATTCATCATGTGGTTTGGGAAATTTTAAATTTTCAATTCTAATTACCATTTTTAAATGATTTAATAATTATTAAAATTAATTAACATTAAAATTAAGTAATTAATGTTAATTAATTAATTTTAATAGTGGGGATAACATGGAAATTAATTACAACCCCCTCTCCTAATTATTTCCAAATGTATTCTCTTAAAGGGTTTAATTAATATGTTTAATAATTAAAGGTAAATTAAGGAAAATTAATAATGAAATTTAAATGAAATCAATTTAAGTAAGTCAAGTGCAACCCATTAATCTCTTTATGTGTTTAATAATATAAATCATTAAAGAAATTATGATTTTTCTATTGGTGTGGTAAAATCATAAGAGTATTTATTTTAAATCATTTCCTTCTTTAATTTAATTAATTTTTAAGCATGAGCCTAATTGCATTAGATCTCTTTAAGTGCATCGCAATTTTTATTATTCCAAAGCATATCATTGAAGGCTCATGTTTAGGTGATTAATTAAATTAAAAAAAGCTTGGGAAGGGTGATCAAATTGATATAATTAATAGATTGAACTTAATTAATCCATAAAATATATTTAATTTCCTTCCTTTAACATATTAAATAACCAACATGGATGGGGTGAATTATAAATAGTGTTTCTCCTCTTTAGGTTTCAACAACTTGAATATTAAAATTAAATAATAAATAAACTTTGATTAAATTTAAGGGATGTTTATCTAACCTGATTATCCTTAGGTTCTAATGAAATCAAGTATATAGTGTGATGATATTCAATTACTTCCTTTCAATTATCATAAATGTGCATGCCATGTGCTTCATGTATTCATGTTTTAAAGTTACAAGATTATGATTGCATTTAAATTATATGAGTTGGACAAATGTTATTATATGTTTTGGCTATTATCATTAGAAAATCTCAAACTATTTTGAAACTAAATGTTAATTATGAACTAAATAATTTGAAGCTTAAATCAATGCTTATTATAAATAATTAATTATGTGAAAATGAATGTTCATTTACTTGTAATCAAATGATGGTAATTGATGGTTGTATTCCTATGTTCATACTTATGTATTAATGAATTTGAATTGGCAAGTATATAGTATGGACATCCCAGGAATATGAAACTTTAGGTTTCCCCAAGGAGGTCTTAGATAATCTCACTTCCCTACTTTAACAATGACATGTACTTTCCTAACTTCATTTATGTGTATGTATATATTAGAATATAAAGAGAACCCCTTTTTTGCCATTAAGCTTTACATAAGTAAAAGAAATTTATACACAACCTTTTCATGATTTTATTTCTATGTTTATGTATGTACTTATGTATATTTGAATTGGTAAGTATATAGTCTATACATCTCAAGAACACGAGGCTTTAAGTAGCCCCAAGAAAGTCTTAAATATTCTCACTTCCATGATTTTACAATGAAACATACTTGCTTAAATTTCTTACACATGTTTGTACATACTTAAATATAAGATGAAATCTCTTTTTCTATCAAATTCATGCATCAACATTCATTAAGTGTGCAAAAATATAGATGCATTGCATGTATATATATACTAAATCAAATATTAAAGAAACTAAGAAGAAAAGAATGTGGATGTCATTGATAATGAAAGAAAGTAGTGGAGTATTATTCATATGATGGTGACTTAATTTCATTGGTTTTAAGATGTATTTCATGTTTAAATAAGATTTTTTATGACTAATCTAAACTTAGACTGAAATAAAATTCATAGATGGTCTATTAAGAAAGTTAAAGCAATAATGATCTATATTTGAAAATCAACTTAGGCTAGGGATAAAAGAGTTAAGTCTTTTCTTCTCTTCATAATGATTAGATCTCAAATAAGAAGTGAATAAAATGAAATGCATAAGTAAAAACTCAATCAAGTTACTAAAAGACTTAAAGTGAACCCACCCTTAATATGTAATTTAAACAATCTTAAACTTTAGAAAATCTTAATTCTAAATCCCAATCAAGACATACCACACTAAGCCTTAGCATACACACTGAAATACCAAGTCACCGATCTTAGTATTAGGTTAGGTCGATGTATACTGTGGTGATATATTTTATTTTGTGATATAATGTTTTATATTGGATGTTAGGATTGTTTGTGCGTAGTCTAGATGTTAGGTCGCTATTAGCTTAACGATATTTTTTGCAGCTAAAGGGATTGTTGTAATAATAAATTAACAAAAAATATATTTTGCTTGCAGGTGCTACTTATGTCTCTAAGCATAATCAAATTAGGGTAGATGGGCTTACTTACCTAAGTGCAGGATGCTAAGTCCAAATATGTGAAATATAACTACTTGATTTGTATGTTTATTTATATATTAAATATTTTACAGGTGTAGCTAGATTTTATTTTTCATAAATATATAATTTTTATAATAGGATTAGGATTAATATTATGGGGCTTAGGATGAGCAGTGGTTAGTAGGCAAAGACCTGGGAGGCCCTATGCAGCTTGGAGCAAGCTAATCTAAAGAAGGAAAGAAGAACAAAAATTGAAGACCCCCATAGCATTTATTTCATTTGTAAGATTTAATTATAATCTGGGTTGTACAAGGGTAGAGCTTGACTACCGAATTTCTTTTCTTTTTAGGGTGTACAGTGACCACACCAACCTTTTTATTATTTTACAAAATCAAAATGTTTGATCATTATGTTTAGATTGTGATTTAGAAATGGCATGTTTATCATATGTTTCTTAAAGTGTGTTGTTTGATGTGTGGCTTGGATGTAGTGTGCTCTTTAGAAAAAAGTAAATTTTATATCCTCACTAAATAACTCATAACTAAATTCTAATACAACTCATAACCTCACTCTAAAGCCTAGGCATATAAACAAGATAATAAAAGATTTAAAAATCCCTTAGCTGAATAGTTGTATGCTATAACAACATGCATGTCATATTATTTCATTCATGAATATAGAGGATCTCCACTCTTTCACGATAAGGGACGAGCTTGACCTTTGAAGGTGGTCCTTTATTGTGGAGAACACCTCTTCTAGCTAATTTAGCCCATAACTAAATTTCATCATGCATGTAGGCATAATTTTCCTAAGCCTTGGTCCAAGATAAATGTGTCAAAATGATCCACAAGCGTGTAAATTTTAACATTAGTCTAAGTCATGTTTACATACCAAACATTACCTAGTCTCTTAGAGAGTATGTTTATGATTTTAGCTTCATTCCTAATTAAATGATAGTCTAACTATCTTACATCTACATAAGATCAGCCTACATGATCTTAAAGCATAGGAAGTGTTAATTAGTAGCCACTTTAGGTGATTGTATGTCTAGAAGAGTCGGGATGGGTTTACCCTCTCTTGTGGAGGTAAACCATTATATCACATTTTTCCTATGTAGAATTAGGTTGAGCTCTTAGCTTGTGCTAAAGCATTTTAGACTTAGATTTCAAGGTAGTTTATTTCTCTTGTGCTACCAGTATAAGTCCTCACACTTCTTATGCATTTCCATAATCTTCTATTATTGAGTTATAAGTCCTAATACTCTAATAAAATTTTAACTTAAACAAAATAAATTCTCCCCTTCAAAAATATAAAGCCTCATTATAGGTAAATTGGAGCATTCACTAGGATTCCTAGTAACTTGAATGTTCCCTACTTATCTTCCTATAGAATCCACAAATAAGTCTTCCTATTTGAACTCTTTCCATTTAATTACTAATAAAAATAACCAATCCATCGATAGTCTAGCTTTAAAATCTTTAGAGATATTAATTGACTATTTTAATTGAGAGTATTCTTGAAAATTTCCCATTTCCTAGGATGTAATTAACTATTGAAGCTTGCTTCAATAGGGAATTAAAGAACCTAACATAAAATAAATCCTACTTTACTTATCCATATTAAGTAGAGAAAAGATCTTTGGTATATATGTAGATCCATCTGCCTTAGGAGTCCTTATTTGGTGATCGAGTTCATTATAGGGTGATGTCTCAATCTTTTGAGATAGTACATCATACCTCAATATTGCACTAGATTACTTAAGTAAGTACCCCTTAAGATCTGTGTGGTGTCCCTACAACTCCAAATTAAAACACCACAAGGTGATTGCATTTAAATTCATTTATTTTTTAATTAGATTTTAAATTATGCATATTTTGTTCATTTCTTATTTAGAATTTAATATTATAAAGGGAAGAAAGAGAGTTAACTCTCTTTAATCCTTAACATATGTTAATTTCTAAAGAATATATTTTGTGATTTTTAAACCTTCATAATGGAACATTCACAAATTTTAATTAATTCTATATTTAGATTTAGCTTAATGAATTTTATTTAGACATGGAAGCACATTAAGATTAAATAAAAGTAAATGACCATCAAATGCATAAAATTTTATCACTTCAATTTCATTATCAATAACATTCTCATTTCATTTAATTTTTTGTTTTAATTTAATATGTATACATGCATCACTTATATGTAATTTATTTTGTAGACTTGATATATGATCATGCATGAATTTGATAGCAAAAGGATTTTGCTTCATATTTGAAAACATATACACATGTATAAGAAACTGTGCAAGTGGGTTCCATTATTAAACTAAGGTAATGAGATTATCTAAGATCTCCTTAGGGAAACTTAAAACCATGTATTCCTGGGATATCTAGACTATATACTTGCTAATTCAAATACATATGCACACATGTATAAATGCAAAGATGAAACTATGAAAAATTGCAAGTTATTATCATTTAATTATGAAAAGATAAGTTAGCTCTATGTTTATGTTTCCTTATTTATAATAAATGTTATAAGTACTAAGCTAAAATATATATCACTTAATAATTATCACATAATTTTAAAATAATTTAGGATTTATTAGTGATAATAGCCACATCATATATTTATTCCTATCCAACTCATGAAATTAAATGCAACATATCCTTTTGAATTTAAAACATGTATATATGAAACATGTGGCTTGCATATTTATGGTAATTGAAATAAAGTAATTAAACATTATCAAATGACATACTTAGCTTCATTAAGACCTAAGGGGGAATCATACTAAATAAATGTTCCTTAAATTTAATCAAAGCTTCTTTAGAATTATTTAATCCTAAAGAGGAGAAACAAAAATTAAATTATAACCCACTCCCATGTTAGTTAACTAATGAGTTCAAAGAGAAGTAAATTTTAGAGTTTGATTAAATTTGGTTTATAAATAAATCACTTAATTACCCTCCCAAAATATATTGATTTAATTAATCATTAAGTAAGAGCCTATGAAATATGATGATGTATTTAAAAAGAATAAATCTTTGTAATGCTCTAAAGATTCTATTGCAATTATGCTCATGCTTAATGATGGATTAAATTAAGAAGATTAATTTTAGTACTTTTATAATTTTTCAAATCGGTGAAAAGTCATAATTCCATTAAGAGGCATATGCTAATTGAGTACATAAGTGGGATTAATTAAATTAATTTTACTAGTTGTATTATTATGATGATGATGTAAAATTGTTTTTATTATAATTAACTATTTAATCATTTAGTTCTTTAATTAAAGGGGTTTAGGTATGAACTTGAGAAACTAATTAGAGGAAGGTCCTAATTATTTTTCTTGGTCACCCAATTATTATGATGATTAATTAAGCTTCCCTAATTAATTTTACTATTTTCTTAGTTTTAAGAATTACTAACTCACTAGAAATAAGTAATTAGAGTTTCAAATTATGAAATTCTTAATACACCTTGTAAATAAATCCAAGAAAGTTATGGGAGCCAGGGGACATCCCATGTAATTGGTATACCAAATCTTAGATTAACTGGCAATGTAATTATGGCCTAATTAAGGTAATTGATAAAAATTTTAAACCATAATTAGCCACTATTCACTAAATAAAACCTAAATATTTTATTTTTGTTTATTCTCCTTCATTTAACCTTTCCAAAATTGGTATAATTGTATTTTTTGGATTTTTCTATAATTAGTTATGAATTTTTGAAGTTTTGGAAAATTAATTACATTTTTAAGCCTTAATTAACCTAGCTGACTTTTCAGCGGTGGATGGGGTTTCATCTCAACCATTTGATCTCGAATCAAATAGATATGATTAATCTTATGATTCTAAAGGGTATTAAATAAATAAATAATCTAAAGTGATTAATCATGGCCATCCGTTCTAATCATGTGGAACAGATGACCATCCGTTATGTCGCAGGCACCAGAAGATGGACACTGTCCACCTTCTACCACTTGATTTTAGCTTGCCGGAGCTCGTTCAATAGTGGATTCAATTCAAAAATGATCATGGAGGAAATCTAAGTGGATCTTATGGTGTGTGGTTTTTAATTTGGAGTCATAGGGACACCACGTAGACTTTAGGGAGTACTTATTAAAGTGATCAGGTGTGACATTAATGTATGATGTATTATCTCAAAAGACATAAACATCATTCTATATTAGAGCCTATTGCATCCAGGAAACACCTCATACATACAAATTTTAAGAAACCTATGAAAAGCATGATATTTCTATTACACAACCTAAACACAATAATCAAACATTTGAATTTCATAAATGAATAAAAAGCCAATACAGTTAGGTACCACCGTACCCCTTGGAAAATAAAAAAAGTTGGGCAGCCGAGCTCAACCCTTATACAACTGGATTATAATTGGATGTTAAAATTAGAATGAATGTTATGAGGGACTTCAATCTTTGTTCTTCCTTCCTTTCTTTAGATTAATTTACTCTAGGCATTATAGGGCCTCCCAGGTCATTTCCTTCTAGACACTACTCATCCTAAGCCCCATAGCACTAAACCTAATTTGATTACAAAAATTACATATTTGTGAAAAATAAAATCTAACTACACATGTAAAACATATGTTAGCTAAACAAACATATAAACCAAGCAATTATATTTCAAATATTTAGACTTAGCACCGTGCCCTTGGGTAGCTAGGACTACCTATTCTAATTGGATTATGCTTAGGAGCATAAGTAGCACTTGCAAGTAAGAACATTTACATTCTTTTATTATTGCAGCAGCCCTTCAAGCACAATCCCCTACATAAGATATCATTAGGCTAATAATGACCTAACATCTAGTCTACGTACAAATAATCCTAAGATCTAATCTAAAAACATTACATCATAAAAGAAAATATATCACCATGGAATACACCAGCCTAACTTAATACTGAGGTAGGTGACTTAGCATTCTAATGTGTGTGCTAAGTCTTAGTGTGGTATGTCTTGGTTGGGCTTTGGAATTATGATTGTCTAAAGTCTTAGGATTGTCTAAATTACTCATTAAGGATGGTTTCGCTTTAATTCTTTACTAGTTTGATTAGATTTTAACTTATATGTTATCATTTTATTCAATACTTACTTAACATCTAATTAGTATAAAGAGAAGAAAGAGGCTTAACTCTTTCATCCATGACCTAAGTTGTTTTCTAAAGGTAGGTTATTATGACTTTAATTTTCTTAATGAATCACTTATGAATTTTATTTAGCCAATGTTTAAGTTAGCATTAATGAATATTATTCAAACATGAAAGACATCTTAGGATTAATGAAATTAGGTCACATCAAATGAATAATACTCTACTACTTCCTTTCATTATCAATAATATTCGCACTCTTTGATTTCTAATTTTTTTAATATTTGATTTAGTACATACATATAAATGTAATATACTTATGTTTTTGCACACTTAATGAATGTTGAAACATGAATTTGATAAAAAAAGAGGTATTTCATCTCATAGCTAAGCATATGAAAGTATGCATTAGAAATATAAGAAGTACATGTCATTGTTAAACCAAGGAAGTGAGATTATCTAAGACCTCCTTGAGGCTACTTAAAGCCTCATGTTCTTGGGATGTCCAGACTATATACTTGCCAATATAAATACACTTAAGCATATACATAAGCATAAAAACAAAACCATGCAAAGGTTATGAATGAAAATTATTTCTTTATGTAAAGTTTAATGGCATAAAGGAAAAAAGTTTTACTTTATATTCTAGCATATGCATACACATAAATGAAATTAAGTAAGTACATGTTGTTGTTAAACCAGGAAAGTGAGATTATCTAAGACCTTCTTGGGATGACTTTAAGCCTCGTATTCTTGGGATGTCCAGGCTATATACTTGCTAATTCAAATACATATAAACATAAGCATCAAATATAGAAGTAAAATAATTCATTGTCATCTTTAGGTTACAACCAAATGGACATTTCATTGAATGTTTACAATGAGCATTGATTTAAAATTTAAACTATTTGATTCATAACTAACTTATAATTTAAAAATAATTTGAGATTTATTAGTGATAATAGCCACACATAAAATGACATTTATCCAACTCATGCAATTTGAATGTAATCATATTCTTTTAGTTCTCTCTTAAAATATGTATACATGAAACAAGTGGCATACACATTTATGATAACTAAAAGAAAGTAATTAAATATCACAACACAACATACTTGATTTCATTAAATCTTAAGAATAATCAAGTTAAATAAGCATTCCTTAAAACTAATCAAAGCTTCTTTAAGATTTAATTTTAATGTTTCAGTTATTAAAAATCTAAAAAGGATATGTGATACTTAAGGTTCACTCTATCCTATTTTGATTATTTGATATGTTTAAGGGGAGAAATTAAATATCTTTTATGAATCGATTAGGTTCAATATATTAATTAAATCAATTTGATTATCCTTCTCAAGCATCTCCAGTTTAATTACCACTTAATCATGAGCCTTCAATGATATGCTTTGGGAAAATAAAAATCAGCAATGCACATAAAGTGATCTAATGCAATTAAGCACATGTTTAAGAGTTAATTAAATTAAAGAAGAAAAATATTTAAGTTAAATACTCTCATTGTTTCTCCACACCAATGGGGAAATCATAATTTCTTTAATGACTTTATGTTATTAAACACATAAAGGGATTGATGGGTTCACACATAAATTATTTAAGTTGATTTCATTTGAATTTAATTATTAATTTTCTTAATTTTTCATTCATTACAAAACATGTTAATTGAATTCATTAATGAAATACATTTGGAATTAATTAGAGAGGGGCTTTGAATTAGTTCCCATTTCATTGATTAATTATCCCATATTACTCAATATTATTGTTCTTTAATCTTAATTATTATTAAATCCCTTAAAAGGGGTAATTGGGATTAGAAATTTGGGATTTCCCAAATTACATGGAAAATAATTTTAAGAAAATATGGGAGGTAGAGGACATCCCATAGAATCAACATGCCAAATTTTAAATTTATTAGTCAAGTAATTTTGCCATAATTAAGGTAATTAACCTAAGCTCCAAGTCTTAAATTATCCTCTATTTAAGCATTCCAAAATAGGTTTATTTGTATTTTTACATTTTTTTTATAATTAGTTATAATTTTTTGAAGTTTTGGCCACTTAAACTAAAATTTTAAGCCAAATTAATCATTTTAAAAATTTGGCGCCAAGTGGACAATGATGCAACTTCGCTTTCTACATGGCGCCGTAATATTGTCTATTTCAAATTTCTAACACGGCTGCAGACTCTATGGCAGCGGATGCGATTTCATCTTGATTATGCAATCACAGATTGGCCAATTAAGATTAATCTCTTGATTAATAAAGGATTAAATTGAGATTTCTAGCATTATTAATCATGGTCCTCGGTTCTAATCATGTGAAATGAATAGATGGTGATTCGTCATCCCAAGAGCATTGAAAGACAAACACTGTCCACCTTTTATCGCTTGATTTGAGCTCACCATAGCTTGTTTAATAATGAAATCAACTCCAAAATGATCAAGGAAGAAATCAAAGGAGATCCTATAATGAAAATTTCATGAAAGCATAAATCATTTTGAAAAAGGCCAACACATAGGGGCCTAATCTATGGTTGCCGAATTTTTACCTCGTTAGAGCTAAAGACCGATAATCCATCGATAGGGTAGCTTCTTCTTGAAAAGATGAAGCCTTGTTAAGAAGATCTTGATCTGCCTCCTCACCGATCAATTTGTGGACAAAATGCTGCCATGAAGGTCACCAGAGTTGTTCTAGGGATGCCTTCTGGTGGTTGAATCGATTGAGGATTGATTCATTTTGGATCACCAAAGTGTGGTGAAGGTGTGAGGAAAGTTAATTTGACTTTGGTGGAAGTTTGGTGAGGTTGGATTGACGGAGCTCTCCAGCTTAAAGGGAGCTTGGTCTCGTTGGCAATTGGGTGCACGAGGAGCTTGAGGAATGCTTTGGGACTGCTCAAAATGCTCTGAGAAAGGTATGTGTTGAGTTTGAATGGATGGGGAGGAGTATACTCTTCTCTCCTCTTGAACTAAGGGTTGAAATTGGCTCAACCTTTGGCAGTTGTCCAACTAGGGTTGGTGGTTAGAGGTGACAGAGGACTATTGAGGTGGATGTGTGTAAGAGGCTGAGGGAGAATAATGGGCTGCCATGGAGTGTATACTCCTCCTTAGGTGGACCAATGGTTGCCCATGGGTGAGGTCATCCTCCCTTGGCCAAAGGTTGAACTTAATAGCCTTAGGTTAGGGTTTTTTTTAATAGCCTTAGGTTAGGTTCGGTCAGTGGTCCTTTGTCCAAGAAAGGCCAAATGTGGATACCAAGGGGTGGGGAGTTGGAGAACCCATCCAAATGTGAATTTTATCTTATTTGGATGGCTTGATTCAATGGGCCTGACCCAACCCAGGTTCACCATAGGTTGGCTCACTTGGGTAGGCCCATGGTGACCCAAAGTGAGTCATATTAAGTTTGGTTGGGTTTAGACTTCGTTTGATTGGGTTTGGCTCAATTTGACTTATGTAGGTCAAATGGGTGTGATTGGGCTATGTTGATCATTTTGATCAAATTGGGTCAAAGATGGGGTTTGTTTAAGTTAATTTGGTCATTTGGAATGAGTTAGTATAATTGGTTTTAAATTTTGACTAGATTTGTATTTGGTTCATATGGTTCAATTTGGGTCAAATGGGTCATGTTGACCAATTTGACCAAATTGGCAGAATTGGCTTAAGCATGCATTAAGTTTATGTTTAGCTGATCACTTGTAATTGATTGGAAGAGTTTATTTGAATTGATTTGAATTATGGAGTGATTTAGTTCACCAAATTGTTCTCAATTGGATCATGTCCAATATCTACTTGGTGATTGATTAGAAGTAATGGTTTCAACCAATTTGGTTTAGGATTTTATTTGTCCCAATTTATCCCTTTAGGGAAAATTGGGCCAACTTAGGTCAAGAGGCCAAATTGGCTTGGTTAGGTTCAATTGGTGGTTGAGTCATGTCCAATACTCAATTTGTGGTTGATGAGAATCATTTATTATAGTTAGTTTGGTACAACATGGTTTGGCCCAATTTGGCCATTTAGGTTACTTTGGGTCAACTTGGGTTAAGCAGTCAAATTGACTTGGTTAGGTCTAATTGATTATAGTGGGGTGTTCAACAGTGACCTATAATCATCAATGAAGAGATTGGGTAGCTTGATTTGATCTAATGGGGGTTTGATTGATGTTTAGCCTAATTGGACCTTTTAGGTCCCTTTTGGTTAAGTGGTTTAGTCAAATCAATTTGGAGCACATGGGGTTATAGATGGTTGAAGTATATTCAATGATGAATTTGAAGTTGATTGGTGGCTTTGGCTACAATTGATTTTAGTTTGATTAGATTTTGACTCATTTGAACCATTTTGATCAAATGGGCTAACTTGAATCACTTAAGCCTAATTGGTTTAGTTGGCTTGATTACAAGTGTTAGAATGGTTCAAAATGATCCATTGGATGATCAAGATAATTAAGAGAATTGAGTTTGGTTTATTTGAGTTTATTTGAATGGAGTTATAGGGTTAAAGTGGATTAGCTGAGTTAAGAAGCCAATTTGGCTTGGAGCTTGGATTGGAAATCAAATTCAATCATGGTCAATTGATTGGCTTAAGTTTGAGGTTTTAATCATTTGGTTTGGGTTTAAAGGTGAATGATGGGTGTGGGTGTTGGTTTAGGCCTCAGGGTAGATGGAGTCCACTTGTCTTAGGGTAAGGTCTAGTCTTAAGGTTTTGCCATACAAGCCTATAGGCCTCAATTTAGTGTTCACATAATCACTAGAAGTCTCCTAGCACTAAGGAGAACTTAAGTCTTTAGAAGGATTGTGGGCCTAGTATTTGAATGAATAATCTTCACTCCAAAAGTGAGGTCAACATGATGAAATTCGCACAAGAATGAAATCTCTTTCAAAAAAGACCAACAATCCTATGGTTTTCTACGATTTGCCAAATTTTACCTTGTTGGAGCTCAAGATCAGTGGTCCAACAACTAAGTTACCGATCGCTCTGTGGATCAAACTTAATCATAAAGCTTGTCAAAGTTGGTCTTGGTCTGGCTTTTGATGCTCCAATCGACCTGGAATTTTTTTTTTTTTTGACTCATTTGAGTGTGATGGTGTGGGGAAAGGTTAATTTGGCTTTGGTGGAGGTTTGGTGAGATTGGATGGATGAACCTCTCGGGTGTGGGTGGAGCTTGGTCTCACTAGTGGTTGACTGAACGGGGAACTCGAGAGAAGGCTTGGGACTATGCAAAATCTTCTATGGAAGGTCCCTATGAAGTTTGAATAGATGGGGAGGAGTATACTCTCATCCTAACTAAACTAAGGTTCAAGATTAGCTCAACCTTTGGCAGCCGTCCGACCAGAGTTGATGGCCAGAGGTGGTAGTGGGCTGATGAGGTGGACTTGTTTGAGTGGCCAAGTGAGTTTATTGGGCTTCCATGGAGTGTACACTCCTCCTTATGTGGACCAATGGCCAGCCATGGGTAAGGATAGCCTCTCTTGGCTAAGGACTGGACCCAACAACTTTGGGTTAGGTTGGGTTGGTCTATGTCCAAAGAAGGCCAAAGGTGGCCACCAAGAGTGGGAAAAGTGGAGTGCCCTTCCAAATGAGGATTTTATCCTATTTGGAGGGCTTGGTTCAATTGAGTTGACCCAACTCTAGTTCACCATGAGTTGGGTCTACTTGGGCAGATTCATGGGGACCTAAAAGTGAGTCATGCCAAGTTTGGTTGGGTTTAGACTTGGTTTTATTGGGTTTGACTCAATTTGATCCATGTAGGTTAAATTGGATTCATTTGGGCTAAGTTGACCATTTGACCAAATTGGGTCAATAAGGGACTTGGGTTATGTTCCATTGGTCATTTGGAATGAGTTGGTGTAATTGTTTGGTCCAATTTGAATTAGATTTGGATTTGGTTCATGTGAGTTCACTTGAAATAAGCTAAGTTGACTGATTTGGTTAGATTGGTCAATTTTATTTGAGTGAGGGGATGGTTCATGTTCAATTGGTTATTTGAGATTGGTTGGAGGTGTTGAATTGAATTGATTTTAGAAATCAAGATGTGATTTGTCTCAATTCGATCCTTTAGGTCAAATTGGGTTAAATGGGTCAATTGGCTTGCTTTGACCAAATTGGTTTCACTGGGTGATTGGATCATATTCAATACTTTATTGGTGATGGATGAAAATCATTGGTTGCAATCAATTTGGATTAAGATATGATTTGGCCCAATTTGACTAATTAGGTCAAATTTTCTTAGCTTGGATTAAGAGCCAAATTAGGTTGGCTTAGTCCAATGAATTGCAATTGATGATCAATGATGATCTACAATCATTAAAGCATATATTGAACAACTTAATTTGATCCAATTGAAGTTTAATCTCATTAAGCTATTTAGGTCAACTTGGGTCAAGTGGTTTGATTGAATGGATTTAGTTCAATTGAAGCTATATAAGCATTAGTCGTCCAAAGTCCCAGTTAGGAGATTAGATACATTAGATTTGCCTTATGTTAAGAAAGGTAGAGGTATATCAAAAAATACATGGTTAAGATGTATAAAACATGACCTTAGTATACTTGAATTAAATGAAATTTGACACATAATAGGACACAATGGAGATGAAGGATTCATGTAGCCGACCCCACTTAGTAGGATAAAGGCTTGCTTTTATTAAAGTTATATAAGAGTTGGAATGAGTCCAATGATGAATTTAAAGTTGATTGATGGCTTTGATTGCAATTGACTTGAGTTAGATTGAGTTTTGACTTATTTGAACCCATTAGATCAAATGGGTTAATTTGGATCAATGATTCAATTAGGTTATTTTATTTGATTGAATTGATTGTGATAAGTTTGATGTTTAGTTGAGTGTTTGGAATGATCAAGATGTTGAGGTTAGGTTCGATTGGTTTGAATCAAGTTGAATAAGATTTTGGTCTTATGAAGTTCAAATAGGTTAACTTGAGTTAAAACCTGAGTTGGTTTGGCTTAGAGCTTGGATAAGATTCAATCAAGTTTAATTGGATTCAAATGAGTTTGGGTATATTAGATTTCAAATATGGTAGTTTGGCATTGGGTTTGGTCTTCCTCAGCTCAAAGATTTTAAGTTGAATCACCTTACCCTCTTTAGCTAAGTTGAACCAAGATGGATCAAATTGAGCCTAGATTGAATTGGTATTTTATCTTGTAGCCTGGATTGTAATCATTTGGTTTAGATTAATTTTGACCTCACTTTATGGTGAGTTCTCAACCTCCTCTTCTTAGACTTAGGAGTCTTCTAGACAATAAGACTTCTTTAATCACAAGACACTTCTAGTGATTAGGTGAACACTTAATCTAAACCTAGAGACTTAGAAGGGTTAATCATAGATTAGGTTGTACCTTATGGATTAAGATAACCTTCCTACCCCACTACCCAAATCCAATATAGATTCACCTATCAAATTTACAATCAAACTCAATTTCAAATCCAAATCCAAATTCAAATTCAAATCCCAAATCAAATTATTGAAGCCCATGATCGAATCCAAAATCAAAATCCTTCCTAAGCCCTATAATTTATCTTATGGACTTGGCCTTAGCCAAAATTCCATCGAAATCAAACCAAATTCAATTGATTTTCTCTCAAATCAATCATTCCATCAATCACCATTCCAAATATAAATGAAATATACAATCATCAAGCCAAATCAAAATCAACCCAAGCCAAACCTAACTTAGCCCATTTGATTAGAAATTTATAAATGAACCAAAACTCATTTGAATCCAAACCAATTGCAATTGAATTTATATATCAATTCTAAATTTATATATAAACTCAACTAAATCAATCTCAACCCAAAATCAAGTGGAATAAACCCAAATGGCTCACTTGACCCAAAGTGACTAATTTGACCTACATGAATTAAAATCTAATTCAATCCAAATCAAAGTGAATTAAGTCAATTCAAACTTTATGATATGATTGTTGATCATCCTAGGTTGGCCAATTATCATAAACTAGATCAAACCAAGTCAACATAGCCCTTTGACCAAGTCAACCTTTTAACCCATATGAACCCAAACTAACCAAATTGCAACCTAAGCCAAATCCATTGAAACCAATAATTCAAATCAACCCAAAACTAACATTTGAACATGAATTGATCTTCAATTGAGCCAAATCAAACCCTATTGGCCCTCTTAACCCAAGTTAACCCAACTTGACCTAAAGGGTCAAACCAACCTAAAACCCAACCAAATCCAAATTCAACTCAACCAATACTCACAACACATTCCAAATTATCAACCAAATTGAGTCAAATTGGTTAACTTGATCCACTTGACCTAAATGAACTCAAATGAACCAAAATCAAATCTAAATGAAATTAAACCAAACCAATGACACCAAAACATCCTAAATTGTCATATGAACTTGACTCAATCCTTAGTTTGACCCAATTTGACCAATTGGTCAACCTAACCCAATTTGACCCAATTTGAACCAAAGGAACTCCAAATGACATGAAGTTTGGCCCAACTCACTTTTGAATCATTTCAAATCTTCCCAAATCATATCCAGTGCCAAATGACCACTCTAACCTTGGTCTAAGGGTATCACAAAAGATGGAACACCCATGTAAATGATCATTTCTCTTCCTTGGCCACTTAGCACTCATCGATTGGTCCATCTAGGCTCCAAGAACACTGACCAACCTTGCCCAAGAGGTGGTTGGGATAGCCATGACTCATGGGGAGGTGAATTCACCTCACCTCCCCCATTGGAATACTTGGCATCAAAGACCTCCACTTCTCCTTGCTATGACACACACTAATCCCTCTTGGCCAACCAAATTAAGCCACTTTGGATGATTCCCTACCATTCCCAACCACCCCAATGTGAAAATAAAGTTTTTTTGATGAGAATAGATGCAAAATTGAGCCTATTTGGATGAAATTTCATTCCATTTCATGAAAATCTTGTATAGCCCGCTAGATTTTCACTATTTCGGACGTCGCTCCATCCATTTTTGGGGAAGAGAAGCAGCAGCTGTCTGATCTTTCATTCAGAGAATCGGATGGATGGGATTAGATGCTATCCATGCAATTTTGGCCCTTTAAGATATCAGATTTGATCTGGACTATTTGATCAGAACCACATTTTTCTGCGGCATCCCCTTGCATTTCTCGCTCAAACGTCGCATGGCCTAATCACGCGGTGCCTTGTGGCACCGCGCACCATGCAGAACCATGCGACCAATTGTGTGGTGTTGTGTGGCACCTCGTTGTAACATCAGCGTTGCATGGTGGTGACTGGGATAAGTAGGAAATTCAGCCTTTTTTAGATTTTAAAAATTATTTAAATCACCTAGAAATTCATAAATTCATACAAAATAAAATACTTGACTAAAAATTGCAAACAAAGGCTCATTGTATTTATCTTTTGAGAGGAATCCAACAAATCTAAAATCTCTAATTTTAACTAATTATATTTTGAGCTTAATTTAGATTTTAGTGAAAATCAAATTTTATTAATTAAGCAAAAATACATATCATATTGATTTAAAATTTTCAGGGATTGAAACTAATATTATAATACACCAATCATAAAAGTTTCAAGTCAAAAGAATTTCTAACTTGGGAGATATTATATTCTGAAGCTCAAATAGTCTATTTTAATAAAATAAATTAATAGACTTTATAGAAACCATGAAAAATCATTTAAATGAGTTGAAACATTGGAAAGTTATAAAAAATCATAGAAAAATCTTTAAAATTCAAATAAATCATTTTGAAGGTATTTAAGAGAGGAATGTATGAAAAACATCCTTAATTGATTTTGAATAGTGATTAGAACTTAATTAGTGTTTAATTAAAAACTTAATTACCTTAATTACTCCTTAATTAATTAATCAATTAAGCTTAATTTTTTGAGATTATTTAGGGGGATGACCTCTACCTCTCCTAATTTTCTTAGGATATATTGGTTACTTAATTAGAGAATTAGCAAATTAAACCTTAATTACTCTCCAAACTTGATTAAGGGTTAATTAATCACATGAACTGTAAATTAATTAATTAATTGGGATCATTTTTCTCTATTTCATAATGAGGAAACTTAGGCATTAAATTGGGGCCTCTCTATTAATCTTTTCCTAAGTCTATTTCATTTGGAGGATAGTTAACCCATGTGACAATTAAGTGTAAAATTAATTAAATGATTAATGATTTCATTAATCTAATTAAAATCTAAAACACATCAGAACCTAATTAATCAATTTATGGGTAGATCTTTAGGTGTTCAATAACCTAAAAATGTTTAAGAAAATTATGATTAACCCATGTGTGGGAAAACCATAAAAGTACTTAATTAAATTCTTTAATCTAATTAATTATTAATTATGAGCTAATTGCATTAGGCCCTTTTATTTCTTAGGATCATTGTAAGTTATTTTCTATGCATATCATGTTGGCTCATACTTATTTAATTAATTACTTTAAGAAACATAGGCATGGGTTAATTAATGGATTTAATCCATAAAATCCTTAATCACATCCCATTAAACCAAATTAATTTACAAACATGGGAATTGGTTAGAATCATCAAAATCTTCTCTTCACATTCATTAAATCAAATTGAAACATGAAAGTTAAAATTGACATAAGAAACTTTGGTTTGCATGAAAATATTTTATTTAGTATGATTGTTCTTAGGAATTAACTTAATTAAATGAGCTCATGTACTTATGTTCAAGTATTCCTTTCCAATCATGCTAAATGTTGTATGTTATTTGAAATCATGCATTCATGTCTTTCAAAAGTAAATCAAATGAAAATTTTTTATGTTAAGCTTGCATGTGTTAAATTAAATTTATAATATGTTTGGCTATTATCAGTATTAAATCAAAGTTATTTTCAAAATTTTATAAGTTAACTATAATATTTAGAGTGATAATAGCTATAAATATTTATAAGCTTCCATGTGTCTATGGCTTAGAACATGTGATATGGAGTTCTCTTTCTTTATTCTATATGGATTTACATAAAGTTTGAATGTTAATCAGTTTATTGTCCATTTAAAAAGGACATAACATTTATTTGAATTCATTCCTACATATTTATATGTTATAATTTAGATCAAACTTTAGCACACATGTATAAATAATTCAATTGAAACAAATACAACTTTTGCATGATTTTCCATTATTGTAGCCATTTGTACATTGATGTGTATTCAAAAATAGTGGGTATATCTAGTTTGCACATTCCGGGGATGCAAGGCTTTAAGTAGAACCAAGGATGTCCTTACCTCACTCCCGTAGTTTAACAATGGAGAAGTACTTGCTTAAAATATTTATACACTTGTATGTGCATTTAGCTAATGAATGAAAATCTTTTTTTTAACTTTAATAAATAATTCAATTGAATGAAATGCAACTTTTGCATTATTTTTCATTCTTATGGTCATTTGTACATTCATGTGTATTCAAGAATAGTGGGTATATCTAGTCTAGACATTCAGGGATGCATGGCTTTAAGTAGCCCCAATGAGATCTTTACCTCACTCCCCTAGTTTAACAATGGCAAAGTATTCACTTAAAACTTTTATACACTTGTATGTGCATTTAGCTAATGAATAAAAATCTCCTTCCAATTAAAAGAAATACAACTTTGCATGATTTTTCCATTCTTGTAGTCATTTGTACATTCATGTGTATTCAAGAATAGTGGGTATATCTAGTCTAGATATTTCGGGGATGCGAGGCTTTAAGTAGCCCTAAGGAGGTCTTTATCCCACTCCCCTGGTTAACAATGGCAAAGTACTTGCTTAAAACTTTTATACACTTGAATGTGCATTTAGCAAATGAGTGAAAATCCCATTTTCTACAAAATACACATATGCATCTTTCATTTAAAGTGTGCTAAAAGAAATATATTGCATTTGTAGGTATACTTAGGATTTAATATCATATGCATGTTACATGTGATGGAAAGGAATGATTAAACATATATCATGTGATAGTAATTCAATCAAATTAATCTTAAGATGCCATTCATATTGAATGAAATCATTTAAAGTGAACTTAAACTTAGGATTAATTTAAAATGTGTAATAAGCCATTCACTAAAGAGAACTAAGTCAAAATAACATGCTTTAGAAAGTAGCTTAAGGTAGGGATGAAAGATAGCAATTCACTTTCTTCTCTTTACAACACTTAGTTGTTAAGTGTATGATCATATGAAACAAATCAAATCACAAATTAAAATTTGCAAATTAATTAAACAACTTAAAGTGAAACCACCCCTTATATAAAAGTTAAATATTTCCACCCTTAGAAAATTACAACTCTAAAGCCTAATTAAGGCATACCACACAGGCCTTAATACACACACATTAGATTAAGTAATCACTTCTAGCCTTATGTTAGGGCGGTGCATGGTTTGATGTATGTTTTGTTTTGTGATGCAATATTTTAGACTGGATGTTAGGGTGTATACTTCGTAGACTAGATGGTAGGCTGTAATTAGCCTAAACATATTTTCTGCAGGGGATTATGCTTAAGAGGTTGCTTAAAAATAAATATAAATGTTCTCTTCACAGGTTTCTTAATCCCTAAGCATAATCCAACTTAGGATAGGTGGGCTTGGTTACCTATGTGCAAGGTGTTAAGTCCAAATTATAAATATAACTACTTGGGATTACATGTGTGTTTAGCTAACACTCATTTTACAGGCATAGTTAGATTTACTTTTCCTATTTTTAATACAAATTTGTAATAGGAATTAGGATTAGTGTTATGGGGATTAGGAAGAACAGTGGCTAGAAGGCTTTACCAGAGGCTCTGTGATGCCTTTGAAGTGGAGAAAATCAAATTAAAAGGAGAAGGAAGAGACATGAAGAAATGAAGGAGATATGAAGATATGAAGACCCACCATAGCCTTTATCATTTGTGAATTATAATTATTATTTCATTTTTTTTGGGTTACATAAGGATAGAGCTCGGCTACCCATCTTTTCTTTTCAGGTTGTACGGCACCATCGCACCAGACTCTTATTCTCTTATGCTTGTTATAAAATTGATTAATGTTATGTTTAGCTTATGCATTAGAAATGGCATGACTTTTCTTAGTTTCTTACATGATTAATGTTTGAATGTGTGGCCTAGATGCGATTAGGCTCTTAGAAAAAATTAATTTTTCTATCCCAATTAATCACTCTTCACTAAAATTTTCTACAATTCATAACCTCAAATAAAGCCTAAGACATAAATCAAGATAACTAAAGATTTAGAAACCCCTTAGCTAAATGTTGTATGTTTAACATTATGCATTCATATTATCTCACTCTTGTTAACAGAGGGTTTCCATCCTTGCACGATAGGGGAAAACTTCACTTTTGAGGGTCTCCTCTATGATGGAAAACACCTCTTTCTCATTGATTTAGCCTATAATCAATTTCATCATGCTTTTAGGCATAATAAATCCTATGGCCTTGGTCAAAATGAAGTGTCCAAAATTAAATAAAATTTGAAAAGATTTGCATTTGTAGATTAAGTCATTACTTATACCACTCATGCTCTAGTCTCTTAGGAGTGGGTTTAAGGACTTTAGTCTCTTTCTAAATAAATAACAGCCTAACTAATCTTGCAATTTCATAAGACTTGCCTACATGGATTTAAAATCATAGAAGTTAGCTGGCAGCCACTCTAGATAGTTGTAAGCCCAGCAGTCGGGTGGTTTATCCTCTCTTGAGGAGGTAAACTATATACCCATCTTCGCTTAGACTTAGGTCATGCTTTGGCTTATGCTAAAGCTCTCTAGATCTAAGATCTGAGGAAGCTATTTCCTTCAGGCTATAAGCATAAATCTCTCCTCTTAGGCTTTTCACAACTTTGTGTTGATGGATTATAAGCCTTAGCAATCTAATAAAATTCAACTCTAACAAAATAATTCTCTTCACTTTTAAATATATAAAGCCCAACAATATGATAGATTGGAATGCTCACTAGGTATCCTAGTATCATGAGCATTCCTTACTCATATCTTTTAGCTTCGATAATAAGTCTTCTCCTCGAGTTTTCCCACTTGATTTTCCAATCCAACTAATCCTTTGATAGTTTAGCCTTAAAATATTTGGAGACTTTAATTTTTACTTTAATCTAGAGTATTCCTAATGGATTCCCATTCCTTAGGATGTAATTAACTATGAGGGCTTGCCTCCATAGGGAAATTAATGGACCCGGCTTAAAATAAACCATATTTTACTTTTCCATTTAAAGTAGGGGAAAATCTCTAGTATATTCGAAGACTCATCATGCCTTATGAGTCATTATTAGGTGATTAGCTCCATTATAGGGTGATGATTTCTATCTTTTGAGATAGTGCATCATTATTGAAAATAGATATGCTTATTATGTTAGTTTATAACCTTAATCGAGGGTGCTCTCTTTCTACAATAAGAGGGAAATATATCAAATAGATATGTCACATACACCTCTAAGTCAACTATGGAGGCTTGCATCGATAGAAAGTTGAACCCAAATCAAAATAAACCCTAGCATAAATATTAAAGGAAAATTGGTTGAATATATATGCCAATCTACCTCATGAAAGAACATACTCATGCCCATCTTATCCAAAGATGATGAAACACATCCATCTCAGCACTATGAGGGCATATCCCTTGGCACCTTGGTGTTGTATCATGTCACATTGATGTTGTGGGGGAGATGCTCGAATATTTTATTTTTGAGAGCTTAGTGCATTGGCGGTGGGTTCATGTGCCTCGGTGCTATGGGGGCAATCCCCTGGCCCCTTGATGCTAGTATCATTCTGCCTTAGCATTGTTCGGTAGATCTTAGAAGATTTTATTTCTGAGAGCTTGGTGCATTGGTGCTAAGTGGGTAGATCCTCTAGCGCCTTAGCACTGTGGGGAAGATCCCTGAAGATTCATTTTGAGCTTTGTGCCTCAGCGCTGGATTCTAGCACCTCGGCACTATGGTTGCAAATCCCCTAGCACCTCGGAGCTGTGGGGTAGATCCCCACAGATTTCATTTTTGAGAGCTTGGTTCCTCGGCACTGGAATCTAGTGCCTTGATGCTAAGGGGCAGATCCCTTAGCACCTTGGCACTGTGGGGCAGATCCCTGAAGATTTCATTTATGAGAGCTTAGTCCTTGATGCTATGAGGGCAGACCCCTTGGCGACTCGGTGCTGGCACCATGGCTCCTCGACCATGGCTCCTCAACTTTGATGCTATGATGACTTGGCGCTATGGGATGGAACTACATGTATTAAATCAAATTCTTGAATATTTATGTGATTTATAGAAAAAAAAATTAGTAGAATGACACTTTAGCAATACTATGTTTTAATCAATTTAGTGCAAAGCACTCTTCTCCCTTATTTCGGATCTAAGATCATTGGAGGGGAGGTTTTTTCTCATGCCAAAACTAAATTTGATAGCAAAGGGTCTTCAGATTTCTAATTTCTAGAGTCTGCATCATTCCTTTTACTTGGAGGAAGAAATCCTCTAGCGATGGCTTCTTAGAAAGAAAGAGTGAATGCAAGTAGGAAGAGAGAGAGTTTGGTGGGAAAGAGAGAACCTTCAAGAGTAAATTAGACACCCCTATTTATAATAGTATTCCCTATAACTATTCCCTATCAACAGTCTATACAGTACATCGGCACCAAGATCATAGTTTCATGGAATTGTGGCATAATTTTGGCAGCTATCCTTCTAGAAGGTTATGGCAGCATCAGCACTACAAACATAGTGTCAAAGTGCTATAAAATGAATTATTATTATTATTTATTTATTTTCTTATTTTCTTATATGTGAACATGTTTGATTATTATGTTTATATTGATTGTGCAATAGAAATGGCATACTTTTCATAGGTTTCTTAAAATGTGAATGCGTAATGTGTGGACTGGATGTGATAGGCTCTTTATGAAAAATTACTTTTCTTACCTTAATTCAACAACTTTAACTAAAATTTAAGCAATTCATAACCTCACCATAAAGCCTAGGATTTTTAATCAAGAAATAAAATATTTAATAACCCCTTAACTATATGGTTGCACATCATAACAGAATGCATGCATATTATTTTACTCTTGAAAATAAGGGATCTTCATTCTTGCATGATAGGGAACAAGCTTGATCTATGAGAGCAACCCCTTGTAGTGGAAAACACTCTTTCTTTCTAATTTAGCTTATAACCAATTTTCATCATGCATTTAGTCATAAACTCTCCCAAGCCTAAATCTAAAATGATGAGTCAAAATGAAATAAAATTTGTAAAGTTTGTTGTATTAGTTTAAGTCATAACTTTCATACCAGTCACATCTAGTCTCCTGCAGAGTGAGTTTAATACTCCAGATTCTTTCCTAATTAATAATAGCATAGCTATCTTACATTTACATTAGATTAGCCAAATGGTTGTAAGTCTAGAAGAGTCAGGATCGATTCATTCTCTCCATTGGAAGTGAACAAATATATCCCATTTCTCAAAGTAGAATTAAGTCAAGTTGTTGGCTTACGCAAGAGCATTTTGGATGTAGGTTCAGATGCTATCTATTTCTCCTTCACTATGAGCATAAGTCCTCACCTCTTAAGCATTTTTATAACTTGGTGTTGTTGGAATTTAATTTCTAGCTTTCTAATAAAATTTCAACTCAAATAAATATAATTTCTCTCCTTCAAAGATATAATGCCTCATTATATGATAAAGTGAAGCATTCACTAGGCTTCACTAGTATCATGGATGCTTCCTACACATTCTCCTTCAGAATCCATTAAGAACTCTTCCCATTTGAACTCTTCCAACTTGATTTCCAAAATTACTAAATATTTGATACCAAGCTTTGAAATTTATAGAGATGTTAGCCAATCACTTTAACCAAGAGTATTCTCAAAATATTCACATTCTCTGAGATATAATTAACTATGAGGGTTTGGCTCTATCTGAAACTTAAGAACCCTTAAAATAAATTATGTTTTACTTTATTAATATAGAATATGTGAAAATTCTCTAGTATTGTAGACCCATCAGTCTTAACAGTCCTTATTTGATGATTAAGTCCATTAAAGAATGATATCTCTACCTCCTGAGGTAGTATATTATACTTGATCATTTTAATAAGTACCCCTTAAGATCTGTGTAGTGCCCCTCATCATTTTTTTAAACACCACGGGTTTTTCTCTTTTGTTGAAGAGAGAAAATATAAACTTTAAAAATCTCTAATCATTTTATATATCATATGAGACAATGACATAAAAGAGGTTTTAGCTATAAATGATTAGTCTGAATCTCTCTAATACAGAAAGAAGTTGTATGAGCTCTACAGGCCATAGTACCTCTCTCAAGCTTTTGGAGATGTTGAAGGGTAGCTTCTTGGTCATAGACTAATGAAGAAAGAGTATGCTCAAGTTTGAACACCTAAACATCAATCTATGAGCAATCCTCTTTTATAGAGGTGATAGCTTGTCAGACCATAGATCTCCTCTCAAATAGATAGTGTCTCCTCAACTATAATTCTCTCAATTCAGTAGATATATTGAGGAGTTCAACCTATGCTTTGGAAAGCTCTCTTTGGTAGGATCTCAAGGCTCTAAGAGTTTGTTTAAGATCTTGGCAAACTAGAGAGACTTGATGTGAAGTAGTTCTGAGAGAGGTCTCTTAATAGTGATTGTATCTAATAAGACCTCCTTATAAGTTGTGCATAAAGAAAATATTCTAAACTGAACATCTCTGCATAGAAATTCCAAAAGTTGTAGCTCTCCTGCTTCAAGACTCTAGGTGGCAGCATAATCTAATAAAAAATTCCCCTCCACACAAAAGCAAGAAAGCTTAGGTAAAACTTTCATATCAACGCTCAAAAGTAGATGATGTAATGCTATCACTATATGACATATGCTCTTTGAAGAGCCGCAATGTAGTGGATCTAAAGGCCTATGATGTATTCTAGAGGCCAAGCATGAGATCCCCAGACTAGATAATTGCCTTTGAGTTGTATAACTCAAACTAGGAATAGGATGACTCTCTACATAGGAGTTAACATTTAAAGAATAATCCTAAGCATCACTTACTATCACCCAAGTCGAATCTGATAAGAGTGGCATGGTTAATCATATAAATGACAAACTCTTCTGTATGTGGGTCTTCAATATACATATGATCACTACTAAGAGGCAGGGTAGATACTGGAAAAACTGCACTAGTATCTATCGATAATACTAATTTGGCATCCCTCTCTATCTGTCATGTTGGAGGCTTAACTACTACTAAAGGAATGGGAATATAAGTATAATCATTGTCTCTGCTACTCCCATATCATAACCAGCTAACAAAGGATTGTGAATATCTCTATCATCTCTCTCTTAAACGGGTGAAGCCTTATATCATCGCTTCCTACTACTATCTCGTTCATCTAATGATCTCTTAGGAATATGAGTTGCATGTCAGGGGGAATGCGACTGTCATGCCGGTCTAGCTCTTCCTAATTTGCGATTATATGTATGAAAGCCTAGTTCCAAGAATGAAGAGAAAGTATGGTGGGTCCATAATAATCATAGGTGACTTACTCATGTGCAAGCCTCCTGCATAGTTACATAGAATCTAGAACTAGTCCCTAGGAAAAGTGAGAAAGCCCATGTTATAGAGGCTGCTAAACCAATAGACAATGGAAGCATCCCTAGGGAATGAGCATATGTTATATCTAATATTTGTTGTAGTCTATATATGGGCATAGCCTGAGTGAAGCCATACTTCATAGCCACTCTGTTGGGATTGTATCCCTTCAAGATCACAGACTTATGATGTCAATAAGAAAGCTAAACATGTTTCACAATGAGATATTCTTTTATGCATCTATATCTTGTCTTTGATAATAGTAAAGCTTTCTATTAGTAAGAGAATCTATAAATCTATATCCCAAGTTCTGAGCAGGCAGGTCATGAAAGGATGATCTATGAATGATTTGAAAATGATCAGTCATGCGTGATGGAGCGAACATGAAAGTCTAGATTTGGTGCCTATCTAATGCAACTGTAGCTCTACTCAATTGTATAATTAGAGGGAATCATTGCACTCTAAAGTAGGGTGATATCTTAGGACAATTGAAAGCTCCTAAAATATGTGCATGATCCTATCCATGTAAGTAGTGTTAAAGAGAAAATACATCATAGCATCGTGAGTCAATCATAACACTCACTCTGCCTAATCCATGGTATAGGTAGGCTAATGATGCAGGTGCTAGAGCTACCCTCTTATAATGAGCAAGTTAACTGGGCATAAAAAGATTGAAAAGATGAAAAATTCTGTTGTGACCTAGAAACATGAATTAGCACAGCTAAGAGGCAATCAAAGTCACTAAAGATAGCTCCTCATCAATATCTGATGCTAGGATTCACCAAAAATTGACTCCCCCTTAGGCTTAAATCTGGCATTGAATAACTTCTTAGATGGATAAAATCACACATCAAATGGATAATCCAATCATGCAAAATGAGGTAAACATACTGCAAAATTGAGGAAACTCTTGGACCATGTGTCTAGAGTAACCTTGCCCCATCACCTAAGGCCTAATCTCCACTCTCTTAATAGTCTCTGATAGTGAGCTAGAGTGCAATGCAGATTTGAAGAATATGCACGATTGCCTCTCCTATGCTAGCCAGTTGACTGACACTGAAAGAGCTCATGATCTGGAGGAATGAACTCTTCGTAGGGAATGCTTATAATAGGAAGACCTACTATATCATGTATGTTTGCTAAATTAATTGCCATCTCATGTGGAGCAATCCGGTAGGTATTGATGATACTATCTCAATATTTTGTTATACTCTGTATCGAAGTAATTGAAAGATAACTGCAGTCAAAAAGTGATGTGTAGACTATTTGAGATATGCCAGCTCTCTTGAGGATGTCACGATGCTTATGTAGATTATGATGTGCCCAATATACATAGCCACTAACAGCTAACAATGGTGTGCTAAACATTGAGTTTGGGTCCCAACCTTCTACCTCATGGTGTAATATATGATAACCCAAAATCCTAATTGTGCCTGCAAAAGGAGCAATATCTATAACTAGCCAAAGTACATCTTGATCCCCAAAGCTAAGGCGATCTGTGACTGCTATAAAGGAACATCATAACTATGCCTCAGCTTTAAATTGATCATACAATCAGCATCTCATGGCTTGATGGAAGCTCTGAATCAAGAGGTAGAATGCGTGATGATCGAGCAAATGAATCCTAAAAAATATCCCTGCCCATCAACATATCTTGATGCCATGGTGACTGATCATCTGATTTGACTGAACAATGTGGATCATAAGCATCAATAATGGTCCATATATACTCTCAGTGGGCTCAGTAGGAGACAAGCCATCTAGCATTTTTTTAAGAAAACATTATAGCTAATTTGTTGTAAATCTAGAAAAGAGAAGTATGTAAATTTATAGGCATTAGAAAAGCAGTAGTATCTAAATTTGTAAATGAATTGTGCTTGTAGGATTTGATTTAGTCTTCTCTAATTTTATAGAGTTTAGATTTATTTTTTAATTTAATGCTTCTTTGATTATATTGAATTTAGATTTATATTAGATCTGCCCCTTTGGACATGATAAATTCTAAATTTCATGTTAGATCTAGCCCTTTTGGGCATGATGGATTCTAAACTTATGTTAGATCCAGCCACTTTGGGCATGATGGATATGATTTAACCCTTTTTGGCATCATAGATCTTAATTTAAATTTAGATTTGGCCCCTTTGGTATGAGGCATATTATTTTAAATTAAGGTCCATCACTTTTAGGCAAGATAAATTAGATATAGCCCCTTTGGGCATGAAAGATTTTATTTTAAATTTTGATTGGCCTTTTTGGGCATGATGGATCTTATATGGCCTTTTTGGGCATGATGGATCTTATCTGGCCTCTTTGGGCATGATAGATCTTATTTTAAATTTAGATCCAACTTTTTAGGCATGATGGATCTGATCCGGCTCCTTTGGGCATGTTGGATCTATTCCAGCCCTTTTGAGCATGATGGGTCTGATCCAGCCCTTTGGGCATAATGAATCTTGAATTAATTTAGACCTAGCTCCTTTGGACATAATGGATCCGATATGTCTTTTTTGGTTATGATGGATCGCATTCAACCCCTTTAGGGTATGATGGATCTTAATTTAAATTTAGATTTGGTCCCTTTGGGCATAATGGATCTTGATTTAAATTTAGATCTAACCCCATTTATTTTTAGCGAAATTTCTTGAGAAATTTAATCAACTTTTGTTGAATGCTTCTACGAGACCATTGGCTCTTAGATTATATATTAAATAATATCATTAATCTATCTTATATTTCTTAATGAAGTGATAAATTTTCACCCCTTAAAGACAGTGCCATTATCGCATATGATTCTTCAAGATGCTCTAAATCAATAGATGATGTGATTTTAAAAAAAATTAATTATATTACTTTAACTTCATTTAATGGAATTACTTCAGCCCATTTGGAGAAGTAATCAGTGGCAACTAAGATGAAATGATGTCTCCTAAATGATGGAGGATCTATTGATTATGTCAGTTTCCCAATTTTTAAATGGCTTTGATGCTACTATTGGATGTAAGTGATTATGTGGTCAATGCAATGTGCCTGCATATATTTGACACAGATAACATCTTTTGGCATGTTTAATGTAGTCTTGAACCATACTGGGCCAATAATCTCGCATTCATTTAGGACCAGATTAGTGTGCACCGCATAACCCTTCGTAGACTTCAACAATTACCATTTTTGCTTCATCTGGTCCTAGGCATCGCAACTACATTTGGTTGAATGAGTGCTAATATAATGTATCATTCACAAGATCATATTGTAGAGCTCTTTATGATATTTAATGAGCCTTTGATTTATCTTTTTATAATCTGCCACCTTTAAGATAGATGATGAATAGCTCTCGCTAGTCATCTTTTCTATTAACGTTGAAATCTATCAATTTTCTTTAGCTTTAAAGGCTTATAAGAGGGTTAGTGTCAATTAAATCCTTCTTTAGACTATTATTGTAAATGGCTCTCCTTGAGGGTCTATTGTTTTTTAGCCAATTTGGCTAATGCGTCAACTTTGCCATTGTCCTGACATGACACCCTTGTAATTGTTACTTCTGAAATTTATTTCAGAAGCTCTAAGATATGCTTATGATAAAATTCCAATTCATGCTTGTTTATCTTGAAAGTCCTAATTTTTTGTCGAATTATGAGTTGAGAATCTTTGTAAATATGAATCTTCTTAATTTTTATGTTAATTGCTAGCTCTAAACTTGCAATTAATGCTTCATATTCAACTTCGTTGTTGGTTCAAGTTTCAGTTAAGCTATATGAATATTGGAGAATACCGCATTATGATGTCACAAATATTAAGCCAATTTCAACATGTACTATAGGTAAATTTGGTAGTTTAGTTAACCTTATTGATGAAACCCCATCAAAGTAGAGCTCCCATTCTTATGAATGTTTAGCTTCTTCCACTTCGAAGATTTATTCATCAGGCAATTCATTATTGAGTGGAGAGTTTGCTGGTAAAGGATGAGCATCAAAAAATTCAGTCAAAACTTGCCATTTTATAGCCTTTTATGGGTCATATGTTATATCAAAATCGAAGTAATAGGGTGCCCATTTAGCTAAGCATCTAGTAAGGGTAGGTCTAGTCATTGAGAATTTAAGAGGGTCAACTTTAAATATCAAAGTTGTTTTATATGATAGCATATAGTGCCACAATTTTTGAATAGCAAATATCAATGCTAAACATTACTTCTCAATAAAAGAATATCTTATTTCAGCTCTTATCAGACATCGACTTATATAATATATGGCATTTTCCTTCCCTTCTTCATTATTTTAACCTAACTACTAATGCTGACCCTTTTAAGGCTATGTTGATCACATTTTTAGAATGAGCTCTCAACCCCTCCATCTTAGGCATAGGACTTCTCTTAGACTTCAAGGGATCCTTAGTCTTAAGATGCATATAATGATTAGGTGGACACTCAACCTAGCCCTAGAGACTTAGAAGAGTTAGCCATAGAAATAGGTCATGCCTTAGGGGTGTTAGAAAAATTTGCCTACCGTATAATTTGGACCACATTCCTCACTTCCTTCCTTCAAGTAAAATTCCTAATCAAATCAACATCAAACCTAAATCAATTCTAGCTCAATTGATTTTCTCCAAACTCAAATCAATTCTACATGATTGAAACCCATGATTGAAACCTATGATTGAAACCGATGATTGAAATTCTAAACACAAAATGTTTCCTAAGTCACTTTGATTTTCTCTTAAGGACTTAGCCTAAATCAAATCTAAATCAATTCAAACTCATGAAATTTTCTCACAACCCATTTATATTCTCATATATAAATGAAATATAAATTCAAATCAATCAAACTAAATCCAACAATCAAATCCAAAGTTCAAAAGTCTTTCCTAAGCACTTTGATTTTCTCTTAAGGACTTAGCCTATATCAAATCAAACCACTTCAAATCCTCAAAACTTTCTCATAACCCATTTACATTCTCATTTATATTCACAAATATAAATGAAATATAAATTCAAACAACCAAAACCAACTCCAAAGATCAAACTCAAATTCAATCAAAATTCAACCTAAGCCTTTCAAGTCAAACTCTTGAACTTAGCCAAATCAAATTCAAATCAAGCCAAACCCTTGATTTTTTTTTTCATGATTCAATCAATCCTACAATCAAGAACCCAAATATCAATACAAACTTCAATCACCAAATCAAAATCCAATTCAAAAATCAAACCCTAAATCCATTCATGTTCTTCCTTTGAACATGAAACTGTCAAATGGATCAAAACCCATTTGACTTCAAACCACTTGTAAATGGATTTATACTTCAATCATAAGTCCATATACAAGTTCAATCAAACTCAAATCAAGCTTTGACCAAGCCATTTGACTCACTTAGGCTCACTTGACCCAAAGTGACCTAAAGTATCCCTTATGAGCCAAATTCTAATCTTAACCAAATTGGATTGAACTAAGCCCATCTAAACCTCTAATCATGATCAACAATCATCATGAGATGATCAATCACTCAAATTGGGTCAAACCAAGTCAATCCTAAGAGTTGACCAAGTCAACACTTAGCCAAAATGAAATCCAACATAGCCAAAATCCACCATAGGCCAAATTGATTGAAACCATTAATCTAAGTTCATTCATGACCAATGCTTGAACTTGACCAAGTCAACATTCGAGCCTAACCTAACCCAATTGGCCACTTGACCCAAGTTGACCCAACTTGACCTAAAAGTCAAAATGTATCAAATCTTGATCTAAGCCAAATTAATTGAAACCAATGGGTCAAGTTCATTCCAGAATGATTGTTGGACTTGACCAAAATCTCAATAGGCCAACTAGACCCAACCTAGCCCAATTGACCATGAACCCAACTTGACCTAAAGGGTCATATTGAGCCAAACTCAAACATGAACCAAATTGATTGGAAACAAAGATACCCATCCATTTCATATGACCAACCATGAACGAACCCATGACCTAACCCAAATAGGTCAAATGGGTCAATTTGGTCAACTTGACCCATTTGACCTAAATGAATCAAATGAACCAAATTCAAACCTAAACCAAATTGAATCAAACCAAAGCCATCAAACCATTTCAAATGGTCATATGAACTTATCCCAACCCTTGGTTTGACCCAATTTGACCAATTGGTCAACTTGACCCAAGTTGATCCATTTTGACCTAAATGGGTCAACATGAGCCAAATCATATCAAACCAACTCCAAATTCAATGAAACTTGGACAAACCTATTTTCTCATCATACCAAACATGCCCAAACTGAAATTAAGATCAAATGACCATTTTACCCCTAGGCCATAGGGTAACTTTTGGCCAAATCACTTAGAATTTGGTCAAATCCTCTTCATAAGCACTTGGCACTCTCTTAGTGGATCAAGTGAACACTAGGGAATGTGATGCACCCAACCCAATGGGTTTAGGTCAGCCCAACATAACCCGATGGCCAAACTGACCACATGCCTTGAAATGTAGCACATGGAATCCCCCTTCCACTCAGTTCAAGCACATGGGAAGTTCACCATTCCACTCCATGGCCAAAACTGAACCACATGCAATTCAAAACAACTTAACCAACTCTTTGCATGAGGTGTATTGGATCAAAATGGCAAGGAGGCTTGCGGCCATCCGATCCTTCATGAGGGAGATATACTCCCCTAATTCAACTGAATCTTGACACTCCCTCATTCGATTAAAGCAAAGAACTCAAAGCAAGCCCTAGCTACTCTTCCCAAGCTTCTTAGAGAAAGTTTGAACTTTCCATTTCTTGATTTCTCAAGCTAAAAATAGGAGAAGAAAACTAAAATCCAATCTCACTCCATACTTAAAACCCTAATTTTCTTTCCAAGCTCCCTCAGGGACCCCAATCAAACTTGTCCAAGCCCTTTCCCAAGCTCCAAAGGCAAGAGGGTGCTAGTTCGATCAAAGCCTCAAGGAGTTCAAGGTGGAGTTAGCCTCTAGAAGTAACCACCCAATCTCAAGGCCTCAAACTCTCAACAAAGCTTCATCTCCACTAGACGAAGCTTCTCTAAGGGAATCGAGCACCGGTGATCACCTCCAATGAGATAAACCATTTTTTTGAGCTTAATCTAGTCATAGTGTGGAGCTTTGTGAAAGAAATTTTCATTGCATGATAAACTAGCCATTGGATATGATCTCCATTGTATGTGAAGGTGTGGATAAATTTTAGCCCAATCCAAGCTCCATCAAACTTGGATCTTGCCCTAGAACATGGACGGCCTCCATTGCTCACAGTGAATTATAGGGATAAATCTCTGGCCATCCATCTGCACATTTTGGATGGATGACCAAGGTTTAAACACAAAGCACTCATAGATTTACTCTTTAGAATTGTGACTTTAATCTCAGCCTTATGATCCTTGATCGATGGTTGAGGAGAAAGCGCATAGCGCTATCGCTTACGAGGTGCTATGATGTGACAACTTTATTATCCAATCCAATCACACCATGTGAAAAGTGCATGCCACGTCAGCAGCATGCATGGCGCTAACTAGATTAAACATATAATTAAGCTTTATAAATCCCTAATTAATCACCAAACCTTCCTAAATTCATATCTAGGCCTAGAAAAAATAAAAAAATTTGAAACAAATTGCACTAGAAATATAATTGAACATAGAATATTCTAAAATTAATTTTAATTAATTTTGAATAGTTTTTTCTCTGAATTTGGGTTTTATTGGGAATGTTATTTGGATAATTACCTTTTAATTACTCCATTGATTAATCCCAAACTTCTTGCATAGAATTAGAGGAATGACTTCTGCCTCCCCTAATTTTCTTGGGATTTATTGGTGGCTTAATTAGAGGAATTGCTTGATTAATTTCTAATTACCCCCCTTATATAATCAAGCTTAATTAAAGGTATAATTAGTAGTTTAACCCTATGATTGAGTCAATTAAGTCTTGATTAAGTGAATGTGAGGTTTATGGAATAATTTTGTCATACTTTCCTTAAGATATTCCCTAAACACCCCTTTTCTTCTTTAATCCATCTTTAATTAAGGATTAATTCACTAATTACCCCCTTAATTGATTTCATAAAATTCTTAAACTTTTTAGAACTTAATTAATATATCTCGGTAGATGTTTAGGTGTTCAAGAGCCTAAGTACAATTAAGAAAATTAAAATCCAACTCATATGTGTGAAAGGGGTTTTGAAAGTACTTAAGCTTAAACCCCTTAGTTTAATTAATCATTAATCTTGAGCCAAATTGCATTAGGCCCCCCATCTTTCTAGGTGCATTGAAAATTTAAATTCCTTATGATATTTTATGTCATTTCATTGGCTCATAATTATTGGATTAGTTATACTAAGGTGGTATAGGTAAGGGATAATTAACATGCTCAATTCATACTTTAATCTAATCAAAATATAAATTGGATCTAATCATCTAAAAATTGAACTTAAATATCAAACATATATGAAAATGGGTTAGGAATAGGAAACTCATTTTATATCTTTCAAATTAAATCAAACTCCAAACAAAATAAATCCTTCTTTAAAAATAATTTGATTTACTTTAAGCTTTCTTATTTCATAAGATTGTCTTTAGGAATTAATTAGGGTGGATGTGTTTACATGCTTTCATCACTTTAGTTATTTCTTAACATGCTAAATATGTATGTCAAATGAATTTCATGCATTCATGCTTTTCAAAAGAAAATTAAAATTTAAAATAAAATGTTTCTTTTATGTCAAATTGCATGTCTTGGCTAAAATAGAAATATGAGTGGCTATTATCGCTATTAAATCCAAATTATTTTAAAAATATATGAATCAATTATCAAAACTAAAATTGTGCTATTTATATTTTATTTATAAGCTTGCATGTGAAGTATAAGGATGTGCTTAGTATAGTTTTCCTTCTCCCCTCATTTAGTATAGTTTTGAATAGGATTTGGTGAAGTGTTTAGTGCATTTGAAAAGAACATAGCACTTGCCTAATTCCATTTTCTATTCATTCCTATGCTATTACTTAAGAAGGTCACTTACATCTATACATATAAATTGCATAAACAAAATAAATCAATAAATACAAACCTTTTTACACTTTCTTTTCCATTTATTTCTTTTGTATATATGCTTGTATTTAAGAAAAGTGATATATTAGACTGGACAACTCTGAGGTTGTGAGGCTTTAAGTAGCCCTAAGTAGGTCTTGTACCTTACACCCCTCGTGCTAACAATGGCACCATACTCACTTATGTCTTTCATACATTCATGTGTGCATGTGAAAATTGGATAAGAAACCCCTTTTCTACTTAATAAAAATCATGCATCATAAGCGTTTAAATTTTCATAAGTAACTTACTTAGCATTCATCATAAAGTGTGCTAAACATTTCCATTTGTATGTATAGATATGTTTAGGATTCATGCATATACATGTTATACATGTTGGGAAAGAAATGAAGTGAGGTGTGTTTTATGAATTTAATTCACTTTACTTAATCTTAAAATGTCTTTTTTTTTGAATAAGTTTATTTAGAGTTCATCTAAACTTAGGATTAATTAAAACACATAATAATACATTCACTAAATAAAACTAAAACATGAATCCACTTTAGAAATTACTTAAGGTAGGAAAGGAAAGAGAAGTTTTCTTCTCTTTCCCTCTCTTTACAACTTAGTAATTAATTATAGGATTCACTTGAACCTAATCAAAATACAAAATAAAAATAACCTAAAGCAACTAAATAACTTAAATGAAACCCTCCTTTAAGTTGAACATCCTCACACTTAGAAAACTTAAACTTTAAAACCATAGCTAAGCAACCACACAAATCTTTTAAAGCACACACATTAGGCTAAGTCACCACTTCTAGCTTTAGGTTAGGGTGGTGCATGGCTTGATGTTTGCTTTTATTTTGTGATATATTATATCTAGTCTCGATGTTAGAGTCTATGATCATAGAATGAATGGTAGGATGATTTAGTCTAATCATTATTTTCTACAGGGGGTTGTGCTTAAGGGGTGTTGTAATAATTAAAAATATAATGCTTTTGTTGTGCAGGTGCTTATACCCCTAAGAATAATCCATTAGGCTAGGTGGACTTAAGTATCCATGTGTGGGGTGCTAAGTCCAATATACATGCTTGGGATTTGAATAGTTTGTTTAGCTAATCTCTATTTTCCAGGTGTTAGTTAAATTTACTTTTCCTTTTCATGTATTTTTGCAACTAGGATTTTAGAATGATTATTATGGGGGATTAGGATGAGCATTGGTTATAAGATTTCATTAGATGTACCATGTAAAGCCTTTAGAGAAATGACATTCCAACCATCCAAAAGAATGATCCAAAAGAAGGAACCAAAAGAAGAAAAAGAAGAAATGAAGACCCCCATAACAATGAATTTCATGCTTGATTGTATTTAATTTATTTGTAATCCGGGTTGTATAAGGGTAGAGCTTAGCTACCCAATTTATTTTTTTAGGTTTGTGCGGTGTTTCCCAACCATAAATGGCATTTTAATCTTTTGTGTTAGCTTTATAAAATGCATGATGTTTTGTTTAGCTTGTGCATTAGATGGCATATTTTCTAGTTTCTTCCTTGCTTTATGTATGGTCTGGATGATGATTACACTCTTAGAGAAAAATAAATCTTCTACCAAATTAATAACTCAAAATTAAAAATAAAGAACTCATAATCTCACCTAAATCTTAGGTTTAAAATCAAGATAAAAGAATTAACAGCCCCTTAACTAGATGAGTATTATTTTATAACATCATGCATAAAAGCATATTGAGTCACTCTTGATTAAAGGTCTTCTACCTTTGCTAGAGAAACTTGGCTTGACCTTTGAGAGCCATGGTGGAAACACGCCTACTCCCTTCTCGCTGATTTTGGCCAATAATCTTACTTCTCATGCATTAGGCATATGAATCCTATAAGCCTGAGTCAAATAATTATCCAAAAATGAAAATAAAAATGTAATATAATTTGCATTAGATTTAGGTCATTACTCATACCCATACATGATCTAGTCTCCATGGTGTGAGTTTAAGGACTTAGTCTCTTTCTAAATAAATAACAGCTTAGCTATCTTGCATAAAGCATATGACTTGTCTATATATATTTAAAAAAATCATAGCGAGTTAGTTGGTAGCCACCCCCAAGCAGTTGTAAGTCCAAGCAGTTGGGTGTTTCATCTTCTCTTGTGGGGGTGAATCATATACCCATTTTTTCCTTAGATTTAGGTCGTGCTTTTGGACCTCTCCAAAGCTCCCTAGATTTAGGTTCCGAGATTGATTCTCCCTTCTATGGGCCATAAGCATAAGTCATCACCTCTTAGGCATTTTCATAACCATGTATTGTGGAATTATGAGCCCTAAATTTCTATTAAAATTTAACTTAAATAAATTAATTCAATTTCAAAAATGTAAAGCCCAACCATATGATAATTTGAGATTCTCGCTAAGTTTCCTATCATCATGAGCATCTCCTACTTATCTTCCTTCATCTTCGATAATAACTCTCTCTCTCTCTTTGAACAATCCCATTTAATCTTCTAAAATAAATTAATCGATTGATAGTCCTACCTATTGAAATCTTTAGAGATAACGATCATTTACCTTAATCAAGAGTATTCCTGAGGAAGCTTTTTTCTTAGGATGTAATTAACTATGGGGGTTTGCCCCTGTAGGGAACTTAACGAACCCGATTTAAAATAAATCCTACTTTACTTTTCCATGTAAAGCAGGAGAAGAATCTCTGGTACATATGCAGACCCATTGCCCTTAGGAGTCATTATTCAAGTGATTAGGTCCATTGTAGGGTGGTCACTCCTATCTTTAGAGATAGTACACTTCTCCTCAATGTAATCACCCTAATAATAACATATGCGGATCTACGTGGTGTCCAAATGCATCAAAGAGTATATTTCTATTATCATTTTATCTATATAGATTGAAGATGGAAGTATGTTCTTTAAAACTTTTCACCATAGGCTACTATATACAATATTATGGGTGTGCATTTTTTGGTTAAAACTGAATATCCAAACCGATCCAAATCAAATTTTTGAAGTCAGATTAGTTTTATAATTTTTTTTATTTTATTTTTGAATTTGGTAAAATTTTGATTTTTGATTTTCAATTTGATTTTATATTACCTTAATCCAATTAAACTGATTAAATTGAAAATAGCTAAAAAATCAATTTTTGAAAAAAATTTTATAGAAAATTTCTCTCAAAAAAGTAGTTTCAATGACAAATTTGCATATTATTATTTACATTTGTTAAGAGTTATTTGATTTCGTATGAAATAATTTGATAAATTGATGTAATTCTTTGATTAATAATTATTATAGTAATTTATATTTTCAAATTTTAGTTTTTTTTAAACCGAATAGAAAATCTGAAAGAAAATTATTATTTGGATTGATTTGGTTTATGTTATTGATTAAACGGATCAATTTTTTCAGATTCTATATTTAAAATTGAACAGTTTAACAAATTTCAAAACGGGTCTGTCCAAATCGATCGATTGCACCTATAAAATATTAATGGCTTTCTCATTATTAGTGCTGCCAAAATTGAGGGATGTAATAAATATTATTTTTTGCTATCAAATACTACTTGACAATCATCATCCCATAAAAGAGGTGCATCATTTTTCATCAATCAAGTGAAAGGTTGGCATCTCTCCAAAAGATTAGAAATGAACCTTCTAATGTAAGCCAATTTATTTTGTTGTGCACATAGTTGCTTCAATGTTTTAGGCATTGGCATTTTTATTATTACTTTTATTTTAGAGAGTTTAATTTCAATCCCTCTATGGCATAAAATAAGTCCTAAGAATTTTTAGATGTCACACCAAAAGTACATTTTAGCGATTCATATTTAAGTTGAAACTTCAAATTCTATCGAATATAACTCTTTAATCACTTATATGCTTACTTTGACTCTTGCTCTTGACAACCAAATCATTGACATAAAATTTCACATATCTATATATGAGGTCGTCAAAGTTATGGGTCATTTCTCTTTGGTATGTAGCGTCAGTATTTTTCAAGCCAAATAGCATCACTTTATAGCAATATATGTCAATTAATGTGTGAAAAGATGTATGTTTTTCATCTTCCAGAGCCATTTTAATTTGGTTATAGTATGATGAACTATCCATGAATGAGAACATATCATATTTTGATGTGTTATCTACTATGAGTTCTACATTGGGTAATGGGAAGTCATCTTTTGGGCATACTTTGTTTAAACCCTGAAGTCAATGTAGACATGGATCTATCCATTTTTTTTCCTTATTGGGATGATATTAGCAATCTAGTCATCATACTTCTCTTCCCGAATGAATCATGCTTCAATGATATTTTTTGTTTTAGTGATTACTTTCTCTTTAATTTCTAATCGCATTGGCCTTGATGCTTGCTTTATAGGCTATATATCAAGTTTAAAGGAAAGCTTATGTATAGATATGTCTGGCAATAGGCTTGGCATTTCATTGTAATTCAATGTAAAGCAATCTTTGTATTCCCAAAGTAGTGCTTTTAATTCCTCCAATCTTTCTGATGTGAGGTTAGCAATAACAAAAGTCGACATTGGTTCTTCTTTAGTACCCAGGTTAATTTCTTGGAGTTCATTAACGGTGGCTTGATTTCATTCTTCGAATTTCTTTGGGGCCTCTTTGGGGTCAATTATTAGTTCATCTTCAGGTGCATTATCAATTTCATGAGAAACATTTCTTCATTCATCTGTAGCTTCTAAAGGGTCTTTTTCCTTATAGGATATAGTATAGCATGAGCTCATTGAAGGAGATGATGCTAAAGCAATATATCCTACTCCTCATGTAGTAAACTTCTCATCTCATATGGGACTTTGAGTATTATCCCCTTACTAGAGCCTCTTAAATAATTGAGCTTGAACACTTGATTATATTGGTTGGATGTTTTTAACTAGCATCTTTAGAGCTAATAAGAAGTAAAGGAATCATTATTAAAATGTCTTCTTCCTCAAAATCATCTTCTTCAAACAATAATTGTGTGGGACTTATGATTCGCTCTTCTAACTTCTATAAAAGGATCTCACGTTCATTGTAGCCTCTTTTGGGAGAAACATAGAAAATTTTCAACTATTTATTTCCTCTATTCTTGAAGCTGTTAAGATTTTTATATGTGCCTTTGGCACTATAATTATTTTCATAGCCTTATTAGAGATTTGGGATTCAGCAACCCTTATTAGAAAAACATGAGTTTTCTCTAATTATTTTGTCACATTATAAGTACTAGTTTCTGCTTTCTTTTAGTTAGCAAAGGCTTTCTTAGGTTGATAAAGTATTACTCTTCATCATCTTTAGTATCACTGCCAAGATGGGAAATTGCCTTAGGTTGCTTTGATTCATTTGTACTTTTACCATTTGAATTATTGCCTTCCAACATTAGTTTGATAGGTGGAGTCATTTGCTTTTAGGAATTGACTTTTCCTACTTTCTTAGGCATAAAGTATTTGGCATCATCATAGATCTTAATCTCATGTATCAAGAATAGATTCATTTCACCATCAATTTGATGCATTTCACCATTTTGAATATACTTCATACATTGATAGAGAATTGAAAGTACTATGCCATATTCATGAATCCACAACCTATCAAGAAGAGCTTTGTAAGCAACACTAGCTTCAATCATGACATTTAGCCTCTATGTATAATTTCTTGAACCATATAGATAGAACAAGAGACCCTAAGGTTTGTTGTTCTTGTTCATTGAATCCTTATAGAAAATTGTACTTTTATCCAAATAATGAGCATCAAAGGCTAGTGCTCAAAGCATTTTAGCTAGTAAGAGATTGACTGAAGCAGCTGGATCGATCAGTATCCTTTTTATGCTGATAGAATTGCTTTCAACTGTGTCATAAAGGAGCTGATTATATTTGGTTGTCCCTAACAGTAGGTCATCATCATTGAATGTGATGGTTGCTGATTTTTGAGATATTAAGTCCTCTTTCATCCTCGCTTCAGTGAAAATGCTTCATATTAGTCTAGATTTTGAAAGGCTTTGATTAATGTCTCACATATATCTTTAGACACAATGAGCGCATCATAAAGATTTAGTAAAGCAGAGAGCTTGCATAAGTGTGCCAGAACATTATAGCTTATTCCTGTTTTAATAGACTTTTGAGGTTTAGTCGGTGATGGTGGTAAGACATTTTCATTAATTTGAATTTCTTTCCCATTATTACTGACTTTTCATTATGAAGGTGTAGAAATTCATTTTTCACTCCTTAATTGAACTTGAGTTACTTCTTTCAACTAATCTTCTTTATCAAAAGAAGTCTCTGAATTATGTGTCTCTTCAGCCTTTCAGGGTTTTTAGTACTCTCAGAATTATTGTCTAGTTTGAGACATAGTTTCTTTGAGTCTAACTTGACTTTCCATTTAGTAAACTTTTTTCTAAGAAATCATAGTTCTTCCTCAGAGCCAGTTGAAGTTATGATCACATATGACTATTGACTTCACTTTTGGAGTAAGGATACAATCTTCCCATCTTAGACTTAGGAGTCTTCTAGATATAAAGACTTCCCTAGTCATAAGACACTTCAAGCAATTAGGTGAACACTCAACCTAAGCCTAGAGACTTAAAAGGGTTAATCATAAGATTAGGTCATGCCTTAGGGATTAGGGAGATTCACCTACCCTATAACCCAAATCTAGTCCATGTTCACCATCTCAAACCATACCTTAAGTTCAATTCAAACATCAAATTCAAATCCAAATCCAAATCCAAAACCAAATTCTAAGCCAAATAATTAAAGCCCATGATCAAATCCAAACTCAAAATCAACCTAAACCCTATGATTTTGTCTTATGGGATTATCCTTAATCAAATTCAAATTCATTCAAATTCAATTGATTTTCTCAAAGATCAATTCAACCCTTCAATCAATTTATCAAAATCAACAATCAAATTCAAATACCAAATCTAAATCGAAATTCAAATCAAATGATTGAAACTTATAACCAATTCCAAACCAAATCAAATCAACCCTTCCCAATCCATGTGATCTAATTCCATGAACTTAGCCAAAATCCCATCTAAATCAAGTCAAACCCAACCTGACCCTTTTGACTTGAAATATCCAAATGATCCTAAGCTCATTCAAACCCAAATCAATTATAATTGAATTTATATATCAACCCCAAATCCATTTATAAACTCAACTAAATCAAAATCAACTCAAAATCAACTCAATTAAGCCCAATTGGCCCTCTTGACCCAAGTTGACCCAAATTGACCTAAAAGGCCAAATTAGGTCAAATTAAAATATAAACTAAAATGATTGCAACTAATGGCTTAAATTCATTTCAAATTGATTGTTGAACTTGACCAAAGCCACAATTAAACCCAAATTGACCCACTTAGCCCAAATTGACCTAGAGGGTCAAATTGGCCTAAAAGGCCAAATTGGGTCAAATTAAAATATAAACTAAATTGATTGCAACCAATAGCTCAAGTTCATTCCAAATTGATTATTGAACTTGACCAAAGCCACAAGTGAACCCAAATTGACCCACTTAGCCCAAATTGACCTAGAGGGTCAAATTAGCCTAAATCCAAATTAAATTCAAATTAATTGAAACCAAAGCCTACAATCATCTTCAATTGGTCGACCAAACCCAATCCAACACCTAACCCAAGCCAATTTGGTCAAATTGGTTAACTTAATCCATTTGACCCATTTGAACTCAAATGAGTCAAAATCAAATCTAAGTCAAATCAAACCAAACCAGTGGCACCAATACATCCCAAATCATCATATGAACTTGACCCAACCCTTGGTTTGACCCAATTTGACCCATTTGAGCCAAATTGAGCCAAACCTAATAAAATCAACTCAAAATTACTTAAATTTGCGCACTTTTGTCTCATTTTAAATTTACTCAAATCAAATCCAATGCCAAATGGTCATTATACCATTAGTTCAAGGGTATCACATGAGATAAATCACCCATGTAAGTGATCATTTCCATTCATTGGTCAATTTACACTCTCCCAATGGTCCACCAAGACACCTAGGACACTGCCCAACCTAACCTAAGGGGTGGTTGGGTTGGCCATGACCCATGGGAGGTGAAATCACCTCACCCATCCCATTGGAGCATTTGAAACCCATAGGACACCCATGATTCCTCCTTAGCAGCAACCTCCACACCTTCAACCAACCAAGCTGAGCCAACTCACCTCTTCCCTACAATCCACGACTCCCTGAGATGGTCGGATGGCCACTAGAAGCCAAACTCGATCCCACCATCCGATCAAGAGGAAGTGGGTATACACTCCCTCATTTCCACTCAAACTCACATGAAATCACTCTTTAGTACCCTAACTACCCAAGATGAGCCACCAGAGCCATTCCCCAAGCTTGCAAGCTCATTCCTTGATCAGAAAATATTCCCATCTGTCCCCAAACAAGACATTCTCATTTCCAACCCAACTTCCCCATTTCTCCACCAAACTCAAATTAACTTTGCACCCACCTTCCCTAGGCCTCATCGAGCAAGAACAAATCATCTCTAAGCTTCCCAAGCACCGGAGGTGGGACTTCAATCAAAGATAAGCTCCAATAGTCAGTTCATGGCCTTCCGAGCAAACTATGAGGAATTTATCCAATTACTGCTCAATAGCATTTCATCTCCACTAGACGAAGCTTCCTCAATCGTTCGAGCCACTGGTCTTGAGCTCTAATGAGGAATGCTTCCAAACTAATCCTTAGGCAAAAATGGGTTTGAGCTTTTTGAAGGAAATGCTCATCTTCTGTGATCTTGACCATTGGATCTCTTCGATCGACATTGTGAAGGTATGGGATCCTTGGAGTTGATCCAAGCTCAGGTAAGCTCGGATCAAGCGAGAAATGATGGATGGACTCTATCTCTCATCACTTGCATGATGATAGATCACGAACCATCTGCTCCCCGTGATTGAAATGGACGGTTGTGATTAGATTTACTAAATGGATCTGATTTAATCCAATTAAGCCATAGGATTAATCGTAGCCATCTGATCTAAGATCAGACAGTTGATGAGAAAGTGTGTCCATTGCTGCCATGTAAGCGCTAAGTTAGATAAGTTTAAAATAGCCAATCTCGTGATGCTACGTGGAAAGCACGTCACGTGGACCGATGGGATTAAGCTTTAATAGGGCTAATTAATTGATTTTAATAGCTGAAACTTTCAAATCCATTAAAAATCATAAAAAAAAAATCAAACAAATAAATACTCATTTTAAAGGTATTTCACAGGAGAATTAACTAAAAATTATTTTAATTAATTTTGAATAGTAATTAAGGCTTAATATGGTTTAATTACAAAATTAATTAGCTTAATTACTTTTTAATTACTTGAGAAATTAATCCCAAATTTTGTGGGTTAATTTAATGGGATGACCTCTACCTCTCATAATTTTCTTGGGATTTATTGCTCACTTAATTAGGAAAATTGACTAATTGAACCCTAATTACTCTTTCAAGTTAATTAATGATTAATTAATTCTATGAACAGTAATAAATTGGTTAATTAAGTTTATTAATCATTGTTCAATAGTAAATGCATAAAGGAATAGGATTGGGACCTCTTTCTTATCTAATTTCCCCAAGTTCACTTCACTTTTCCAATAAGAAATTAATTGATATTTATCAAATTAATTAAATCACTTAATAAATTAAATTGAAATCATAATTAAATTAAACCTTAATTAATTAATTTTTTGGTAGATCTTTATGTGTTTAATAACCTAAAGGAAGTTAATGAAATTATGGTTTACCCACATGTGTGGGGGAAACCATAAGATTAATTACTTAATTTCCTTAACATAACATTAGGCACTTTTTATTTCTTAGGATCATTGCTAATTTAATTTTCAATCATGTGCATATCATGTCATCTCATAATTGTTTTGATAATTATATTTAAGGCAATATATTAAAGGGTTAATCAATGTATTTAATGTATGCTACAACTTAATTAACTCATAAAATCAACTTAATTATATTTTATTAAACCAAATTAATTAACAAACATGGGGATGGGTTAAGATCAGCAAATTTTTTCTCACATCCTCAAATCAAATCAAAACATGAAATTAAAAATGATATTAAGAAAGCTTTGGATTACTATAAATGGCTTTATTTAATATGATTGTCCTTAGGAATTAATTTGATTGAATGAAATCATGTGTTTATGTTTATTTATTCCTTTCCAATCATGTTAGATGTTGTATGTCATTTGAAATATGCATTCATCTTTTCAAAATCAATTAAATCAAATGATTTTCTTTTATGTAAGCTTGCATGTGTTGGACCAATTTCTAATATGTGTAGCTATTATCACTAATAAATTCAAATTATTTTTCTGAAGTTTATAAATCAATTACATTAATTAGAGTAATAGTAGTTATGAATACATATAAGCTTTGCATGTGCTTATAGCTTAGGTATGTGAAGTAAATTTTTCTTTTTCTTAATTCATATGTGATTTTACATGTATTTGAATGTTAATAAATATATAGTCTGGACATCCCGAGAATACGAGGCTTCAGCTAGCCCCAAGATGGTTATTTGATTACCTCACTTCCCTGGTTAAGAATGACATGTACCTATTTTATTTTATTCATATGTGTTTCTACATTAGAATTTGGATGGAACATTATTTCACATATATAAATATTTAATCAAATAGAAATGTAATTTTTGTATGATTTTTCCCCTTATTTACATATACATTCATGTATAGTGAGATAGCAAAGTATATAGTTTGGACATCCCAGGAATACGAGACTTTAGCTAAACCCAAAGTGGTCATTTGATTATCTCACTTCCTTAGTTAATAAAGTCACATACTTGCTCATTTTTCTTTACATGTGTACATGTGTGGCTAAAGGATGGATATCCCTCTTTTTCTACTAAAAAAGAATACATGCATCCATAATTGGCTAAGTGATTGAATTAATTAATCATGTGACTTAGAGTTATTCTTTCTTATGTTCATGTGTACAAGCTTACATAGGTTTCAATGCAAGTGGGTATATAGTCTAGACATCCCAGGAATATGAAGAATTAGTTAGCCCCAAGGAGGTCATTTGAATACCTCACTTCCCTGGTTTAATAATGGCATGTACCTATTTAATTTCATTCTTATGTATTTTTGTATAAGAATTTGGATAAAGCTTTAAATTAATATGATTAAATAATTCAATTGAATTAAAAGTATAAAACTCAAACATGCACATACATTCATCATATAAGTGTGCTAAAATATATTGCATGTATAGATATGCTTAGGATTGAACCATATATGTGTTTTATGTGATGGAAAGGAATGATTTGATATATGTCATGTAATAGTAATTTAATTTAATTAATCTTAAGATGCCTTTCATATTGAATGAAGTTATTTAAAGTGAACTAAACTAGGATTAATTTAAAATTTATAATAAACTATTCACTAAAGAGGACTAAATTAAATTAATGGACTTTAGAAAGTAGCTTAAGGTAGGAATGAAAGGGAATGATCCCCTTTCTTCTCTGTATAATACTTAGTTGCTAAGTGTGGGTTGTATGAAATAAAAGAAAATATAAATTAAAATTTCAAATCAATTAAATAACTTGAAGTGAAACCAACCTCTCATGTTAAATTAAATCTTCTTACAGTTAGAAAAATATAATGTTAATGCTTAGTTGAGACATACCACACAAGTCTTAACACACACATTAGAATTAAGTCACCACTTCTAGGTTTATGTTAGGGCAGTGTATGGTGTGATGTATGTTTTATTTTATGACATATTATTTTAGACTCGATGTTAGGGTGTATGTTTCGTAGACTGGATGGTAGGTCGATATTAGCTTAATCATATTTTATGTAGGGGATTATGTTTAAGGGATGCTAAAAAATAAATGCAAATTCTCTCTTCTAGGTTGCTTAAACCCCTAAGCATAATCCAAGTTAGGACAGGTGGGCTTGGTTACCCATAGGTATGGTGTTAAGTCCAAATGATATATATATATATATAACTACTTGGGATTGTATGTGTGTTTAGCTAACCTCTATTTTAAAGGTATAGTAAGATTTATCTTCCATATATAAATGTAATTTTGTAATAGGAATTAGGATTAGTGCTATTGGGGATTAGGATAAAGGGAAGACTTTGTCTGGGTACCTGTGATGCCTTGAAGCAAGCGCATCCAAATTAAAGAAGGAGTGCAGAATGAAGACCCCCATAGCATTTAAATAAAATTATAATTATTCTTTCATATTCTGGGTTGTATAAAGGTAGAGCTCAGCTACCCATCTTTTCTCTTTTCGGGTTGTACAACGGTACCCGACCGCACCGGCCTCTTATTCTTTTGTGCTAGTTTTATAAAATTGGTTGATATTGTGTTTATTTTATGCATTAGAAATGTCATGCTTTTTCATAGTTTCTTAAATGATTGATGCTTTAATGTGTGGCCTGGATACGATTAGGCTCTTAGGATAAAATAAATTTTTTACCCCAACTAATTACTCATAACTAAAATATTCTACAACTCATAACATCACCATAAAGTTTAGGTCTTAAATAAGATAATTAAAAGATTTAGCAATCCCTTAGCTAAATTGTTGTATGTTTCACACCATGCATACATATTCTTTCTCACTTGAATATGAATGATCTCTGTCCTTCCACGATAAGGGAATGCTTGACCTATGAGAGAATCCCTTATGGTGGAGAACACCTTCTTCTGGCTGATTTGGCTCATAACCAATTTTCATCATGCATTTAGGCATAATAAATCCTATAGCCTTTGTCAAAATAATGTGTCCAAAATAAAATAAAATTTGAAAAGATTTTGTATTTATAGATTAAGTCATATGTTCATACCACTCATGCTCTAGTCTCATAAGGAGTGAGTTTAGGACTTAATTTCTATCCAATTAAATAACTACCTTAACTACCATGCAATTTCATATGACCGGACCATGTGGATTTGAATCATAGGATAACTTAGCTGGCGATCACTCCAGACAGTTGTAAGCCCAATCAAGTGATTTACCCTCTCTTATGGAGGTAAACCTTATGCCCATCTTCGCTTAGACTTAGGTCGTGCTTTAGCTTATGCTAAAGCTCCCTAAATTTAGGATTTGAGATTGCTATTTTCTTTCGACTACAAGCATAAATTCTCGCCTCTTAGGCATTTCCACAATCTTGTAGTGTTGGATTATAAGCCCTAGTAATCTAATAAAATTTTAACTTGAACATATAATTCTCTTCACTTTCAAATATATAAAGCCCAATTATATGATAAATTGGAATGCTCAATAGGCTTCCTAGCATCAAGCATAATCCTTACTTCAGCCCTTTGGATTCTAAAAATAAGTCTTCTCTTGAATTTTTTCCATTGATTTTTTAAACATAACCCATCCTTTGATAGTTTAACCTTAAAATCTTTGGAGATGATAATTATCTACTTTAATCGAGAGTATTCTTAGGGAATTTTATTCCCTAAGATGTAATTAACTATATAAGCTTACCTCCATAAGGAACTTTAGAACCTGGTTTAATATAAACCCTACTTTATTCATCCATGTAAAGCAGGGGAAAAATCTCTAGTACATTCGAATACCCATCATGCCTTAGGAGTCCTTATTAGGTGATTGGTCCATTTAAGGGTAATGCCTCTATCTTTCAATAAAGCACATCATACCTCAATATACTAATAGATTACTTTAATAAGTACCCCTATGATCTGCGTGGTGTCCCCCCACACATCCAAAAATAAACACCACAATGACACGACACATTTCTTTCAAAACCTCTTCTTCAGGATCTTTCATGTTAAGCTATAAATGGGTCATGTATTCTTCTAATTTAACTAGCCTTCATGGAGGTTACTCTTACTCCTCCAAAGAGTCAATCATTTTTTGTATTTTAAACTTTGCTTTTCTAGATTTCCTCCTTTTCTTTAACTTACAGGGATTTGATGACAAATATTAATTGATGTTCATATGCTTCTTCTTATTATATAAATATTTCCGTTAGGAAAGAACCATCTTGGATTTATTTCAAGCTTTAATGGATTCTTCCATCAAGTACCTTTTGTAGCTAAAAGAATGTTGATCACATGTTTGGTCTTTTTGATATGAAGGTCTCCCAACCACCTTTTTCTTCTTCTTATGTTTACAAAGCTTTGTCTTTATCCTCATTCATATTCTAGATTTCAATTGGCTTAGCATTTTTACTTTTACAATCTGGATTGGGTGTGTTGTAACAACCTTCTCCTTTTCCTTTTTTGGATGTACCCGTATAGTGTCTGATAAGGTGAATTCCCATTTTGATAATTCTTTTCTACCCAATTTTTTAGGACAAAATAATCTTCAATTAGATGACTTATGAGCCTATAAAATGGACAATATTTAGGATCATCAACTTTGTTTACTTGGTATGGCCAACGTGACTCTAGCAACTATATATCTAATTCTAGGGCATGTTTAAAGATCTCAATAGTACATTCTCTTTTGAATGAGTACCGCTTAGTCATCTTCTCTTAGAGAGTTAACCCTTTTTCTTATCCTCTCGTTTTGTTGTTGGTCGCGAGGTTGTTGCACCTCCATTTCCCTTTTTTTCAATAATGAATGTGAAGGTTGTATTCACATCATTATTCTTCACATCATGTGATTTTGGATGTTTTCCTTTTCCAAAAACATTATTATTATAGTTAGTACTAAGGCCTTTTTTCTAAAGGAGCCTTTTGAACTTGGCTATATGATCTAATAATTCTTAGAACATATTAATTATAACCATGGCTAGATATGGAGTCATATGATCATTGATGTTCCCATGAGGAGTTCTCCGCATGCTTTTCTGTGAGCTGCTAGTCACATTTCATGCTTAAATTCCTCTATCTTATGATATATTTTGTAACACTTTCAACTTTCTTTCTCTTTCCTCAAATCTGATGACAAAGACTGTTTCTAACTCGACGAAGGTTTTTACTAAGTCATTGGGCAACTCAGCATACCATGCAAAGGAACTGTTGGTAAGACTGCTAACAAATTGTCATAGCAATAAAGCATCATTTCCTTCAATATTTCCATAAGTGGCTTTGAACTGGGCTAAATGTTTCTATGGAATTTTTTATGCCTAAAAAGGTGTTGAATTTTGACACAACATACCCTTTGGGATATTGTACATGGTCATATTCAGCCGGGTATGGTCGACCTTTTCTAATTTGTTGTTCAATAGCTTTTGAAGTGATGACTACTTTAACTTATGGGTGATGAGATCTTTTACTTGAGATTTCATGATAAAATCAACCTCTTAATGGGTATTTAATATAAGTTCTTTTGGGGTTTCTTACCTTTGCGTTGAACCTGTTGGCGAGTTGGGTGTAGCATCTTGTATGCCCCTAGTTTCAATCATTGGGTTGATCATCTCTAAAGTATTTCTCAGAGGTACTTGTTGTGTTGCAGTTTCTTTGAGTTTAAGTTGACCAAATAGCTCTTTCATCAACACATTCATTTCAATGAGGCAGTTGTTAAGCTAGCTAATTTCTTGGTCTCTTTGTTGGAGTTAAGAACCCATTTGTTGTTTTAACCTTACTACAAGATTAGATAGCTCTTCAGTTACTTTAACTTCTACTTGAGCTTCACCTCCAAGTTGTTGATGATTTGGGTTCTCCTGCTATTCTTCCTCATTTTGTTGTTTGAGCACCCCACTTCTATTTTTGTAAATACGTATCGAACATGTGAACAACTTCAACTTCCATGCAATCTATATCTTCATTATTTTGGAAGTCCTAGAATTGTTGCTCTTCATTGATCAAGAAATCCTCATCTTTCTAGAAGAGTTGATTATATGCCTCATTATCTACTAGCAGACTCTTTTAAGGTTGACATTTCAAGGTGATGATAGGAGATTCAGTTCCTTTGTCATATGGTAGGGATGGCTCATACTGAGTTATCTCATCATTTATGACTTGGGATTCTTTTGGTGCCCAAATTGATCAGGACCTTTTAGTGGTAGATTTATGGGAATGCATCCTAGATGTCACACCTTGGTGTTCACCGAATAGATGATATTCCTTTTTTTGTGGGGGTTGTCGGGACCTTCTAACAACTGGCCACCTAGTACTTTTGTATTTGGTGTTCACCAAATATTAAATCCTTAGTCTGTGAGTTTTACTCATGGTGAGAATGATATTTTTTTTAATGTTCTCATCTCTCTTAGAGTAAAAACTTGTTGGGTTGACAACCTGGCTCACCAATTTTTTATTTATTCTGTGAAGGTTTCTACTTTTAACAACTTCAAGACTTTATAGATTTTGGAGGAGATGGTCTCCTTCTTCCATGGCTAATTTTGTGATATTGGATGTGTATGTTCATTTTAGAAAGACTTCTTGATAGCTCCTCTAGAGATATTCCTCTTGACCCATCGGAGCAAGTCAAAATTATTATTGGTGGGTATGTTTGCTTCCACAAGTGGGTTGTACTGCTGTTCAGAATGAATAGTAGAATAGTCAATCTGATAGATTTGTGACCAGTATTATACTTTCTTTGAGCTCTCCTGGATATTTTGGTGCCCAAGGAAGATGCTTCATGGTCTTTATTTCCTGGAGTAAAAGTGGCAACTTGTGGGATAGTAGGCTCCACTGAACTGCTAAGTGGATTGATGATGATGGACTTCATCTTGTGCATGATAGCCACCTTATCTTTAGCAGACAATATCGAAATAGCCTTCAATAGCCTATCAAAAATAGAACCCCTTTTGAGATTAAGGCTTTAGTCTTAAGCTTATTAGGAATGATCACATTCAGCATCTTTCCTTTGTTGAATGCCTTCGGCATTCTAGTGTCCTTAATGATAGGCTCAGCTATAGGTCTAGCATGTAGAAATTGGATGACCTCAAAAATCATTCAAAACTAGAGAGCAGCTCTAATAGAACTTACATTGACTACATCCTGAGAAAATCAAATAGAGGACTCCTCTCCTAACTTGATAGTCATCATATTTGTGAAGTTTTCCATTGGAGGTTTCGAATCTAGTTGTAGATCTAAACTTTTAAAAGAATTATAACTCAATATTTAAGTTTATGATGACATCGTATATTTTAATTTTTCTAACCAAATATGTTGAGTAGTGTACTCCTCAGTGGAGTCACCATAAATTTGATCGTTCAGAAAAAAAACACCCTTTTGGAAACTCTCCACCATCTTTTTCAGGATGGGTAGGAGTATATTTTTCATGAGACAAATTGATACATAGTCAACCAGATTTCCCCAAATATTATATTAGGGTTCATTTAGATCTAGGTTCTACTCCCTATGAATGCAAGCATTCATGGTTAAATACCACTCTTACTGTAGTGAGAGAGAACTCTAGATTAAAGTAAAAAATAAGCATATTTTTCTAATATGAATCAGTGTCTAGTGATTTGTATGGCATAGTATAGATGACTACTTAAGGGGAATAATAGAATTGCCCTAATCAATATCCCATGGTTCCATCATCCTGGGACTATATTATTCTATTCTACAAACATCAGAGGGCTTGCCGTAATGTCTAGGAGTCTGATTTGCAGTCATGGGTTGCCTTGTCTCAGATATCCTGAGTAGATCAGAATTTTAGTTTAGGGATGTTCACATGACAAACATGTAGAGTAGACTTACATCTTTTAGAATGCTATCTTTATTTAAGTTGTTCACATGGTGAACATATGGATTAGACTTACATCCTTTTGGAATGCCAGCAAGGGTGTTTGCATGGCGAACGGATAGATTGGAGTTACATCTCTTAGAATTCCATTAAGGAGTTTGCATGGAAAATATATGAGTTGGACTTACATCTCTTTGAAATTTCATTAAGGTGTTCGCATAGCAAACATATGGGTTAGATTTACATCCCTTTTGAATGCCATTAAGGTGTTCACATGGCGGATATTAATTTGTGGCTCTTAGGGGGACAATGCCTTGGTGATGTAAGCATGGCGCCTAGATGTTGTCATGGTAGCACATTGGCATTATTAAAATGATGATTGGTGTTGAGTAATTAGCACTATAGCATTATAAGATAGGAGTTCATGTATTAGAAACCCATGGGGTTGGTGCCTCGATGTTATAAAGCCAGTGAGGCAGCACTTAAGAAGGCATGAGATTAGAGTAATTTGATTTGGTTGACCAATTGACCAATGCTTCCATGCTGTGTTTAGCGCCTCAGAGATAGTCAAAAGTTGATTCAGCAAATATGGCAGGCCAACAAGTGCTTTAAATAAAAAAACTCATAAACTTCTTAATCAGCATTATGGCAGTGTGGCAGAGCGTCGTGATGCTCAATCAATGTCTGGCCTCACTTTTTGCATGATGTCGTTTATAAAATTAATTATTATAAATACCATAAATTGGTCTTTTTTATCAACATAGTGACTATTCTGGTATGTTGAACAACACTTCGGTGCTGCATGTTCAGTGCCATGGTGGGGGTCCTTTATCTTAGAAACCTAGAGGCTACTTCCTCGGTGCTGATAAAATAGCATTGAGGTGCTAGAGCCAGTCTATAAATAGGACCCCTAGGTTGCTTATTTTTTATTCTAAATCATTAATTCCTTTTAGGAAATCCTTGCTCTCTTATTCTCTTAGCTTGCATTTTTCCTTAAGAAAGCCATCATATCGATAAAATTCCTCAATAAGGGCAAGAAGAGGGTAGTTGTCAACGACACTAATAGGTTCGTTAGTGTAGATGTTGAAGAGAGATACCATCATGCTCTCCTGCATAAACATCTCATCACAGAGTGAATTTCTTTAATCAAGGAGGGAGCATGGAGAGGATTATCACCGAACAAAACTGGGAGAAGTTAGCCTATGACAACAATTCATGCATCGTTCCTATTATGTGAGAATTTTTTTCCAATGCAAAGGAGCACCATAATAATAGAGTTTTTTATCTAGGAAAAACTAGTAAGCTTTTATAGTAGTACTATTAATGCATATTACAATTTACAGGATGTAGTATATAATCAATATATTTTTTTATTATAATGATCATCCCGATTTTGATGAAATTCTTAGTTTTCTTACTGTTAGAAATTTTAGTGCTCAGTGGAAAATGCATGAGGATAAAATTATTAATTTTTTTTACCGTCGGCCTCACTATTGAGGCTAAAGCATGGGATTATTTTATTTTTGCTAACTTAAACCACTAGCAATATCAGAGAAGTGATTAAGGATAGAGCTATTTTAAATTTTACAATTTAAAAGGGATTTACAATAAATGTAAGGAGGATTTCTTATAATTCTATTTATAATATGCTTAAGGGTAGTACTACCATAGGGTATGATCACCCTTCTTTAACTTATTCTTTGTGTATTGCAGCTGGTGCACAAGGGGAGTCAGATGAAGAAGTTATTATACAAAAGACTCCCCTAACTAAGAGAGTCATTGAGAGATTTGGCTCAAGGACTGAGATGAAAGAAAGCTCACACGCCCCTTAGTTTAGACTCAAATCCTCTAAGACCTTAAACGAGCAACTCCAAGAAATTGGAGGGCAAGTCTCTAATTTCAAAAAAAAAATGGTTGGTGAAACCAGTCGATAGCAATAGGAATGAGGGAGAAAACTTGACTATCATATGGTTCAACAGTAGCAGTAGTTTTCATATATGTCTGAGTTAAACTCAGTATTTGTTCATATATTTGAAAATTGTGACTTTCATACAGGCTCAAGTCAAGCTTATTTTCTTGCAGCATCTCATTATCACACTTATGTGAGCACCCCACTGGAGCTAGAAGAAGAAGAGGAGGAGAAGAATGATGATGACTATGAGTATTAATTTTTTTCCCTTTTTTCTTGTGTTTTGTATCTTTTTTTTATTGTAAAAAGCTTATTGTAATAATTTTTATGTTAATAAAAATATTTTTTATATACTTTTGTATTTGTCTCTGAAATTCTCTAAGATTTAATAACTTAATAATAATATGTTTTTATTAAAAATGAACAACATCATGGGATCAATGCTTCGGCGCTAAACTAGCACCTTGGCACTACTAAGAAAAATTTAAGTTAAGAACTTGAGAGTGCAGTGCCTTGGCTCTACATTGATAGTGCTATAATGCTGAGGATATAACATAAGCTCTAAAGAGATAAATTAGTGCCTTGGTGTTATGATGTGGGTGCTTTAGCGCTCTTAGTTAGGTGCATAAGGCTTAATTTCCCGATAGCGTAGCGCCTCGATGTTGAGATATTCGTGCCTTTGGGCTGCCAGATGAGTATTATAATTTAAATTTCCCGAGGATGTAGTGCCTCAGCAATGAAACATCAGCACCTTGGCGCTGTCAAATGTGCACCTATGGTTAATTTTCTTGAGAGCTCATTGCTAGACTCACAACATCTCATCAGCGCTTAAGATTTAAAAATTTTAAGAGAAATTTAAAATTTTGACAGCATTATGTCTTAGCAATGCTAGATTTCATGATTTTTAATAAATTAGCACCTTTCTCCCTCGTCCTAGATCTAAGATTAATGGAGGAAGGATTTTATTTCACATCAAAACCAAGTTTGATAATGGAATAAGTTTTAGGATATAGCGCATCGGGGCTAGAAAAATAGCACTATGTTACTACTTTAAAGAAGTGAAACCCGAGGACGTAGCGTTGTGTCATTGAAATAAAGCATTGCGGTGCTAAAAATGAGATACCAACCTATGAGCTTAATGTCGGGGTGCCAGATATTTTTCACCTCAGCTCTACGAGGCGGAGCATCAAAGTTTTCATTTCTGAGAGCTTTGCACCGCGAAGCAAGAACTCTTTTTTTAACCATGTTCTTATAGAACTAACAATTTTTATGAAAATTAGGCGGCATAACATTGTAGCAGTGCTAAATTTTTTACTTATTTTAGTGCAAAAGCACTCTTCTCCCTTTTTTCGGATCCAAAATCAATAGAGAGAATTTTTCTTCTCACGCTAGAACCAAATTTAATGGTGGAGGTCTTTAGATTTCAAGATTTTAAATGGGGTCTTGGGTGCATTATTTTTTTACTCTGGATCTAAAATTGATGGAGATAAGCCTCTTATTTCTTATTGGATCCAAGATCGATGATGGAAATTTTTTAAATTTTTTTTAGAGATCAAATTATATAAAGAAAGCATTTCCAAAAATTTTTACCTCAAATTAACAGTAGTAGGCTCCGATCTTATCTTGTGCACGAAGGGAAAGCTCTTGTGTAGCAGTTGAAAGCATACTATTGAGAGTGAAGGAGATCAAGAGTAAGAATGGGGTAGGTGGGATAAAGGGAGAGTGAGGGAAAAGAAAAAAAAAGCATGTAGGGAGCAATTCTCCATTTTTTATAGAGGATTTAAGGTAACCTGTTCCCACCATTAAGGAGGCTTTTCACTCAGTAATCATTCCCTCGCTCCCTAAATGGTTATTATTGCTAGGGTGGGAAGGGTAGTTTTCTTTCTTTTTAAATTGAAGGTAGTCACACTATGATCATAGCATCACGATAATGTATTATTTAAGTAGGCAACTATCGAGAGCGGTTTGAGTTTCTAGATTCTATAAAGTGGCGATAATGCTTAAGCACTACGGCAACCCAAGTCGGGATGTTAGATTTATTTTATTTTTTTAGATGTAAATATAAACATAATTCAATCAATCATTGGGTTTAATTTGATAAATTTGGTCATTTGACCCAAATAAATCCAACATAACTCATTAAGCCATATTTGGGTCAAATCAATCAAAATTGAAATCAACTTCAAGCTAAATAAAATTAATTGCTCCAAATCATTAGAAACATTTGAATAAACATGATTGGAGTCTAAACATATATTAATTAAGTTAAATTGATCATTTTACTCAATTGAACTCAATTTAACACATTTAAGTCAAAATAGGTCAAATTAAGGTAAAATCAAAATCAATCTTAAATCCAATGAAATAAATCAATTGGAAAACATCATAAGATATCAAACAAACACAATTAAACCTAAATCTAGACCCTAAAGTATCTATTTAAGCTAGGATATTCTACTTAACCCATTTTGGTCAAAGAGGTCAATACTTAGCTAAACCACATCAAATCCAAATTTAGATCAATTAGCCTTTGAACTTTCTCATGCGAAATTAATCATAATTATAACTTAAATATAAATCCAATTACTCAAATAAATTAACCAAAATCAATCCAAAAGCAAACAATAATCAAATGGATTAAAATCTATACACTTTAACCTAATTCTAACTCAAATGGACTTGAGTTTGACTCATGGTTCACCTTCGTTTAACTTGGCCAATCAACCATCAATCTAAAGGGGTCTTGTGGTGGTGCCAAAAAGTCAAGAGATGTCATGGAGGGTGATATAGAGTATAGGAGGAAGAAAATTCCAAAGTCACTTCATGAAGAAAAATCCAATTTTTCCTTTTCTCCATACTTTCTCCACCCCTCATCCATTTTAATTTGAGCTGATCTTATGTTAATTGACCACCTCCTTCTAGCAGAATTCCAAGGATTTCAATCCCCCATGAGAGGCCATCTTTGACCTCTCTTCCATGGATAGCTCATGGTCAAAGCAAAAATGAGAGGGAGGAGAGCCCATCTCCTCATTCCAACTATCCCCATAAATTCTTGAGGTGAAGAAGGATCAAGCCGATTCTTTACCCGAGGCTCTCATTGTCGGTAGCCAAATTCTAGCCACCCTAAATTCCTCCATAAAGGGCTCTCAATTAAACACCAACAAGAAGAAAAGAAAGCTCTTCTCTTCATTCTGTCCATTCCTACACACTCAAAGAGAGAAGAGCAGCTCAACCAAGCTCTTTCTAGGCTTCCCCACTATCAATAGGCTGAAATTCGATCATGGCTGAAGGCTAAAGGTCAACAAAATATAAAAATGAGGTAGGTGTGATTCTCCCCTCAATTGATTTTTCCCACACATTTTAGGAGTGAAGGTGAGCATAATTGACCATTCAGCCGACTCTCCCATTCTCGAAAATGGAAAATGGTCAAACCTGATGAAGGTGGGGCAAAGCTCGGTCTCCATAATGACTGGCAGGGAGGCAAGGTGTGCAATTCCTCCCAGAGGTTCGTCTCAACCCAAGGAACATTTTTAAATCTAAAAATTTACCAATGATCGATGCCAGCAAGGTATAGACTCACCGCCACCACCTCTCTCTTCGGTTTTGACCTTTGTGAAGAGAAATTGATCTCCATCAACATCACCAATGATAGAGCCCAAATAGTCAATGACTCTTAGTAATCTAGCAAAGGAAGAGGAAGAAATCTCCATCGTCTGATCCTTCTATTTGGAATGAACAGTTGTGATTTAGAAATACCATTTCATTAAACCCTTTAAAGAAAGTGAGATTTAATCTACATCGTTCGATCTGTGATTGGTTGGATCGAATTAATCCCGCCTATCACCACTCTTTGATGCGAGATCCACGAGGGCTAATTACGCGTTGTTGATGTCTACGCCACATGGCGCTGACCGAGTTTAAATAGAAATTTTTGATTTTTTGGATTTAAAAAATGTAAAAAAATGCCAAAAACTTCAAAATTTATAAAAAAATACTCAATCAAAAAATGTAAATAAGAGCTCTATGGATTCATCTCATTGACAGGAATCCATTAAACACAAAATCTCCAATTTTTATTGAATAATTTTGGATTAATTTTGGTTTAATTGACAATAATCATATTTAAATTAAATCCAAAATATCAATCCAATTAAATTATAACTTTGGGGAATTAAAATTGAGGGTGCAATACACCTTCGATTAAAATTTGGGGATTTATTGATGATCAAATTAAAAGATTCAAAATTGTCAACCTTAAAACCTTATTTTAAAGAAATAAATTAATAATAAATAAATAAAATCACAAAAGTATGGAATTAATCTCAAACATCATAATACACATTAATGAACCTAAAAAAATATTAAAACTCTCTAGAACTTAATAAACCCCAAAATGACTTAATTATGTAATTAAATGAATTAATTAATTCAAATAATTGACCTAGTTTTCAAAAAATCATGTTAAATCAATCTAAACTCTAAAAATTCTAAATTAACCCTCTATGGATTCATCTTTCAATCTCTAGTTAATCCTTATTAATTTAAGTAGAATTTAGGTTTAACTAGAATTAAAACCTTAATCACTCCTAAAATCCGCATCTGATTAAGATGAAACTTTAGGAATTTAATTTGGCAAGGAACTCCACTTGCCAGAATAATTTTAAAGCCAAACGACTTATGGTTCAAAAGTTGAAGAATTTTTAATCTTTAAATCAATTTAAATCAAATAATAAATTAAAAAATTACTAAAGTTAGAAAATTTTATGAAATTAACTTAAAACACTTTCATTGACATCATGACATCTAAAAAAATTTTCTTGACCTTGTGAAATTAAAGAATATGAAGAATCATATACTTATGAGATAAACATTAATTAAAATCTAAAAATTGCTTGAACCTTAAAGCATAAATTGGAAAATAAAAAAAATGAATTAATGAATTTTAGTCAAATGAACTATTCAAACTAAGTGAAACAAATCAAATCAATTAAAGCAACTAAGTAAAGATCAAATTAAATCAAATAATCAACATACAAATCAAATAACTAAATCCAACAAACCAAGTGACCAAATTCTTAATTAAAATTTAAATAAAAAATAACATTAACTTTGTTGCGTGCTAGAAAATCAGTTGCGGTAGAGTAAAAGTTTGTGTCTTAGCTTCTTTGGAAAGTCCAGCACACACACAGGTATTTAAAGAGCAAACAAGAAAACTCCAGAATTTCTACATGAAAAATCTCGAAAAGAGGGAAAAATCACGGGGCCTAGCCCAGTAAAAAGCTTCCACTATGTATACATTTGAGTACAAGATCTTCCGTTGGATTACAGAATTGTATATGAGAAATGCGGCGATTCAGTAATAATGTTGACGACGATGTTGACGAAGTTGATAATGTTGTGAATGTGAGATAAGCGATAGTGGTCGGTGATGATGACCGGCAACAATGGTCGACGACGGCGAGGATCAGCGGTGGCGGCTGATGGCCGTCGAGTGGCGGTGGTTGACGACCGTCGAGTGGCGGCACAATTGTGCTTGGAGGATCTTTAGAGCTCTCTCCTCTCTCTTGCTTGCCCCTTCCTTCACTTGGCCTCCTCTCATATGAGGAATGAGGAGCTATTTATAGATTGGAGGAGTGGCGTCTCTATAAATACATGCAAAATTTGACCACTCCTCTCCATGACTTGATGATTCCCTTGATCATATGATGTATTTTGTATATTTGAATGCTCAAATGAAGTCGGAATTGTAAGATCTTTGGCTTGTTGGAACCGGCTCGTCGAGACGCTCGATTTGATTATAAACATTCTATATTTGAGAGCTTTTTAGGAATTTAACTGATGTCTCAAAGTTTCCAATGATATTTTAAGTGCTTGATCTCAACCAGTTTCAATTTCTGATTAGCTTGCTTTTGGCATCAAGATTCGTGCTTCGACTAGATGAATTTTCAGGGACATATCAAACTTCAATGAAATCACAAGTTAATTATATTTAAAATATATTAATCAATCCAAACTAAGTTTAAATGAAATGATAAAATCAGTAATTCTAAACAACGTTGAAATGATCTAATCAATACAAATCATATTAAATTAAATCTTCGAAGTGGCACCCAAAAAGAAAGGAATTAAAAACTAATTCAAAGAATATTAATTGAATTATTAAAATTCAATTAAATCAAACTAAAGTTTAATAAATCTAAAATTAATGTCAATAATCAAAACTCATAAAGTCAAACTAACTTAAACTTCAAAACCTTAACCATATCAAACTAAATCCAATTCAATTAGATCATTTAAATAAATGTTAATGGGTTAATTAAGATACTTAAGTTCTTAGTTTGGCCCACAAAATGGATTTTTACTTCAGAGTAGAGATTTCATTCTACTAGGATCAGGATGTTAAATAGAATGGATTTTGCCCAAAGCATAATTTATTTTACTCTTCATTTTTTAAAATCTAAATTGAACTTTAACACAAAATAAACTTAAAAATAAAATAAAATTCTAAATCACTTAAATTGAAACCATGAAATGGTAAATTAAACAAAACCTAAATCAAAACTTGAACTTAAATGTCCTAGTGTAGTCATATCACACAAGCCTCTTTTTTACACACTAAATTATTAGGTCACCGACTCTAGACTTAGATTAGGTCGATGATCTATAGTGTTCTGTGAAGTGAAATCATGTAGTGCTTTTTCTTGTTTTATGGTGTGATGTTATAGACAGGATGGCTAGGATTGTTTGTCCGCTAATCTGGATATTATGATGTTCTTTTATGCTAATGTTATTTTCTGCAAGGGCTATGTTTAAAGGGATCACTATAATGAAAATAAAATAAATATTGTTTACTTGCAAGTGTTATTTAAGTCCCTAAGTATAGCTAATAGAATATATGAGCTTGACAAACAACTAATATTAATCCCATATATTTGAAATATAAGCTGCTAATATGATGTGTGTATTTCCTAACATCTATTTTACAAGGACTGAATTTTATTTAAGAATTTTATTTATACAGAGAAATATAATATAAAAATTGATAGATATTGTCAATTATATATATATATATATATATATATATATATATATATATATATATATATATATATATATATATATATATATATATATTGTAGGCACATATTATATATGTACATAATTCATAATTATGTAGTATACATCATGTATATATGTGTATCAAATAAATATCTTTTTATAGGCATATTATTTTAAATATATGTATCTTTTAATATATTATAGATATTGTAATACATATATATTAAAAATAATTAATATATGTGTATCATATTTCTAATTAAATTATATATATATATATATGTATGTATGTATATTAAACGATTTTAGGATATATTTCAATATTTAAAGATAATATAGAATGTTTTAGTAATAAATTAACTATGTGGTTATGGCACTCAAGTGTTGACCTACATGTATACTCCACGAGTCAAGTCGAGCTCACAAGCCGAATTCGACAAACTTTGGATGCGACGACTCGCGACGTCTCCGAAACTTGTTGAAATGATCTCCGATCAACGAACAGACTTCGTCATCGCATTCAGAACATCGAAATTGATCAAAATATACATATTGCATAATTCGACGGTCAACCGATCAAAAAGAAAATTTGTCGATGCGCTTACACGCATACCGAAGGTCGGTAAGCTGCGACGATGCCCAAACGACCTTCATTCTCAAAATTAATAGCAATGTTAGCAAAACGCGTAACCTATCAAATGAGATTCACCAATTCGGATGAGTCATGCACGAAAGGGAATGGCGAACTGGTAAAAAATTCGATTCGACGCCAACTTTAATCAAACAACCTTCAATTGTAAAACGGATTACGCCGTTGAATCTGGAATATCGAATTTTCCTAGAAACCAGATCCATATTACATGAGATTAATTTCAATAAATTTTTCACATAAATATGATAATAAAAAAATAACTAAATTCTGATATTTATTTTAATATTGATCAAATCTAATTTTTAATATTCGAATTATTTCAGAATTAATTCAAAGAAATCTGAGTATAAATTATTTCCCAAACAGAACTAATTTTATTCAAAATTTTAAATCACGCTCGATAATTAAGCTGTGATTAAGGCTTTGTTTGGCTAAGCTTTTTTAGTACGTTTTGATTATGAGAACATGAAATTCTGATTTTATTAAACGTTTGAATATTATGCTTTCTTAACCTCCGTTTTAGTTAAAGCTCCATTTTCCTATGATTTCGACTCTATTTGGAAGAGCTTTTTTAATGCATTTTGTTTTTGAGAGCCTGAATTTTTAATTTTGATACCTGTTTGAATAATGTGCTTTTTAAAATTGAGTTTTAGCTTCATCTTATTGAAAGCTCCGTTTTAGCCCATTTTCAAAAAGCTAAAGACAAATAATTTTTCAGGGAGTACTTTTAAATAAGCTTTTCAGGAATCCAAAAAGCTTAGCTAAATGGAGCTTCAAAGCTAAAAAAGAACGCCTTTCGCCCTGCTCTCCGTTGTTTCGGAGGATGAAATGTAATTACCCCTCCGCGCTGTATACTGAACTCGCGGAAGATGAACTGCCAGACGCAGTCGAGGCCGGTATTGCAGGTGGGAAGGTTGGCTTGTAGGGTTGCGTAGTGGTTGTCAGAGGTGCATTTGACGGATCCGATTGGGCGGCATACGACACCGGGGAACTCCGTGTCCATGGCGACGAAGGGAAAGTCGTCGACGATGTCCCGGATTAGGTCGAATTCTTGTTCAAGGTTGTCGGCCCAGACTTCGCGGATCTGGATGGCATCGGTCTTCGGCATCACGGCCATGTCGGAATCAATAAGAGATGATGGGATCAGAGAGTATTCATTTATTAAGATTTTTTTTGGCATCACGGCCATTACATATATATCTATCAAGTATAAAAAAAAAAAGAACATACTAGAAACCATTTGATTTGATGAACTAATCAAAAAAATAATTTTTAAAATTATTTTGAGCTTGATTAAAATTTTTTTGGGCATTATGTTATTATGACACATATTTATGAATGTCCTAAACTTTTCAAATTCTTAAATATCACATTTCTAGGGCTATCTCTTATAATCAAATTGAGATATTTTGGCCATTTTATATTGTAATTTGAATCCGATTTAATCTAAATTTTAAAAAGCTATTATTATTCAAATAAATAATCTAAACTTTTCAGCCAATATATATAGAACTATAGTTTTCAGTAAATATTCTTAAATTAATTTTTTAAGAATCCAAAAAGCCTACACAAATTAGGCCTAAGATTATCAAGATCCCATAATTTCTTTAGGACAGCCGAAAAGGGAGAGTTTTGTTTTTTTTTCCTCTGCTCGCTCGGCCAGAAAAGAAATCCCGCAAGCGGAACTCCTCCAAAATGTTCGCTCCTACCCCCTCTGCCGTAGCCTCACACGTCCGTTCTGCTTCGAACCAGGGAAATCACGGATCTGCTTCCTCTATAATCTTTGCTTGAGATCTTGAGTATCGATCGTCTCCGATCCATCCAAAGAGCTGAGAGCCCCAAAGAAATATTCGTTTTTGCCACTCCTTTTGTGTCTTTCTCGGTCTCCTCAAGAACCCATTTTTTAAAAAAAACCTATTCTGACAGATTTTTTTTCCTCCCCCATAAACTGACTTGATTTTTTGTTGTCAAGGAGCGTTCTTTCTTGATCACTTTGAATGGGTATCCACCAAACTCATCTTTATGAAAAAAAAATCCTGATCTCCACATTCATCACCCACACGACTGACTTTTTTTTTTTTTCTTTCGACTTGTTTTATCTGAGCTAAGAGACAGTAGGTCTTTCTTGATCACTTACTGTAAGGTCTAATTCATATATATATATATATATATATATATATATATATATATATATATATATATATATATATGAATTAAATCACTAATAATGCTTAATTTAAAAATTTGATATATATATATATGTTTAATTAGGTAATTAGTTAATTAAAATAGGCTAGTCGTCGATGACTTGCCACGACTAGATGCGGAGCCCGCTAACTCGACCGCCTGGATTTTAAAAAAAAAAAATTAAATTGACAGTCCCCGTTTTTTTGAACATATCAAGTTCATTAGGTGTCAGAATTTGGCGTATTTGGTATCGTTGGAAAGATAATGAAAAATTATACAACTTTCATGTTGACTCTAATCACCTTGAGCCACGCTTTTACAAATGTGAGATGTGAAGTTGCAAAAATAACAATATTGACGCCTCATTTTTTTGGTCATATCATCGCATCGTTGTCGGATTTTGGCGTGTTTAGCATCGTTGGAAAGATAATAACAAATTATATAACTTTTAACATATCTTTGACGCCGATTTGCAAATGTATTTTTTTAAAAAAAAAAGGTAGACAGCCACCTTATTTAGGCTATATCTATCTCATCAGGTGTTGGATTTCGACGTGGTTGGTATCGTTGAAAAGATAATGTAAAATTCTACAACTTTCATATTGATAATTTTTGACGAATCTCGTCCTCTTAGTCGCAATTTTTGGAAATGTAAAAATTTGACGTTGCAAAAATTAAAAATATTACGACAATACTCGTTTGTGTGATCTTAACACAATGCTTGTTGAATACATATATTTTTTTTGATAATATTAAACATTCTAAGTGTATTAACTTTTTCGTATGAGTCTAAATAGTTGTGAGTTAACCAAATAAAACTAAATTGATAACAAACAAAAGTATAATTGTACAATCAGCTGAATCTGAATAAGTGGACATAACAAATAAAAAAACAGATACGACTACATGACATAAACTGGTAAAAAAAATACAACTATCATCATCGATGTCTCATGGAATCGCAGATCGCTATCGAGTGTAATGAGATGGTGGTCGACGCCGATCACGCAAATGATGCGCCGACGATCCTCCTCCTCGCCCACCTCGCCACGGGTTGTTGCAAACATCCCAAGTCCAGAATACGTGGTATCTCGGAAGCTCGAGATGGCAACGAGTACCGTGGTAATCGATATGGCGGTGTCATGTGGAATGACGGAGCATATGTAGGATCGGTGCATATCATGGGTTCATCCGAGACCACATTGCATCCTCGATATGAATCTGGGTGGTGTGAATGGATAGTAGACCGTCCACCACCGGCGTATATGATGGACCCACATCCATCGACGGTGCTCTACCGATGCGTAAGTTCGAATATCTACATCCTTGTATCTGCTGTCAAATATATGCATGTTCCGCCTCCACGCATACGCATAAATCGTCGATGGATTTTTGAAATTCTGTGTCACCATCTCTGCCAAATAGCAAATATATCCTGATTCGTGGATGTGCTCACGCTGCAAAGAAAGTAAATTTATATCAGGGTTTCATTGTAATAAGGGAAAGCAAATTGTATAATTCCACATGACTTACCATCGACGATCTCCAGCGCACAGGGTAGTATGTGTCGCGAACTGCCGCGTTTCAAAGATATAAGTGAAGCCCAAGATCGGTACCACCTCATGTAACGGTTGATCGCCGGCTCCGATCATCTCGGTCAATCAACCACAACTCTCACGCCGCCGCTCATGGTAATGTGAGTGGTGGTACACGCCTCAATCAACGCCGGCCTTTCCTCGCCCATCAACATGAACAAACGATGGATCTATCGTCAACATCAATCATGAGAGGCATGCAACTGCTCGATCACATCGCGGTGCCACTCTACCCTCTTCTAAATCACGGTGCATAATATATCTCCTCTCTCAAACATATATTCATGATGCGCATGCGGATCTGATATCCATATGGCTCCCAGATGACCTGCACATGTATCATAAGTTACTCTAAAAATTGGAATTCCATGATGAGTAAACAAGTAAAAATGGTAGCGTACCTGACTCTGCAGAAGTCCATCCAACTCATCCTTGTATACTCTGATGTTGGATGCTGGCATTTCTCGAACAAATCCTTCATTCTAGCTACATCCAACGCTAAGATCATCAATGTCTACAGGATAGGGAACACGTAAGGTAGTCGCCAACATGAATGTGCTCCGTGCCCATACCGCAAGAAATGAATACATCCCGCTATATTGTGCAGCTTTGGTTGTCTCATGCAACTCTCTGTAAAGATACGCAAGCACAGCTGAGCCCACTGAGAAACCCCTAAAAGAATGAATATCCTCTAGTAATGGTAGATACTGCAGGTGGACCTCTGAGCCTGAAGTGTCGGGAAGAAGATAAGACCTAATGGAAAACAGTATGTATGCTCTGATATGCATAATAAACTGGAGCTCTGGTAGATCTAAGTATGAATCTCTGTAAAAAGTCCACCTCAGCCATCGTAACGGTAAGCATGTGCATGCATGCGCCTGACCCATATGAAACTCTGAGGTGATATGTGGATGGATCGACACATACACGCGTTCGGGATGCGCTATCAACTCATCATAGCCCCGCCACGTAGCCCACCGCCTCTCCACCAACGCACAACATTGCCAATAAGAGGGGCCATCTATCTAACGCCGTGATCATCGCAACATCGTAGTGTGATTGTCATCTCAATGGTAAAGTGGAATGTGTTCATCGAGGGGCACCCGCCTACTAATGACGCCGAAGTGATGATCCAAATTTTAATGTACGCATCTGCAAATCGCCAAAGTCGATATCTCGAATGTACCCATGAATCTAGGTAATTAAAGCCATTCCTTGAACATCGAAAGTGCGCAGTTTCAAGAATCAAACCCGCAATCGAATGGAGCATGCATAAACTACTTAGTATAACAAACACATACATTGGCATAAATAACTTCAAAAAATAACGTATCAATTAGATGCCGCCTATGTCTACCACGTAACATAGCTATGCTAGGTGCACCGCCGGTGGGACCGTAGTCCTCAACAGTCCTCGTCGCTTCTCCTCGGGGGGGGCTTCACCCAGACATCTTAACCCGGTATCAGGGCAAACAACATAGTCAGCATTTCAAAAAGTATTACATTGCATTGTAATTCAAAGTACTCGTAGCTCAAATGACTAAAATAAATCCTGGCTGTAGAAAGACATACATAAAAATAGCAAGGCATAAAAAAATTATAAAAATAGCTGCTATTAATTGAGAGATTTTAGATTTAAATTTTAAATTGACAATTTTATTTTTCACCATGTGTACTCTGAACACTAAGCAAAGAAATATACACTTTCGAATAAGTACAACAGATAAAAACTAATCAAAAGATGCACTGCTTGAAAGTAGATAATATGACATTAAACATAGGACTATTGCAAGTAGACAATATGATATAAATCACTAGTCAAAATAGATGAGACACAAGTACACAGTAGGACTAATACAACAATAGCATAAACACACAACATGACATCAAACAACTGACTTAGAAAACATCACACTCTACGTGCACGCAACTGAGGACACGTTGACCTATTATGCCCAATAGTCTTACAAACAGCACACGCCCTGGAACTTTTAGGAATGTTCTCATCCATGGTATTTTTAAATTTGTTTTCCCTTGGCCTTCCAGACTTTCGCTTAATATTAGGTGGGTTATAAGTTTCATAACTGCCTTCTGTGATGTGATCTGCCCACTCCTCCCGATCAGGTATCACATGAAACTCTCCCTGGTAGGTGCTAATATAATTCTGCAAGCTGTAGTACACAGAGACATACTGCATGTGGTTTAGGTGGCGATGGCTCAAAACTGCAATCACGTGTGGACAAGGTAGGTGATAAGACTGTGGTTGTCTACACGCATGTCATAGTTCTCAAAAAACTTATACTTTGTAGGTTCGATTGCTGACATTAAACACTTGATACTCAGACATGCTAATCCTAATGGGTTCAGGTAATCTTTGTGCCTCGCATTCATTAGCAATAAGTGTAGCTTTAATGCGAGGAGAAAATAAGTTTTCTTGTTGCCTTTCTAGAGCGGCAGTCGTTTCAAGATGTTTCATGAAAAAGAAAACTATATTATAGTACACTGCCATAATCAGAGCTTGAATAGGTAATCCACGTGCACGTTTAAGCACTCTGTTGAAGCACTCTGCATTTGTCATCATAGTGCACTGCACGTTATCATGAGTTTGAGTCCACCGCTTGAACATCCCTTGAAACGTCAGATGCCTCCCGCTTAATATTCTTAATGTCTACAAGTGCCTTTTGAAAATTGGATGTCATCTGTTTCGCAACATACATTTTCTCGACACATGAATTCTACATCGCTATGCCAAGTTGACGTCGCTTCTTGAAGTTCTCCCTCAAATGGCGCAGAAGCGATGTGTACCATGGAAGATTTCTGATAATGAACAAGAGCATGTCTATCGAGATGAAGCATAGATCACCCTCAGACACTAATGGGATCAAGTCCTCAAGAGTTTGCAAAACCAAATCCAAGACTCGATGCACTCGATTCAACAATCAAGGCTGGAACAACCCATTATTTGCTCGATCCCAACAAAGATAAGTAGAGTGCCTCGATTTTACCTGTGAGAAAAGTCCCATTGAGACACGACCGCAATACTGCCAACCTCGTATTGATGGCTCAAATGACCAATGTTGGAATCTATTCGATTCGTGGATGCACTTGATAAACCGCATATGTAAACAAGCAAACCATAAATTTTCCAATGACTGTAAGATTCTCCCAACCGCCAAAAATAGCCTTCTTTTCATGCATCCCAAGCCTTCATATAAGACACTCATATATTGAACTTCACTCTATATGCCTATAATCTCCTGGCTTGAGATCCAACCGACGCATGTAGGTGGATGAAATAACTTATAAATTGTGCATTACTGTCCAAAGATTAAGAATTGAGTGGACTATGAGGAGAGCCAACTGAACCAATTCTCCAAGCTCCACCCAACCTCTTAACTGAACAGGCATGTAAACACCATAAACATGGTCTCAATGTGGAATGGGTGCACAACACAAGAAATCTTGATTTGCTTGATATATATGACATATTCAACATTATTTATAATCAATTACCCACCAAGAAATTGCAACTGCTTCTTATCATGAAAGCACATACCTTCCACTAATTCATCTGGGATGCAATTCTCATCTTCGAAGGTTGAATCATCTGATGGGCCATCAAATGCAAGGTCTTCATCCCATTCTCTGGTGGTTTGAGCACTGCGTATATAATCATTATTATGTATCAAATGCTCCTCAAGATGACTCATTCTCCTGAGTAATCGACAATCAAATCTCAATATGGGATGGTTCTCACGCTCTTAAATCGCCTCCGCAGAGTCAATATAATCGTCATCATCCTCATCACTACTATCTCCACTAGCATTTTATATTCAACATTTACATCGATGGTGGGTTCACATCATTATCTTGAGGGTCACTGGTCACCCATATGAGCGAGCTTGTGCTAGTAAAATAATCATTTTCTCTTGCTGCAGCCTCATATATTTCCCCTTGAGTACTTATCTGAGGAGGTGGTGTTATGTAATCAGTGGTGATTCCACCACTTTGACGGTCGACTATGTTGCTAACCAACCTATCTCCACATGGGAGTTCCTCAAATTCGACATACACCACAATAGACTGCGAACATGCTGCATTAATAATAGCCTCACAAACTTCATCTGTTAATGCGTGTCACAATAAATCCAGTTCCAATAGAAAAATGACCCACCAGATTAACAGAGAATTTTAATGGATCTAACTTCAACAACCTCATAACTCTTTTCTGTAATTCCTCAAATTTAATCCGTCGTGAAATTTGGATTGGAGGATTTCTCCCACCAATATATGTTGGAAGGAACTCATCACTTACCCTGAGTTCACCATCATAATAAAGAATAATACATACACTAGAACTCATCATTAGCTTGTAATACGGAACACCGGTATTGACGCTACCTATTACGCACAAAAAATCTTACATTAATATATGACAAAGATGACTAAATACTTACGCATTCAAGCAATCACTCAATCCTAATATTTGAGCATAACAAGCGAGTAATCCAAATGACAAATAAAATCAAATCGTAATGTGACAATCAATTTATGCAACATCACACTTATAAAATCAATCATTCTCTTTTGCATTAAGATCGAAGATATTCAACAAAACAAATCTTTATAACAGCGTACCTCCTTTGCCAAAAAAATATCACACGAAGATATTGACAAAACGGATCAACACAAATTTAACTTTTTCAACGAACATGAATCACCACATATGTGCCTAATATAATTACATATCTGCATAACACTAAATTAAACTACAGACACACACTTCCTACATAAAAAAAATATTGCGCAAAAAATGAAGCTTTCCTAAATAAAAATTGCGCACAATTTCAGATCGATATCAAATCTCCTATGAATATCATAACAATTAGCTTAACTAACCAAATAAACTCATACAAATCGATATTATACATTTCTTTTTCGTTTAGGGTTAGAAATACCTAAATCGGCAAAAATAATCCTTCCAAGCTACTTTTGCGACTTTCTGGCCGTGGCAGCTCAGCCGGAGAACCGGTGTCCGCGTAGCGTGAGGCGGAAGAAACGGGATCGAGAGAAATAGGAAACCCAAGAGCTTGTGCGGTGACACAACTCTCGGCTTTTCATCCCTAAATTAGGGAAGAGCGGTCGCATCGGTAGCGTGGCCATCCGATCGGGTCTGGCCGTTATGTTAATTTTTTATGCTGCCTAATTACCTAATTAAATAACTAATGATGCTTAATTTGAAAATTTGGCCTAAGGTATACGATTGATTGTGAATCTGAGTGCGTACATGGCTTTACTAAACCAGCTCCTCTATTTGGTTAGCTAATATTTCTAAACAGAGAGGTTTTAGAGAGGAGTAAGGCGCATTAGGGCTCGAAGGGGAGCCAACCGATTGATCTATCCAAGCATCCGTCTGGTATTGTCCCCATGCTGCGGAATATTGTTCAACTGTTAATTTGGATTGCAAGTTGGACCTTAAAGCAATTTCCTTGAAAATGACAGAAAGCGAGAAGCAACACGATCATTAGGCGGGTTCTTCTCTAGGTTTTCGGCATTTTCACTACCCCTGTAGCCATACAGCCCCCTTCTCTTTCCTTGCAAATGATGGCGAGAAGCAATACCATCATTAAGCGGGTTCTTCTCTAGATTTTTGAAGTTTCCACTACTCCTACAGCCAAACAGCCCCTTTTTCCTTACTTACAAATAATGAAAATCAGAAGCAACATCGTCATTAAGCGGGTCCTTCTCTAGGTTTCTAGCGTTTCCACTGCCCCTGCAGCCAAATAGCTCCTCTTTCCTTTCTTGCAAACGACAAAATCAAGAAAGAATATCATCATCAGGTGAGTTCTTTTCTAGGTTTCTAGCATTTCCTCCACCTATTCAATCCAAATAATTAACACTCTAATATCTCCTATTCAATCCCTACTAGTCAAACTCATGCAAAATTATTATTGATGCTTTTGGTGAAGGTAGGGAGGTGCTTGAATGTATAAAAAGAAACTGTATATTTACACTTGTGCTTCTTTATGTAGGGGATCGAAGACCCCATTAATGCTCATTAGGGCATAGTGGGTGCGAAAACATGACTGTGGTGTCACAAAATACCGCTCGCTATGCTCATTAGGGCATACCGAGTAAGCCAAAATAGTTCTGATGTAGCCCCCTACACGGGGATGATGTCAGAATACTACCAAAATTTGATTTAAATTTTGGACTTAAAAAAGGGGGGAAGAATCAAGATTCATTTAAAAAAAATAAGTACATCAAAAATAAATAAACTAAAATGAAATTTGAATGATTTAAAATTGCATATATGTTTGTGCTTCTTTATGCAGGTAATCAAAGAACCCGCTAATGTCCATTAGGGCATAGTGGGTATGAAGACACGATTATGATGCCATAAGATTATAAGAATAAATAGTTTCAAAGTAGCCCCTACGTGGGGATGATGCTGAATACTGTCAAAATGCTATCGAATTTTTGTCTGAAATTTGAAACTTAAACAAATTTAAATGAAAATCATTTAAAACACCAAGACTTACATAAACAAGCTTGAATCAAAACTCAAAGGGAATTAAAGTATAAGTGATAAACGAAAATATTAAATCTTACATGAAATGCAATTGAACTTGCAGAATCTCTACGAAAAATTAGGGAAATGAAAATAGTGAATTTAAAAGAAGGGAATACATTATATTTATATTCATGAATAAAGGAGTTTCCTTCAATCCAAAAAAAAAATTTATTCTAATTATAATTTTCAAAATCAATGATTTTATTAATTAGGTGAAATTGTCTAAGTCATAAACATTTACATGTGCTTGGACATAGAGACTTAAAGTGCAAATTTTAATGTCTAAAAAGGCTGCACAGGCTAAGTTAAGATTAAATAAATATGAAATTAATCTCATAATCAAAAAAATAAAATAATCTGAATTATCAGATACCCGCATGGGCCCCGACACTTATACTAAGTACTTAAACTTAGTATTTGAGGATGTTGCGCGGGTTTAGAAAAAAAATAGAAGAATTGTGAAATCAATTCAATCATTTACAACTATATGCATGCGAGTTAATCAATGTATTTATATGCTAATTCAAATCAATGAAAGAGACAAATATTCAACTCCATAGAATATGATCATAGCAAGTCTAATCCTCTATGCTTAAAATAGAGTTGACACAGTCTACTAAATGATCAAACTTCTAAATGAACTCAAATTACATTAGGTTATAAGACACAATCTTCTATATTCATAATAGAGTTGACAAGGTCTGTTATGATATCAATTTTCTAAAGAATTTAAATTATACATAAGTCAAAGGCCTGATTCTGTACTAGTAAATAAGTAAAATTGACAAGGTCACCCCGATGATGGCTGTGTTGAATGAAAATCTCAACCATAGGGATTACTACTATTTAGATTTTTAAATTATTATATCTCAAATTCAAATTTAGAAATTCAAGTTGTAGACTCGATCATCTGCTAACAAAATTGTAAAGTTGATAAGGTCCACCCCGGTGATGGCCGCGTTGACTAAAAATCTCAACCAAAGGGGATATTATTATTAAAAGATATTTGAGATCTAAATTAATTCATCTTAAAACTAAATTTCAACTAAGAAAATATCTGAACTAAATGAAATTTACCATTTAAATACTTAAAGCAAACAACTCATCCACCCATCCACCATTGTTTGTTGGGGATAACAGATTGAAAAAACTCTAGCTCATAAAGAAGGTAATGTCACATCAAATAATTCACTATATGCAAACTCAAATAATCTCATACCAGTAAGGAGGTGGCCCGTGTCCTCTAACGTGTGCTAGGAGCTCTACATATGTTCGGGTCCTTAGTCCTTAGTTGTGAAATGGCACCATTATATTATGGTCACGACTATAGCTTGTATGCTCCGAATTGCTCAGCCCTTTGAGTTATGAATTATAGGGTATATTTGATAGGCACAAAGCTTTTTTGTCAGCTAAGGTAGTGTGGAGAAAAATTCCTGCACACATATGGAGTAGCATTCAAATCTATGGGTAGAAGGAGAAGCAAAATTATATATGTGAGGAAATTTGTCTTGATAAGACACCACGTTGATCCACATATGTACTTATTCAGGTGATCAAATACGTCATCAAGGTATAGTGTACTATCTCGAAAGATATAAGTCACTACCCTTTAATGGAACCAATCACCTCAATAAGGACTCTTAAGGACGATGGGTCTGCATATGTACCAGAGATTCTTCCCCTACTTTGCATGAAAAGATAAAGCATGGTTTATTTTAAAATTAATTCGTTAAGTTCTCTACAGAGGCAAGCCCCCATAGTTAATTACATCCTAAGAATGGGAATTCCTTAGGAAAACTCTCGATTAAGGTGAATTATCATTGTCTTTGAAGATTTCAATAGGAAGGACTATAAATCGATTGGTTTGTCTTTAAAGATCAAATGGGATTGATCAAATGAGGGAGTTATTATCGAAACCAAAATGAAAATAAGTATGAGATGCTCATGATGCTAGGAAACCTAGAGAGCATTTTAAATTATCCTAAGATTGGGCTTTACATTTTAGAAATTGATATAATTTATTTGAGTTATATTTTTCATTAGAAATTTAAGAATTAAGATTCCTTAACACAAGATTAAGGAAATGCCTAAGAGGTGAGAAATTAAGCTTATGGCCTGCAAAGGGGAGAAGCAACCTCAGAACCTAAATCTAGGAAGCTTCGGCGAGGGCTGGAAGCACAACCTAAATCTAAGGCAAAAAAATGGATATCTAGTTTGCCTCCACAAGAGAGGACAAACTATCCGATAGCTTGGACTTACAACCGCCTGGGGGTAGTCGCCAACTAACTCCTTCTACGATTTCAAATTCATGTAGGCAAGTCTTTATGCTTTTTGCAAGATAGTTAGACTTTTGTTATTTAGAAAGAGACTAAGTCCTTAAACTCACTCCCTAAAGAGACTAGATAATGTAAAGGGACATGCTTTAAATTACCTAAATCTAATACATTTTAATTTCATTTTATTTCATTTTATTTCATTTTTGGACAATTATTTTGACTTAGGCCAAATAGGATTTTTTTATGACTAATGCATGAGAAAATAGATTATTTGCCAAAATCAACGATAAATTTAGGAGGTGAGTTTCCACCATTGCCCTCAAAGGTCAAGCCAAAGTTCTCTAGCAAAGATGAAAGCCCTCCAATCAAGAGTGAGACAATATGCTTTTGTGCATGCTGTTATAAAATAACCATAAAAACTCATCCAGTTATGAGGTTTCTAATTCTTTTATCTTGATTTTTAAACCTAGGCTTTAAGTGAGGTTATAAGTTTCTTATTTGAATTTTGATTTGTTAAGTTGGGTAAAAGATTTATTTTTCCTAAAGAGTCAAATCCTCATCCAGGCCATACATAAAGCAAGGAAGAAATTAGGAAAATCATGCCACTTAATGCAAAAGTTAAACAAATTACCAAACAATTTATAAAGCTAATCGTAAAAAGAATAAAAGGCCATTGTGGTCGGGCACCACCGCAGAAATTTGAAGAATATCAAATATGTATAACCGAGCTCTACCCTTATACAACCCAGATTACAAATGAATTAAAATTATAATTTAAGCAAAAGGAATTCATTATTATGGGGGTCTTCAAGCTTTATTCTTTTTTCTTCTTTCTTTCTTTCTTCTTTAGATCTTCCTTTGGAAGGTTGGATGATGGGTGCTCAAAGACTTCACATGGTTTATAAGATGGGATCTTATGACCAATGTTCATTCTAATCCCCCATAACAAATCATTCCAAAAATCTTAAATATACAAATTTTTACATGAAAAGGAAAAGAGAAATCTAATTAACACCTGCAAAATAAGTGTTAGTTAAATCACACCACATAAATCCCAAGCATGTATATTGGACTTAATACCCCACACATGGGTAGTCAAGTTCACCTGGCCTATGGATTATGCAAAGGGGTATAAGCACCTACAAGCAAGAAGCATTTATATTTTTATTTATGATAGTGCCCCTTTAGCATAATCCTCTAAAAAAGAATAGTTAGACTAAGCACGTTCTACCATCTATTCTATGAGCATACACCCTACCATTTAGTCTAAAAAATTCATCATAAAACAAAACATAACATCAATCCATGCACCGACCTAACCTAAAGCTAGAAGTAGTGGCTTAGGCTAATGTGTGTGCTTTGAAGGTTTGTGTGGTATGCTTAGCTTATGATTTTAGGTTTAAGTTTTCTAAGTGTGAAGAACATGTTCAACTTAGAAGAGGGTTTCATTTAAGTTGTTTAAGTATTTTGGGTGAATTTTATTTCATGTTTTGTTTGGTTTGAGTGAAACCTACAATTAATTACTAAGTGATAAAGAGAGAGAAAGAGGTGAATGTTTTAATTACATCTTTTAATTAATCCTAAGTTTAGATCAACTCAAACAAACTTATCCAAAAAGAAAGGCATTTTAAGATTAAATAAAATGAATCAAAATTCACATAACATACATTGCTTCAATTCTTTCCCAACATATATAACATGCATATGGATGGACCCTAAGCATATCTATACATGCAAATGGAGATATTAGACACACTTTATGATGCATGCTAAGTAATCCATTTAAGAAAATTTAGAAGTTAAACATGTATGCTTTTTCTTAAGTAGAAAGGATTTTCCTAATCCAAAATTTCACACACGTACATGAAAGTAAGGAAGGAATAAGTGAGTACAGTGTCATTGTTAACCAGAGGTGTAAGGTATAAAACCTACTTATGACTACTTAAATCCTCGCAACCTCGGGGTTGTCCAGACTAATATACCACTTTTCTTAAGTACTAACATGCATGTAAAAGAAATGAAATGGAAAAGGAATATGCAAAAGTTGTTTTTAAGAGTTTCATTTTTGTTTATGCAAGTTATTCATGCAAGTGTAGACAAACCTTCTTAGATGATGGCATAGGGATGAATTGGGTTTAGATTTAAGTAAGTGTTGGGTTCTTTTCCAATGAGCCCTACATCTTAATAACCCATATTCAAAACTATGCCAACATAAGAAAGGAAAGAAAGGCTACACTAAACATTACTTTATAATCTATCACATGCAAGCTTATAATTAAATTAAAAGTAGCATTCTTTCATATTTGATATTTTATTTATATGTATTGAAAATATTTTAGATTTAGTAGTGATAATAGCCATTCATATTCTACTTTAGCCAACACATGCACATTTAACATAAAGTAAACAATTTCATTTTTGAAAATTTAAAACATATGCATGAGTCACATGGAAAATAATTTAACATGTTGGGAAAGATCCAAATCAATGTAATCACTTGAACAAACTCACTTTACTTAATTCCTAAAGACATTCTTATAGAATAAGAAAACTTAGAATAAATCAAAGTGAATTTCAAAATGATTTTGTTTAATTGAAGTTTGATTTAATTTTAAAAGGGTGAGATTAGTTTATTGTTCCTAACCCATTCCCACATGTATTTTGCATTTTAGTTTAGTTTTTAGTTCATTAGATCCATTATTAAGCATTGATTAGGATAGGGTATGAATTAAGTAGCTTAATTAACCCTTACCTACACCACCTTAAGAAAATTAACTTAGGTAATTATGAGCCAATGAGATGACATTAAACCCACAAGGTATTTAAATTTGCAATGCACCTAGTAATGTAAAGGCCTAATTCAATTTGGCTCACAATTAAAACTTAATTATGCTAAGAGATTTTAGCTTAAGTACTTTTAAAACACCCCTATCACACTTATGAAAGGGGGTTTAATTTCTTTAGACTTAGGTTATTGAACACCAAAGTATCTACCCAAGGCAGATTAATTAAATTCTAGAGATTTTTAGAATTTTTGAAAATCATTTGAAGGGGTAATTAATGAATTAACCCTTAATTAAATAAAAGGGGATTAAGGAAAGAAAATGGGATTTATAGAATAGCTTAGGGAAAATACCTCAAAATTATTTCATAAAACTCCTATTCATTGGATCTAACCTTAATCCAACTTAATCATAGGGAAAACCCACTAATTACACCTTAATTACCCTTAATTACATGAAAGGGGTAATTAGGGAATGAGCTAGCAATTTCCCTAACCAAGACCCCAATAAATCTCAAGAAAATTAGGGGAACCAGAGGTCATCACCTAAAATGAACCTTAGAAGTTTGAGATTAATTGGTGACTTAATTAGGGAATAATTAGCTAATTACCATTCCCAAAGAAAGCCAAATTCAGAGAAGAAGGGAAATCAAAATGCATTGAAAATAATTTTAGAATATTCTAGATGAAATTATCTATCCAAGGTATTTTTTTTATTTTTATGATTTTTCTATGAAAAGTGATGCTTTTTAGAAGCCATAGGAATTAATTAGGGATTAATTAGAAAAATAACTAATCCATGATTAATCACCCACCTGCGGCGTGACGCGTGGCAGAGGCGGTCAGCGCACTTTACACGTGTCACGCCATGAGCCCCCTCTTTAAGTTGTCACATCAGGGGAACGGCGGCGGTGTACGTGCTTTAATCCTTAGCCATCCGATCAAATATCAGACGGCTGAGGATCTCCCCGCAATTTATAAAATGGATAACATTTTTAAAACATGCAGAATTATCTCAACCGTCCATCCAAAACATGCGGATGGACAACTAAGATCTTTCATGTTCTTCCTCTTGATCAATAGAGACTGTTCATGATCAAGGGGAAGATCCAAGCTCGATCTAGCATGGATTCCAATCAAACTCAACCCACACCATCTAAAGACAATTACCAACCTATCCAACAGTTGATTTCTCATGCAATGGAAATTCCTTTCAAAAAATACCAACACCTATCAAGCTAAGTGGACAAAAATTCACATACCTCAATGGAGCTGATCATCAGCACTCAAGAATGATGAGGTAGCTTTGTTTAGTGGAGATGAAGCCTTGTTGAGGTTCCTAGCTCTTGAGGTTAAGTAGATCAATGGGAAGACCAACTCCTCCTTGCTTGGGATTTGGCTTTGATCCAATTCACCTTCTCCTTACTGTGGGGACTTCAATGAGAGCTTGGGCAAGTTTGACTTGACCCTCTGATGGAGTGTATAGGAGGAATTGAATTAAGATCAAGTGTGGATAAAGTTGGTTCAAGGATTGAGCTCCCCTATTTTGCACTGTGCAAAATGGAGAATTAGGGAATTCAAATACTATCTAAGAAGCTTAGAAATGCTCTGAGGTGGTTACTCTATGTTCCTAGGCTCCAATCAACAGTGAGTGAACTCTAATTTCATTGAATTAGGGGGAGTATATTTTCCCCTATGGCAATCGAACGAGCCTATTCATGCCATTTTGATCCAATTGAGATTGGAGAGGTTGTTTTTATGGTTAGAGCAATGCACATGGTCGGTTTGGCTAGAAGAGTGGATCCCTAGCTCCCCCATGTGCTGAAATTGAGATTTGGGGGGAGTTTGGAAATTCAATTTCATGCGTATGGGTCGGGTTTGGTCCATAGGTCAAATGGGTTGACCCAAACCCATTGGGTTGGGAACACCACTCATCATTAGGTCCCATTGAGATTTTAGGAGAGCCTCAAGTGATTGTGATGAGTGCATTACCAAAATGCCCATGGGCTAGGCCAAAATTTATTCTATGGCCTAGGGGTATAGTGGCCATTTTATAGTTTTTTCAATTTGGGTAGGTTTGGTATTTAGAGAAAATAGGTTGGGCCAAGTTTCAATGGATTTGGAATCCATTTGATAGGGTTTGGCTCATGTTGACCCATTTAGGTCAAAATGGGTCAACTTGGGTCAAGTTGACCAATTGGTCAAATTAAGTCAAACCAAGGGTTGGGTCAAGTTCATATGACCATTTGAAATATTTTGGTGCATTTGGTTTGATTTAATTTTATTTAGATTTGGTTTTGGCTCATATGACTCTCTTTAGGTCAAATGGGTCAAGTTGACCCATTTGACTCATTTGACCTATTTGGGGTAGGTCAAGGGAAGGTTTAGGTTTGGTTAGTCATATGGAGTGGATTGGTATCTCTGTTTCCAATCAATTTGGGTTAAGTTCAATTTTAGCTCAACATGACCCTTTAAGGTCATGTTGGGTCTAAGGTCAATTGGGCTAGGTTAGGTCTAGTTGGCCAATTGAGGTTTTGGTCAAGTTCCACAAGTGATTTGAGATGGACTTGACCCATTGGTTTCAACCAATTTGGCTTAGATCAAATTTTGACATATTTTGACCTTTCAGGTCAAAATGGGTCAACTTGGGTCAAGTGAGCCAACTGGGCTAGGTTAGGCTCAAATGTTGGCTTAGTCAAGTTCAAACATAGGTCATGAGTGAACTTAGATCAAAGGTTTCAGTCAATTTGGCTTAGATCAAGTTTTGACACATTTTGGCCCTTTAGGTCAAAATGGCTCAACTTCAGTCAAGTGAGCCAAATGGGTTAGGTTAGGCTTAAATGTTGACCTGATCAAGTTCAAACATGAGTCATGGATGAACTTAGATCAATGGTTTCAATCAATTTGGCCTATGGCAGATTTTGGTTATGTTAAGTTTCATTTTAGGTTAAGTGTTGACTTGGTCAACCCTTATGTTTGACTTGGATTGACCCAATTTGATTGATTGATCATCCCATGATGATTGTTGATCATGATGAGAGAAAAATATGAGTTTGGTTCAATCCAATATGGTTAGGATCAAAAGTTGGCTCATAAGGGTACTTTAGGTCACTTTGGGTCAAGTGAGCCTAAGTGGGTCAAATGGCTTGGTCAAAGCTTGATTTGAAGTAGGGCTATCAAAAAGCTCGTTGTTCACGAACAACTCGTGTTCGGCTCGATATGTAGCTCATGTTCGGCTCGTTCGTTAACTAAACGAGAACACTAACGCATTCTTTTCAAGCTCGATATAAACGGGAACATGAACAATCATTTGTTCAATCGCTGTCGATTTAGCTCAAAATAAAAAATTATATTATATTATTATTATTATTATTTATTATTATTATTATTATTATTATTTTATTACTATTATTTATTACTATTATTATTATTATTATTATTATTATTATTATTATTATTATTATTATTATTATTATTATTATTATATATGATACAAACACATTTACTTATCATAAATACAAGCATAGCTTGGTGGTTAGAATTTTGTTATGCAAAAGATTGGCCCAAGTTCGAATCCTCCTTCATACAGATTTTTTAGATTATTGCATTTCGAGCCAATTTCAAACACGAGCCGAACACGAACAAAGCGATTTTCAAATGAGCCGAACACGAACAGTGAAATTTTGAGCCATTTCGAACACGAACCGAACACAAACAAAATAAATTTTAAACGAGATAAACACGAACAAGAGTTCTATTTGCTCAAGCTCGACTCGTTTACACCCCTAATTTGAAGTTGATTGATCATGTATATGGACTTATGATTGAAATATAAATCCATTTACAAGAAATTTGAAGTCAAATGGGCTTTAATCCATTTGAAAATTTCATATTCAAAGGAAGAATATGAAGGAGTTTTAGGTTTGATTTTTGATTTGGATTTTGATTGATGGATTGAGGTTTGGATTTATATATGAGTTCATGATTGTAGGATTGAGTGAACCATGAGAGAAAATGAAGGGTTTGGCTTGATTTGAATTGATTTTGGCTAAGTTCAAGATTTTGGCTTAAAAGACTTAGATTTGATTTTGAATGGATTTGAGTTTGATTTTTTGAAGTAGGTTTTGATTGTTTGAATTTATATTTTATTTATATATGTGAATATACATGAGAATATAAATTGATCATGAGATAATTTCAAGAATTTGAAGTGGTTTAGTCATGATTTAGGATAAATCCATTAAAGGGAATTTTTAATTAGAAATTTAATTTTTGAGTTGGATATGATTGATTTATATTTATATTCCATTTATATATGAGAATATAAATATATTTTTGAGAAAATCCTTTGGGTTTGAAATGGTTTGATCAAAGTTTAGGTTAAATCCATTAATGAAAAATTAAAGGATTTAAGGGACTTTAAACATTTTTAATTTTGAATTTAATTTTTGAATTGGATTGAATTGAGTTATATTTATTTTTCATTTATATATGAAAATATAAATGAGGATAAAAATTGATTTTGAGAAAATTCTAAGGTATTGAGTAGGTTTGATCAAGGTTTAGAGTTGATTTTGGCTAAATCCTTTAATGAAAAATTAAAGGAATTAAGGAAAATTTTCATGAATTGTTTTGAAATTTTGAATTTGATTTGATTGATTTGAATTTATATTTCATTTAAATCTAGAAATATAAATGAGAATATAAATGGCTCATGAGAAAATTTCAAAGATTTGAGTAGGTTTAGTTCTTGATTTTGGCTAAGTCCTTAAGAAGGGTTAAGGAATTAGGAAAATTTTGACTTAGGAATTTTTGATGGAATTTAATCATGGCTTTCAATCATGGACTTCAATCAAGGGTTTCAATCATAGAATTGAATCATGGAATTGAAGTTTGACTTGGAGGAAGAAAAGTGAGGAATGATTTAAGCTAAAGGGTAGGAGATTTTCCTAACACCCCTAAGGTCTGACATATTCTTATGGCTAACCTTTCTAAGTCTTCTAGGGCTAGGGGAGTGTCCACCTAATCACTAGATGTGTCTTAAGACTAAGGAACTCTTAAAGTCTAAGAAGATTCTAGAGCCTAAGATGGAGGTGTTGAGAGCTCATTTTAAAAATGAGGTCAACATGTAGACTTAAGCATGTCTCCTTAGACAAACACCACCCCAAGTCTACAAGGATTTCTTGGATGACGTAACCCATGTGTTGCTGATAAGGATTCTTCGGTCATGTTGGGTCAACTACCTCTTTTGACTAAGTAAACTAGGGACCACGATAGCCCGGGATGATAATCATGGGATCTAGATCGGGCACATCATCATTCCACTAATCATTTGCTTTAAGTTAAATAATGATAAATTTCATAAATTCTAAATCCCAAATTTCAAAACTCCACATGTTGTTACTATATGTTATGCATTTAGTGACCTAATGACTAGCCATAATCGAAAGTTCTCTCTCATTTATTGGGAGGGGTAATTAACTATAAGTGTTCTACGCCTATAGGAAACTAGAACCAGATCTAAAGTCCTCGCAAAATGAGGTGAAATCTCTGGGTAGTGTCTATCTACTATCTCATCTACCTTCTGAAAATTACATCGACAATTAAATCACACTCTCTCCACTCAATTATCGAGAGGTCGGTGGTGAATTTTTGGAGGCCATGGATTTCTGGCAACTCCACTGGGGACTGGTTTCTCTTTCCATCTTTGGCTAGTCATATTTGGTATATAGTATCAGAGGAGTATAAGTAATCAAAATTGAAATTTAGTCATGAAATAAAATCTTTAATAAACATTATAGTTTGTTGAGTATGATTTTATTTGCTTGAAATTTTCTTTAGAATATGTTGTTTTATTTCTATTTTGTTGTATCTCTGCATTTTGAAAGTATGGGTAGAGTATTTATTTCTGATTATTGATCCACATCTTTCATTTGCATAGATGGATCTTCAGAACACTCTGTTCATTGTGAAGCTCAGCCACGGGTCTAACATCCATTTGGCTAATGCTATCATCAACACTGGAGATGCTGGAGCTATCATTCAATTTGGTAGTGTGGATTTTCCAACAATTGAAGCTAAAGCTCAAGTCACATTAATCCAAGATACATTTGCACGTTGTGCACATCAGCCCATGCAATAGATAAAGTTTACTAAAGTAATTATTGTCGAAGCTCCACAAAAGAGAGCTTCTGTCTTTCAAAAATTAGGATATTCAAACTCGGTATGAAGAGAACTTATTGAAGGTCTCGCCATGCCTATAAACACCACTCGCAATTGAACCTTCGCATTAAAAACATGATCATGAAGCTTCCTCCTGGAGGAAAATTAACAAGTCAAAAGAAGGATGAATGTGAACTACTCAACAACAATTTCTATCAACAACCTATTATGCAGTTAGCCTCAGAACTAGAAGTGAGTATTCCCACCCAAAATAAATTCGAGAATATGAAATGGGTAAAGAGGAATAGCTCTACTGGTGAGCTGAAACAATCTTTTTGGGTTCCACCACTACGTCAAGCTTCGATGCCCCAGAAGAAGATTCCTGAAACCTTATCTACTAGAGTGCATAGAGTGCTGAAAGTTGCCTAGGAAACACGCATAATGAAAAGAAGAGTCCAAAGGCCTATGACGATTGATGTTGATAATGCTTCATCTGGTAGACTACCACCTGTTGTGAGAGCCAGTGATCGATTCCAGCAAATCCTGTATGGTGAACATCGAAGTGTGACACCTAGACTATATGTCACAGAATTTGCTTTCAAAAGGTCTCGATGGAAGGACAAGCAAGCTTGGAGGCCAAGGCCTTGAAGAGAAACTGTTGAAAATAAAGAAAGAGGCATGACATATGGTTCGCATTCTTGAAAATCTGCCAATAATAGGAACTAACAAAAAATGGGTTCAAAAGAAGAAATCTTATGATGATGAATCATGGGATGGTCGACCCGGTGAACCGTGAAATCCCATCACTGGTCAACTGAATCTCTACAAAAGAAGGTTGACTTTGATCATAGCCCTCCAGTTGAAGAGAGGTTTGTCTTAAATCCAAAGCCATAAATTCACTAGAGAGACATTCTGAAGTTAAATTACAAGAAGATGAATTGTATGATGAGGATACTATGGAAATGAAAGTAGTGTATGTGGTACAGCACGTTGGAGAACCATCTAGTGCACAATAACACCAACATAGATGGCGTGGAGCCGCACCTCCTATTCATATTAAAGAACTAGCTCTTGAGAAAATAGAAGGGGAGCTTTAAGCACATCCTCAGGTGATGAAGAGGAAGAAGATCTAAAAAGAAAAGAGGATAACTCTTTCTTTTCTGACACTACCACATTAGCCCAAATGCAGAAATGAATGTAATGGCAGATGAAAGCAAAAGATAGAGAGATTATCCAATTAAATGCAAAGATGAATCAAATGATGGCACAAATGATCGTGATGCTATAAATGATGCAGAGAAATGCAGCAGCAGTGCCATCATCCATTCCACCTGCCAGGCATCCGATAACTAATGCTACACCTGATCCACCAGTTGACCTGCCTCAAGCTTGGAGTACGTAATGCACCCAAAGGGAGAAATGAAGTCAATCATAGCTTCTCAACCCATCCCTCAAGATGTGCCTAATATATCTAAGCCCATGAAAACAGCTCGATTAGAAACAATTATAAATGAAAAGATCAAATCTATCATTGTCGCTGACAACGCAAAAAAATTGGTAAGCAAAGGTCATCCATACCCGGTAGAGTGCGTTCAAGTGACATACCCTAAGAGTTATTTAGTGCCTAAATTTAATACATTCAATGGCACTGGGAACCCCAGACAACACCTAGTGCAGTTTAAAGCAACATGTGGCAATATAGGAGGCAATGATGCATGACTATTTCGCTAGTTTGTAAGTAGTTTAACCTCAACTGCTTTTGAATGGTACGTTGAATTACTTAATGACTCGGTCAAGACTTTTGCTGAATTAGAAATGATGTTCATCAAGAGATTCACCAATGCATCTGAAAAGATTATAATTCCTGACCTCTCCTTAGAACGAAGAAGGAAAGACAAGTCAGTGACTAAATATATTTCACGTTGGCAAAATATGAGCATGAAATGTGAACAGCAGCTAGATGAGAAATATTTAATCCAATTATTGATGGGTAACATCGATGATAAGATGGCACTATATCTATGTATGGCCTATCTCAACATTTCAAGAGTTATTGGATCTAGTGGCAAAGTTTGAAAAGTTGTAGCACTCAAAACCTGAGGGTCACTCAAAAAAGTTAAATAAGAATAAATTCTCAGACTCAAGGAGGAATGAGTCTCATACAACCTCCTATAGCTCGAGCAGTGGAAAGCAAATAACTTATAATGTTGATAAAGGGAAACATTGACTTATATGGATGAAAGGGGGAAACAGTCAGTTAACCCTCAATCAAAGCAATTAATGAGAGATGATGAGCGAGTGTACCCATCCCTAAAAGACAATATGAGTAAAGAATAATCTTTCAAGAGGTAGAGTGTGGTTAAGCTATTCTACCAAGTTCTTAAATCAGGATTAGAATTGCCGAATCCAAAAGACTCGAAGAGTCAGGTCAAACTGACAATCTAAAATATTGTCCATATCATCGGGTAATTAGCCACACGATTGAAGATTGCTATGTTTTCAAGGATTAAATGGAGAAAAAATATAGGAATTGTGATTTCACACTGTCTGATAGTATTCTCGTTCATCATAAAAGAGAATATGCTAGAGTGGTTATGTCCACTTCAGTATCATCAATGAAAAAGAAAGCAAAAGGAAAAAAAGTAATACAAGAAGAGTAATGGGAGACAATAACCTCTAAAAAGACCATAAAAATGCTGAAGCAGTAAAAGATGTCCCTAGTGTTAATGGAAATCACCACTTGAACATGTATTGGACTTAAAAGAAATGCCTAAACCAAGCATTTTAGCATCTCGCATTTTGATAAGGCTACTATCACAAAGACGAGGGTAGTCACTAAATGTAAACCTTATAAGCAATACGTACCAGAAAAAGAAGATCAAGAAGAGAACTATAACTCAAAAGATCATCAATAATCTAGAAGAGTATCATCAACTGATAAGATAGACTATCAGACTTGATGATTACATGACAGGACTTCGGATCACTGAGTCAAATAAAGAAGGAAATAGTAATGAAGACTTGCTTCCTAGAGAAACATGTCGAGTTATTTCTGTGGTGTCGAACAACCCCCAGAGTGATCCATGCCTTGATAGTTAGAATCAAGTAGCTTTGAAAAATATAATATGTAAAAATAAATTCAAGAAGTTTGCCCCGCTAAGCAGGAGAACTCCTAAGCCCATAACATCAAAGTCGTGCTTGATGGTGCGACAAACAGAAGATAGTTCAAAAGAAGACTTATGTTTTCCTGATGAGGATGAGTCTGAGCCTTCAAAGACATCCCAAATGAGCCGCTTAAAGCTTGATAGTGACTCTGAAGCATCCGCACAGTCCTCTGTAGTAGATGGTAACTCTAAGGGAGCTACCTCATCTGAAGAGTTTGAGCCAAATAAAGCAATCTGCGTAAGGAGTGGTAAGATACTACCACCTCCATTAAGGAAAGGGTCATCCAATAAGCTCAAAATCAAAAATGAAGATAAAATATTGAAGTTAATGAAGATATCATCCCTAAAGACCCCAAGAAGAAAGCAAATTTGAGTGGAGGAATCGATTATAATATCTTATCGCATCTGAGTAAGATCCCTGTACAAATGGGTGTGTATGAGGCTCTCTTGATGTCAAAGGACCTTTAAGAAATGTTGATTCAAGCTCCTAAAGATCTAGAGAGATATGAAGCTTATTTTGTTGAATGACGCATGATTGAAGTTTTGCAAGCTCAAAATCTCTCAATGATCACTTTCTCTGAAAAAGATTTTATGCTCGAGACAACGGAACACAATCGTCCATTATATGTAGCTGCAAAAAGTGATGGAAATATGATCAATCGAATTATAATTGACGCAGGTTCATCAGTAAATCTTATGAGTCTAAGAACACTTAGGGGGTTGACCCTAGACATTCAGCACCTTGGACAAGATAAATTGATGATCCATGGCTTCAATGAATATGGTATGGTTCCGTCTACTCTACATCAATGTATGAAGTATAAGAAACGAGTAACACAAGATTCTTAGCACTATTCAGCCATTTACAATTCATGAGGTGAAAATTTATGAGAATGCAAAATATTTTCTTTCAAAAGAAAGTAAGCCTCGGCAATCTACAACTTCAACTTTAAAAAGTACAAAGCAACCCAAAGAAGAGAAAGAGCAAAAAAAGAGAAAAGAAGGATGCATTAAATCACTCTAAAACTTATGACATATTACCAAAGCTGAAGAGGCACATTCCTCATTTGGGTAGTGATACAAAAGGAGAAGAAGATATTCCAATTAAACTCAAGAAAAATTGTGAGCCCTCAACAAAAGAAAATAAGATAAATTACTTTGATTCCAATTATGATTTTGAGTCCATCTATGCAAGTGAAGTTCAATGTATTTCTTCTATAAGAGTTGCTAATTTATTAGTATCAAATGATTCATTTGTAGTTACACCAGTTCCCTCATGATATTTCAAAGAAGTCACATCACGTGATGTTCACAATATTAAGGAACTAAAAACCTTTAATGTACCTCCACTACCTGGAAGAAACAGATTGGAAACTTCATTCTATAGATCTGAGGAATGTCAATACTATAATTCTGAATGGCTTATTCAGTACTCAGAGTCTGAAGAGATGATACCCACCAGAATGCTGAGATACTATCCTCCAAAAATCTGAAGGATGATGCACAAACTTGGAATCAATGTTGGGATTGATAGATGGCAAGCTCTCTTCTTTGATAACTTATGGAGTTCAAAGATTCCACAGACCTCTCAAAGAAGTGATAATTATACCATTAAGGGTCTTGGATACATCCAACAAAAGTATCATCAAAGGAATACTTGTTATACAATGATCAAAAGTGAGATTGGAACTGAAATTGAAAATAAAGATGACTTTTATAAAGTCATTACCGCAATTGATGGGGAAGTAGAAATGAACCGACACCTGAAGAATTTGAAGATGGTGGGTAGACGTCTACCATGGATGAGTTGAAAGACATTAAATTGGGATCAAGAAAACCTCAAACCTTCAGTGCTGCACGATAAGGTTGAGGAATAAAAGCATTGCTTTGTGAATTCAGGGACTGCTTTGCTTGGACATATTATGAGATGTCTAGCTTATCCCCTGATGTGACAGTTCACAAGCTATCTATCAATTTCGATTCAATATCAATCAAACAAGCTCTTAGAAGAATGAGGGTGGATGTTGAAGAACAAGTGGTCGCAGAAATAAAAAAGCTAATTGAAGCAGGTTTCATTCACAAGGAGAAGTATGCATATTGGATAGCCAATATCGTTCTTATAAAGAAGAAGAATGGTTAGATTTGAGTTTGCATTGACTTTTGAGATTTAAATAAGGCATGCCCAAAAGATGATTTTTCGCTCCCTGTGTCAGAATTGCTAGTGGATAACACCTCTAATTATGACATGTTCTCCTTTATGGATGGATCATCGGGTATAATCGATCAAAATGGCTCTAAATATGAAACATACATCATTGAAAACACCCATTGGTATTTATTGCTACATCATGTTGATTGAAGAATGTCGGAGCTACATATTAGAGGGCCATAACATGCATCTTTAACGAGTTGATTCATCAGAAGGTAGAATGCTACGTTGATGACCTCTTCATTAAAAGTATTGATCGAAAAGATCACCTTGCAGATTTAAGGATTATTTTTGAAAGGATCAGAAACTACGATCTCAAGATGAATCCTCTCAAGTGTGCATTTGGGGTTTCCTTAGGAAAATTTCTATGATATGTGGTAAGACATAGAGGAATTGAGATTGACCCCAATAAAATCAAGGTGATTGTGGAGATGCCTCCACGAAGAACCTTCGTAGCTTCACTCTTTACTAGGACAACTCGCATTCATTCAGCATTTTATATCAAACCTGTCAGGAAGATGCCAACCTTTTATGAAGCTAATGAAAAAGAACGCTCCATTTAAATGGGAAGAGGAATTCCAAGAAGCATTTGAGAGAATTAAAAAGTATCTACTCAATCCGCCGATTCTAGTAGCTCCTATCCCTGGGAAACCTCTTATTTCATATACCACAGCCTTAGAGGAGTCCCTCGGGGCTTTACTTGCACAACATAATGAAGAAAATAAAGAAAATACGATATACTACATCAGTCAAAGATTAGTAGGAGCTAAAATACGCTACTCTCCAATAGAGAGGCATTGCCTGGCACTGATATTTGTAGTTCTGAAGTTTCACCATTACATGTTTTCTCATAGAATCACACTAATCTCAAAGGCTGATCCGCTTTCTTGATGATGAGACCAACATTGACATGTCGCTTAGCTCAATGGGCAGTACTCTTATTACAATTTGATATTTTCGCATACCGAGCGGTGAAGGGATAGATCTTGGCACTTCCCTCGTATCCTATCCCAGTGACTCATAATGATGACTTGCGATGAGCTCTATCTATTAATGAAAGAGAAAAGTTGGTCGGGAGATGTATTTTAATGGAGAATCATCGATCAAAAGCCTGAACCAAACGACCTACCCAAGCTCGAGAAAAGCATCTTAGACTTTGTTTTCACTTTGAGGCATCGACACTTCATTCACGATCTGGCAAGAATCATGAACCAAAACTGAGGTCATATGGCTTGAGAGTCTTGAAGAAGCTATTGCCATAGGTATCCAAAATTTGCAAGTTTTTGGAGACTCTTAGCTAATCATCAATCAAGTTTTGGGAATCTATAAGATCACTAAGCTTGAGTTAGCTTATTATCATAAGCGAGTTCTCAAGCTAATGACACAAAGTTTGAATATTACATTGACTCAAGTTTCTTGATCCAAAAATAGCAAAGCAGACTGCTTAGCTAAACTAGCCAAAGAGATGGCAAGCATGAATGACGAGCACGTGTTGATAGAAGTCTTCACCCGTCGAGTTCTACAGCCAGTAAATCCATATTCCCTGCACGTAGAGGGGACATCAAACTCAAGCCAGTAAGAAGCAATTCAAATTGCTCCTCATTCTCCCAAAGAACAAGTACAAGAGATAGAAAAGCTCAAAAGTGCTACAAAGATGAAGCTTTCATAGTGGAAGAGCTTGATGATTGAGACAACCCTTCATCGATTATTTCAAGGAATGGAAATTATCGAGCAATAAATCACTAGCCACGTAACTTATGAAAATGATCCTACGATTTGCCTATGTTAATGATACATTATACTGTATATCCTTTGAACAAATATGGTTGCGATGCTTAGGAATGGATGAAGCTAACAAAGTTATGTTTGAAATTCATAAAGGACTTTGTGGGAGGCATTAATCAGGTCCTAAAATGGTAGCAAAAATTAAGAGAATGGGATATTATTGGCCATCGATGGTGAAAGATTGTATTGATCATGCCAAAAAGTGCCATAAATGCCAAGTCCACGAGAATCTCATTCATCGACATTTGAATCCACCACATCCAACGATCACATCTTGGCGGTTTGAGTGTTGGGGAATATATATAATCAGACCTATTGATCCACCATAGTCAGCAGGCCATCACTTTATCTCAGCAACAATCGACTATATTTCCAAGTGGGCCAAAGCAACTCCATTTAAAGAGGTTACTGCTGATTGAGTTGTTGACTTCTTCACTCATAATATTGTCTATAGATTTGGCATACCACGAAGGGTTATCTCAGATAATGGCCCAACATTCAAGAGTTCAAAGATCTATAAATTTGCTGATCGATACAAAATCGATTGGCTGTATTCATCAATTTATAATCCAAGAGCCAATAGTTTGGCAGAAGCTTTTAATAAAACACTAATCAAGCTACTCAAAAAGATTTTTATGAGGAATAAAAAAGAGTGGCACATCAAAATGCTCGAGGCATTATGGGCATATAGAACTACTTACAAGACGCCAACTAAAGCCACTCTTCATGCTCTAACTTTTGGGGTCAAAGCAGTTTTGCCACTAGAAGTTGAACTACCATCACTTCGAGTAGCCATCCAGTATAATCTCACTCAAGAGGAGAACACATGTTTATGGATGGAAGAGCTTGACACGCTTGACAAAATTAAACTTCAAGCCCAACAAAGCTTAGAAATCTATCAAGCAAGAATGTCTAAAGCCTTCGATGGAACAACGCATCCTCGAACTTTTCAAAGAGGAGAGTTGGTCTTAGTGCTGAGAATATCGATAATCTCTCACAAAAGAATCGATGGTAAATTTTAAGCTAATTGAGAAGACCCTTACATCATAGAAAAGGTATATGAAGGAGGAGCCTACTAGCTTATTGATTCAAGTGGTTGACGGCCTATGCCACCCATCAATGGTCGCTATCTAAAGAAGTATCATGTTTGAGTGCACATGATTGCATGATTGGATAATCATTATATTTATGACTCCTCATATTATATATATATATATATATATATATATGAAACAGCACTCAAAAATTCTCTTGTTTTGCGAGAACATGTTTTCGAGTTGCGATGAAATTCCCCCTGCAAGATAGGGGAATTTTATATATTTATTTAGGTTGATATCGTGTCTTCTACCAATATCCCAGGATGAAAGTATGCATATCTGGTGATTGATAATAAGTCTCATCTACTCTTATAATTGATAGAAAAAGAGAAATAAGTACCTCTTTATCTTAGCTCAAAAAATCCCCCTGACAAACAGGGGGCATTTATAAATTTTTATAATAGAAAAACACTTATGTCTATTTTGGGTTGACATCACGACTCGAACTGAAATCCGCAAACAACATTTACAATTATATTTGTTTAGATCATAGGTGGCTATGTGAATAATAAGAAAAGTCACGTTCACTCAAAGCACGTAGAAGACAACTTCGAAGGCTAGAGCTATCTATCTACCAAACCTAATCTAACTCAATAAATTTAAATAATCCAGATCTGGAGAATTTTTTTAATTGATCGACGAATCAAGAGAGGATCTGAGGAGAGGTCTAAGTCACCACAAAGCATAAACCTATATAACTTCTTCAACAAGTCGACAAAGCAAAGAAGCACGTCGAAGAAGCTATCTTGGAGTTCTTAAAAGCTCTGAACTAAGAGAACTTTATAGCCAACCATCACTAAAACACCAAGTGTTGACAACTTCTTTCCATAGATCTAATGCTCATCTTGAAGACTAGGTCGCCAGGTTAATCCTTCAACAAGGCCACTAAAAAAGCAACAAGTAAAGGACTAAAGGTATGCACATTCTCTTGACAAGTCAATCTGGACAAATCAGGTTAATCCTTCGACAAGTCTACCAAAGCAATAAGCAAAAGACTGAATGTATGTATCTTCTTATGAAAAGTCAAGTTAGACAAACTAAATCTATCCTTCATCAAGTCCATCAAGCTCGAAGCTAGGGTAGAAGGAACCTAAATCACAAAATAAATAAATTCTTCCTTCAGTCCATCAAGCACAAAGCTAAGGCAAAATGAGGATTAAAGATACAGACCACTAAGATGAGACCTTCTTCAAGCCTATCAAAGCATTATGCATATAGCTGAGGGTATCTCTCTTTCTACTTGATCAGTCAATACAGACAAATCAGGTCAAATCTTGTACGATCAACCAGTTTGCAACAAATATGGTCTACTTCATATGTGCACCATACTTATTGGAAGCATTTGTTGACCTACATGTATGCTCCATCAGTCAAGTCGAGCTCATGAGCCAAATTCGATGAACTTCGGATGCGACGACACGTAAACCGAAGCTGAAATACACTCGATATCACCAAAACTAATCAAAATGATCTCTGATTAATGAACAAACTTCGTCACCGCGTTTAGAATGTCAAAATTGATCAAAATATACATATTGTATAATTGATGGTACCGTCAAATAATCGATGCGATATGCATACCGAGATCGAGGAAATGGCGATACTCAAATGACCGTTCAAAATTGATTACGTTGTTAGTGTTGAAACATCAGAACCTATCAAATGAGATTGTTCGCCCCCAATTAGGATAAGTCTGCGCGAATGTCGAACAGTTGGAAGCGACGACGCACAACTTTAAGCCAAAATTTGCTCTATTCAGCACCGACTTTAATCAAACGACCTCCAATTGTAAAATGGATTAGACCGTTGAACCCGGAATATCGAATTTGCCTAGAAACAACATCCATATTGTATGAGATTAATTTCGATGAATTTTTCGCATAAATATGATTATAGAAAAAAATAATTAAATTCAGATATTTATTTTAATATTGATCAAATTTAATTTTTAATATTTGAATTATTTCAGAATTAATTCAAAGAAATCTGCTTATAAATTGTTTCTAAAATAGAACTAATTTCATTCAAAATTTTCAAATCCAGCTCAACTTGATTTGGAAGGATAATTAAGCTCTGATTAAGACTATCCTCCATCCCTATTATTCTCCTAATCGAACGAATAGCCCAAATAAAAAAAATGGGCAAGGCGCTATTTGCTTGATTCAGGACAGCCGGAAAGGGAGAGTTTTGTTTTTTTCTTTTTTTCCTCTGCTCGCTCGTCCAGAAAAGAAATCCCGCAAGCCGAACTCCTCCAACACGTTTGCTCCTACCCATATCGCTTCGTGCTTCGAACCAGGTAAATCACGGATCTGCTTCCTCTATAGTCTCTGCTTGAGTTCTTGAGTATCGATCGCCTCCGATCAATCCAAAGAGCTGAGAGCCCCAAGGAAATATTTGTTTTTGCCTTTCGTGTCTTTCTCGGTCTCCCACAAGAACCCTTTTTTAAAAAAACTGTTCGGACAGATTTTTTTCCTCCCCAATAAACTGACTTGTTTTCTGTTGTCAAGGAGCGTTCTTTCTTGATCACTTACTATAAGGTCTAATTCTTTTTTTTTATTTTTTGTCTTGGAAGATCGCAGATCAGATTAGGATTAGGGACATAAGGTATACGATTGATTATGAATCTGAGTGGGTACATGGCTTTTTTGGTTAGTTAATATATCTAAACAGAGAGGTTTTAGAGAGCTGTATGGCGGATCAGGGCTCGAAGGGGAGCCAGCTGGTTGATCTATCCAAGCATCCGTTTGCTATTGTCCCCACGTTGCAGAATATTGTTTCAACTATTGATACATCCTCAGAAAATTAATCTGATCAAGCACGAATCTCAAGGCATTTTCAGAAATATTTCGATCTAATCACGCGTTTCAAAACTGACCGTCACCGATGAGCGAACATGTAACATCAGCGTAGTCCGTCAAATCGACTCGGATCAGTATTGGAATGAAAATGGATCTTGATCCGCCAAATGGTCACCAAAACCGACATATTTATATAGTCGGCGGCGTCAAGGCGAATCCGAATCCAAAGATCACCCAATTCCGACATCATTAAGGCGGATCATCAAAATACACCGTCGATCGAGGGATCGAGGGCCGTCGATGGGAGTGGTTATGGAGTGGTTGTTTTCCAATTTACAAGCCGCTCCCAAAATCTATAAATGAGCTTCATTCTCAGGGGCCAGAATCGGTTGAAACTACGAAACCTGAGTCGGCCACGGCATGATCCCGATCATCCGATGCCACCAAGGTAGTCGGAGATCGGAGATCGCCTTGGAGATGACTAGAAAAACCGGTTCTTGCTCCTTTCTCACGAAGATCGAGGTTGCTCCCGAAGATCGTTCCCGCTTTTGGGAAACTTCTCCAGGTTGGAGTTGACCGATATTATACACTCGGAATATTGTTTCGCAGAACACCTTCTTCTCAGAACTAGCAGCGGGGCCGTATCTTTGAACACATAGTGAAAGTTCTGTGGCAGGCCCGTGGTTTTCCAACGGGTTTTCGTATAACCCTATGTTTATATCCCCCCTTGTGTGTTGGATAATTTTTTGGGCTACGGCGAAGATCTCATCTAGGAATAAAATTCTCTAGCAGCAGTTAGCGCCTCGTGGGAAAAAAGCAGTTCCCATATATCTCCAATATGGTTGGTAAGCGGGGTTTATCCAGCCTCCTCATTCTCGGGATCAAGGGCGAGTCTCCAACACTCTACATAGCAGACTTACGTCCCCGGTGAGGGTCAGTGCCCTCTTTGGAAGATCGCGTTCAAGGATGGAGGATTCCCGAGCGAAATTCTTGACTCTGAGAGGGGCCGGCAAAAGCGTTCCAACATGCCTGGAAGAGCCACAAGTTCCGCACGGCCCTCAGCATAATCCAGATTTTCTTCACGAGAATGATTGCAGAATGCCGGATCAACAAGTAGAGAACCCTTGGCACCACATCCGGATCTTTGAACTTCGGATCGCCGGTTCTCACCACGAATGGCTCGCCTATCGGTGAAACTCCACGTCACCTTATACGCGATGAACTACGGCAGTGCGGGAAGAGTTCCGAACAATCTTAATGATCCATTCTCCGCCGCTCTTCCAAAACTTCGTCCTTCGGCCATCATGCAATACCCGACGAGATTCAAGCTTCCCGGCATGGACCTTACGATGGCACAGTCCGTCGAGCATATCGATCACTTTCGAACATGCATGCACATTCGTGCAAATGACTCTGTCTTGTGGGGTATTCCCGACTCTCAAAGGACGGGCTCGTGGTTCTATTCCTTAAGGGGTCCGTCAGATCATTTGGAGAGCTTCGCCCGATTTTTTGTAGAGCAGTTCTGGCGAACAAGAGAATCATATTCATCACATCTCTCAGAATCGCCGAGCGATGGAGAGTCCTCAAAGAATACTTCGGAGGTTCTCCAGGGAAGCAAATACCAGGTAAACTACATTAAGAGGAGTTTTTCTTGGAGGACTCCGTCAGGCCTTTTACTCATCACTCATGCGGGACACGATCGGTCATATGCCGACTTAGTTCATCGTGTGGAAGACAAATCTTGATGAGGCTATTAATGCACATCGAACAATTTGGATAATCTGCAAGCACCAAGGGAACCGGCCTATCAAAAATAAGAAATCGAAGGCTATTCAACAAGGATATCACGTCGATTGGAAAAGAATCAATCGACTCATACGAACATACCCGGCGGGGCAACTCTTAATCTCAAAGGATAAGCAAGTCGACACCCAGCGAAAGGCAAAGATCAATGGTCCTCGGCTACAAGTTCATACAAATCGCTCTTCCATACGGGTTAACATCATCAGTAACACTCGACAAACAACCGGAAAGGTCAAACGTCGCCTGGACTTCCGCGACCTCTTCCATACAGGTTGCGTCATGGCTCGACAAACAACCCAGATAGGTCAAAGGTCCGGTGGACTTCCTCGACCCTTTCCATTAATGTCGCTCGAACGCCTCGACAAACAACCTCGGATAGGTCAAAAATCCTCAGCGGATTCAATTCAACCTCTTCCATACAGGTTAATGTCATCGAGTCACGCTCTGACAAACAACCTCGGACGGGTCAAAGATCCTCAGCGGATTCAATTCGACCTCCTCCACACAGGTTAACGTCATCGAGTCACACTCTGACAAACAACCTCGGATAGGTCAAAATCCCGGATTCAATTCCTCTTCCATATGCAGTTTGCGTCGGTAACACTCGACAAACAACCGGATAGGTCAAAATCCTCTGATTCAATTCAACCTCTTCCATACGAGTTAGCGTCGTGGTAACACGACAAACAAACCTCGGATAGGTCAAAATCCTCAAGCGGTTCAATTCGACCTCTTCCATGCAGTTGCGTCATCGGGTAACACGATAAATAACCTGATAGGTCAAAATCCTGGATTCAATTCAACCTCTTCCATACGAGTTAGCGTCGCCGGGTAACACCGACAAACAACCTCGGATGGGTCAAAATCCTCGGATTCTTAACCTCATACAGTTGCGTCATCGAGCCACTCGAAACAACCTTAAAATCCACGGATTGATTCATTCTTCAGTTAACATCGTGAAGTCACTCGAAACAACGGATAGTAAAACTTTGCACCTACTCCGCGGGTTATCGTCGTAACACTCCACGCGGATGGGCCAAAATCTCGCGATTGATTCAACCTTTCCGCGTTAACATCGAGTCACACTCGACAAACAACCTTGGATAGGTCAAAACTTTGTACCTACTCCCAGTTAGCGTCGTCGGCAACACTCGATAAACAACCGGATGGGCCAAAATCCCGGATTCAACCTCTTCCACGGGTTAACGTCATGGGTAACACTCGACAAACAACCGGATGGGTCAAAATCTCGGATTCAATTTAACCTCATCCACACAGGTTAACGTCATCGAGCAAACACTCTGACAAACAACCTCGGATAGGTCAAAATCCTCGGTGATTCAATTCACCTCTTGTACATTATCGAAGTCACACTCGACAAACAACCTTGATAGTCAAAACTTTGTACCTACTCCCACAGATTAGCGTCGCCGAGCAACACCGATAACAACCTTGGATGGGCCAAAATCTCGGATTCAATTCAACCTCTTCCACAGTTACGTCGTAGGTACCGACAAACAACCTGATAGAAAAAAATCCCAACGGATTATTCTCTTCCATACAGTTGCGTCGCCGGGTAACACTCGACAACAACCTCGGATGGATCAAAATCCTCGCGGATTCAATTAACCTCTTCACAGTTATCGAGTCACACTCGACAACAACGGATAGGTCAAAACTTTGTATCACTCCACGAGTTAAGCGTCGTGGGTAACACTCGCAAACCTCGGATGGGTCAAAATCCTCGGATTCATTCAACCTCTTCCACCGCAGTTAACGTCATCACTCGACAAACAACCGGATAGGAAGATCTCATTCGACCTGCCGATCGCCGTCACTCGCCGATTCGCCGTTGCCGACCACCCGTCGGCCGCTAATCAATTGTAGCCGATCATGCCACCATCGCTATCGCGCCGCCATATCTGGCCGACAATCTTATTTGGTCACCACCATCGTGCCGGTCATCTCGCCGATTCTGACTTGATCGCCACCGATGATTGCGCTGACCACCCACGTGGCCAATGTAGCGGTCACCGCCGCGCCGACTATGCGGTCCACGAGCACCTTCGGTCCTTATCGCCGACCTAGCCATCTTCGAACCGCCGTCCTTTGCCGCATTCCGCAATCTTCGCGGTCACCACCATATCGGTGGTCATCCCGTAACTACAGGCGTCGGTCGCCGCCGTCGATTTATCGCCGCCCAGTCGACCATGACTACCATCGCCGGGTCCTTACCGTAACCATCCCGACAACTCGTCGATCGAGGAAAATTATTCCAAGGAGGTGCCAAACTCCCAGGGGGAGTATGCACTGCTTGGTGGAGATGAGGAGAGGTGATCCAAGAAGAGTGCCCAAACTCCCACCGGGGAGGTATGCACTCTGCAGTGGAGATGAGGAGGAGGTTGATCCAAGAAGAGTGCCCAAACTCCCACCGGGGGAGGTATGCACACTCGCTCGAGGGTGAGGTGGATCAGAGTGTCCAAACTCCCACCGGAGGCTATGCACTCTAAGAGGAGAAGGAGATGAAAAGTGTGTCTTTCCTCTTACAGGGGGTTTTATAGACCCTTCTAGGGCAAAAGCGTAAAAACCAAAGCTAGAAACCGCCCAAAATCAAAACCATCATTCGGTTCGCCCAGCCCTTGGCCTTGCCCATGTATCCAGCCTTCCAGCTCCCAATATGTATAAGCTCCCGTACATGAAGCCTCAAACCATCTCCCAGATAACCGCCCATGGGTCGTGATAACCGCTGGTAGCGAATTTGAAGCTTCGCCCATGACAACCGCCGACCCTCGGTAGCCGAGCCCGCGGTCAGCGATGTGAGCCATCCGTGAACCCCGCCTCAGCGCCGGCCGACCCATTAAGCGTAGCAGCGACCATCGACCATTCCGGCCAGTTCAGCGTCCCAGCGACCAGCGACCGGCGACCGCCGCCAGCGGCTTGCCCGTGGCGCCCAGCCAGCAGCGCCTATGTGGCCGTACGTGCATGGCTCCCCAGCCATGACCGCTTGCCGGATGGATCAGTAACCTCGAAATCGCGCACGCATACTACGCACGCGATACGCCGCGCGACTTCGATTATAATATTGCGGCATGAAGATCTTCTCTCAAAAGCGTGTTGATGGACTCAAATTTTGAAGAATTTGCTTTATTTTGTAGATATATTTTGGATGGCGAGATAATGTCACCCAAAAATGGCAAATACATCCGAGAAAATTAATATGATCAAACCGCGAATCTCAAGGCATTTTTGAAATGTTTGATCCCAATCTTGAAACCGGTCAAAGCGGCCGTCTCGATGAGCGAACATATGTCCGAACATCGATCAGGCTCGAATCGACTATCAAGTAGATGAAAATGGATCACGATCCAAATGGTCACCAAAGCGACATATTTATAGTCAGTCGGCGGCTCGTCAAGCGAATCCGAATCCAAGATCACCCAATTTAGACATTAAGGCACCGGATCAAAATACACCGTCGTGGAGGGGATCCTTGGGTCCAGATGAGTGGTTATAGAGTGGTTGGAGTTTTCCACCAATTACAAGGCTATCACTCCCAAAATCTATAAATGAGCTTCATTCTCACCTCAAGGGGGAATGATTTGAAGACAGAGCTCGAGAACCACTAGTCGACCTTGGCCGATGATCTATCACCAGTCCCACCAGGTGCACGAAGATCGGGGGAGTAGCCTCAGGAGGACTAGAAAAGACTTGCTCCTTTCTCAAGATCAAGAGGTTGCTCAGGAAGATCGTTCTGCGCTTTTTTGGGAAACTTCTCCTTGGGTTGAGTTGAGATGTAACTACACTCGAATATTGTTTCAGTAAACACAACATTCTTCTGAAAGCGTATCTTTTGAATAGTGAAAGTTCTGAGGCAAGGCCAGTGGTTTTCCTTAACGGGTTTTCCATTATTGTGTTCATATCCCCCTTGTGTGTTGGATAATTTTTTGAATGACGAAGATCTCGTCTGAATAAAATTCTAAGACGCGCAACTATTAATTTGGATTGCAAGTTGGACCTTAAAGCAATTTCCTTGCAAACAATGAAAACTAAGAAACAACATCGTCATTAGGCGGGTTTTTTTCTAAGTTTTCCATTCCTACCCAGCCAAATGCTCTTTCCTTCCTTGCAACGATGGAAACCAGAAGCAACAAATTAGGTGGGTGGGTTCTAGGTTTCGTATTTCCACTATCATCAAAAATTTTTTCTTCCTTGCAAATGATAACCGAGAAGCAACCGTCATTAAGCGGGTCCTTCTCTAGGTTTTTGTCGTTTCCACTACCCCTGCATCCAAACAGCCTCTCTTTCCTTCATTGCAAATGACGAAAATCGAGAAAGAACATCGTCAGCAGACAGGTTCTTCTCGGGGTTTCTAGCATTTCCTTCACCTATTCAATCCAAATAATCAACACTCTAATATCTCTTATTCAATTCCTGTTAGCCGAACTCATGCAAAATTATTATTGTTGCTATTGGTGAAGGTAGGGAGGTGCTTGAATGTGTAAAAAGAAATTGTATATTTGCGCTTGTGCTTCTTTATGGGGTGATCGAAGACTCCGCTAATGCCCATTAGGGCATAGTGGGTGCAAAGACATGGTTGTGGTGTTGCAAGACACCGCTCGCTATGCTCATTATGGTGTACTGAGTAAGCCAAAACAGTTCTGATGTAGCCCCCTACACGGGGATGACGTCGGAATATTGCCAAAATTTTGATATAAATTTTGGACTTAAAAAAGGGGGAAGAATCAAGATTCATTTAAAAAAAAAAATCAAGCACATCGAAAATAAATAATCTAAAATGAAATTTGAATGATTTGAAATTACATATATACTTGTGCTTCTTTATGCAGGTGATCAAAGACCCCGTTAATGCCCATTAGGGTATAGTGGGTAGGGAGGTGCTTGAATGTGTAAAAAGAAATTGTATATTTGCGCTTGTGCTTTTTTATGGGGTGATCGAAGACTCTGCTAATGCCCATTAGGGCATAGTGGGTGAAAGACATGGTTGTGGTTTTCAAGACTCATTACCGTTATGTGTCTAAGCCGTTCGATGTACACCTGCGGGGATGACGTCGAAATATTGCCAAAATTTTGATTTAAATTTTGGACTTAAAAAAGGGGGGAAGAATCAAGATTCATTTAAAAAAAAATCAAGCACATCGAAAATAAATAATCTAAAATGAAATTTGAATGATTTAAAATTGCATATATGTTTGTGCTTCTTTATGCAGTGTCAAAAAATCTAATATGTCCATTAGGCGTAGTGGGTATGAAGACACGCATGATATGATCGCAATATGCTTCGTTATGCCTTAGCGTAAGTAAATAGTTCAAAGTAGCCCACGTGGGGATGATGTAGAATCTTGTCAAAATGTTATTAAATTTTTAAAATTGAGACTTAAACAAATTTAAATGAAAATCATTTAAAACACCAAGACTTACATAAACAAGCTTGAATCAAAACTCAAAGGGAAATTGAAGTATAAGTGATAAATGAAAATATTAAATCTTACTTGAAATGCAATTGAACTTGCAGAATCTCTACGAGAAAATTAAGGCAAATGAAAATAATGAATTTAGAAGAATGGAATACATTATATTTATACGTACAAATGAAGGAGTTTTCTTCAATCCAAAAAAAAAAAATTTTATTCTAATTATGATTTTTAAAATTAATGATTTCATTAATTATGTGAAATTGTCTAAGTCATAAACACTTGTATGTGCTCGGATATAGAGATTTAAAGTGCAAATTTTAAAATCTAAAAAGGCTGCACAGGCTAAGTTGAGATTAAATAAATATGAAATTAATCTCATAATAAAAAAAATAATCTGAATTATCAAATACCAGCATGGGCCCCGACACTTATACTAAGTACTTAAATTTAGTGACTGAGGATGTTGCGCGGGTTTAGAAAAAAAATAGAAGAATGGTGAATCAATTCAATCATTTACAGCTATATGCATGCGAGCTAATCAATGTATTCATATGCTAATTCAAATCGTGAAAAAGACAAATATTCAACTCCATAAAATATGATCAATAGCCTATGCTTGAAATAGAGTTGGCAAATTCTCAACTTCTAAATGAATTCAAATTACATTAGATTATAAGACCAAATCTTATATTGTAATAGAGTTGTTATCATTATGATATCAATTTCCTAAGAATTTAAATTACACATAAGTCATAGGCGATCTTTTTACTAAAATAAGTAAAGTTGACAAAGTACGATGATGGCGTGTTGAATGAAAATCTCACCAGATTACTACTATTTAGATTTTTAAATTATTGTATCTTGAATTCAAATTTATAAATTCAAGTTGTAGAGATCCTCTGTAACAAAATAGCGAGTTAGGTCTACGATGATACGCGTTGGTGAAAATCTCAATCGGAGGGATATTATCATTAAATGATATTTGAGCTCTAAATTAATTCATCTTAAAATTAAATTTTAACTAAGAAAATCTCAACTAAAATTTATCATTTAAATACTTAAAGCAAATAACTCCACCCATCCACCATCATTTTGTTGAGGATGACAGATTAAGAAACTTCAGCTCACAAAAAATATCACGCTCAAATAAATCAATATTACTCAAATAATCTCATACCAAGAAAGGCGTGGCGTGTCATCCATTTGCGTGTAGGTAGCTCTACATATATGATCTTGACGACCATAGTCCCTCGATGATAGTTGTCGTAAATGGCATATTTCACGATAGCATATGTTCCCCAATGACTCGGTTTGAGTTATGAATTATAGGATATATTTGATAGCACAAAGTCTTTTTTGGCATAAGGTAGACTTAAGCGTCTCCCCAAAAGTCTACAATTTCTTGGGACATAACCCATATATTCGATAAGGATCCTTGGTTATGTTGGACTACCTCTCTAAGTAGTAGACTAGGGATGACGGAACCATGGGATCTAAATCAGACACGTCATCATTCCACCAACCATATGATTTAAGTTAAATAATGGTAAATCTCATAAATTCTAAACTCAAATTTCAAAATTTCACATGCTCTACTTATCTTGTATGCATTTAGTGATCTAACTAGCCTTGTCGAAGCTCTCTCTTTATTGGGAGGGTAATTAACTATAGGTGCTTGCTTTAGGAAACCTAAACCGGATCTAAAGTTTTGAAAAATAAGGCAAAATCTGGATAGTGTCTTATCTACTATCTCATGTATTCGAAAATTACACTACAAATCACACTCTCTTTATTCAATTATCGAGATTGGGTGAATTTTGAAATCAAGAGGGGAGTGAATTGGGTGTTTAAAAAAAATTATAAATTAAAGCTTTAAATTTAGTTATTTTATTTAAAATAGTGATAAATAAATAAATATTATAATGTATATTTATATATATACATACACGAATAAGTATGCACATATATATCTCTAATATATCGAGAAAATTCATTATAGAGATTCTTTAAGTATTGGATTGTTACCAATATTTATGAAAAAATGTGACCACTTCCAAAGTCTTATATATATATATATATATATATATATATATATATATATATATATATATATATATATATATTTTCTACTCACTCAATCTTAATTAATAAAGCAAGGATGAGTGCTAGTAGTAAAAGCGTCCAACTAAAATATCCACCTCTACAGCATCTCATTTTTTGTTAAAGAGAGACAAATGGGATAAGACTAAAAGCAGTAGTAGAGCAAATGTTTTATATATATATAAGTAAATTAATATGTATGATATATATAATATGGGAAATAGAAATTTATTTTAAAATTTTATATGATATGTACATATATTAATAACACATATATTTATATAATGTTTGTCAATCATGTGTTATAATTAGTCTTATTTATTAGACTTTCAACTCATATGCATATATACACTTCTTTAGTGTGTATATATATAATTTGCTTGTCCATACAAAAGCTCTAACAACTTTCATTGAACATTAATCTTAATATCTTGTATCACAAGTAATTATGGACTAATCTACTATTAGTCAACAACTGAATCTCAAAATTAATTTGGCTATTACCTATATTATATTATGAAAAAACCAAAGTCTGTAATTTGATAATTATACTTACTTTTTAATATTTAACTGATACAATCCTTATAAAATATATAAACTTAGATATCCCTGAATTGCAACTAAAATTATTGTTTATATCTTTAGAATACAGTATTACCAATTGCATCAACTGAATACCTAGAAAATAGTAAAGTAATCAATCAAGAAACCAAATTATTATTTCATGTTTAAGCATAAGCAACATACATGTACAATCTTTAAACAAAAAATAAAAAATAAAAAATGTTCTCACCCCTAAGCTCAATCCTCAAAATGCAAATAAAAATAAAAAAAATAAAATAAAAGATACAACTCTAAAATGCTTCATGCACATTTAAAATCATAATATTTTTCAAATTTTCTTAATGAGCTTTGTTAACTCTAGCACCATCATATGAATGTAAAAAATTTTAGTCTTTTTTTCATAATTGACTAAGTCTTCATAGTATGACCCTAAACAATTCAATAACATTTAACATCACTTTGATTTTTCATTTTCTAAAAAAATTTAGTCTTTTCTTTCATAGTCTAAGTCATATAGAAATATTCAAATCATCTATTATAAATATTTCAACTTCATATATATACACCCTAGCCAAAAATATAATCTTTATGGCCGTCCTAGGCCTTTCTTCATATTTGATATGACTGCCCAATGATCAATTACACAACCAAATGTTTTACCAAATTTCATAAAAGCTACTCTCAAATTTTCTTATTTCATATTTAATCACAACAAAAATAATAATGAAATGGTCATTATTGCCATCCAAAGAATTTGTAGAAAGTGAATCTTTCAAAACTTTTGATTTCAAATAATAAGGATCAACTCCTATTAAATGTTTACAATCAATTAAGAAATCGCCATTGCAAACCTTAATCTTAAAAGTTCTTAAAAAATTATTAATAATGTCATATTTATATATTAAATGAGAACCTGAATTTTCGTCAATATGATCTAACAATTATCCTCCATTAATCCAAAATTGATATCTAACGCTTACTCTCTTAATTGTCATAGCTTCATATATGAAAGTGATAAATCATTAACAACTTTAAAGTTTTTTATTGACGTGCTTAAGAGAAATGTCTTCAGAGAAATGTCTAGATTATTTTCAAGTTGTCCTATATTTCACAAGGCACCTAATTAAATATATCTCACATATATGTGTGACATTTAGTTTATTTATCAAAAGTGAGTTCATCTAAACATAATAATGCCTATATTCTCTATGGGCATCCTCAATGTGCACAAGTTACTATAATACGGGCTCTATTGCTAGCTTTACTTTTAATGCAAAATTCTTGAAAATGAATTCAGTAGAAGTACTTGTGATAAGCTTATATTCTTTAGGTGATATTTTAAAGAGATGACAATGTGAATCAAACTTGTAGTCTTTTAACCATAAACAAATAAGTTCAATCTCATCTTTAAGCATAAAATGCTCTAAATCTTTCAAAATTTTCATGATTTTTAAATCTCATCATTATAGATTAAAGGGAAACGTCATTAGGCTAAGACCAACTTACCTCGAAATACGCTCGTGCTTGGGCACATTTCCTATGAGATAGAGAGGTTGGTATCGATTTTATATCATCATTTTGAGCGAAAACCAATATGAAATTATATTAGCCTTTTGGGTGAAATGAAAAGATGGTATAATATCAATTTTTTTGTTGTAAGCTAAAGCTGATGCAACTTACTACTCATTTAGAGTGGAAGTTAAAGATTATGAAGTGTCACCCAATTGAAATAAAAGTCAACGTAGAATGCATATCATCTTCTAGGGTGGAAACAAAAAGACTAAAATTTTAAATTATGCCTAATAATAATCTTAATTAGTAAATTAGAATTTACCAGACAAGAGTTTTGTCAGAGCATGGCATTGGTGCCTATCACATGCATGAAATCTTGGCTCCATGCTAGCAGTATAAAATACTAGTCATATCATTGGTTTGATGTCGCAGCCTAGATGGAACGTGACGTATAAGGAAAAACGGGATAAAAAAGAGGATAATGAAATGTCACTAATTCCCTGAAGCACTGCTTACAGAAGGCTGAAGCGAATGTCAATAAATGTGCTTGCAAGGTCGTCAAAGAAATGGCTATGTCGTTAATGGGGGCATCGCTGCCATAATAGAGTCATCATTGATGGAGGCTTCGCCAATGTCCAATCCACTGTCAACGGTCAAGCTGATGCATTAGATGTGGCTGGAGATGTTTTCCAGCATATATTGTTCATGTAGTCTGATATTGTAGAAGGTGCAAGCATAGCCAGAGATAGTAGTGACATTGTTGATGTAGCCGAAGACATAACCAAGGCTGTAGAATCCAACAAACAAGGTAGAAAATGAATCATTTCTAACAGAGAATTCAAATCCAAATAATTTCACTCCTGTAACAATATAGTATAAAAGGAGAATTTCTCAATCCCAAAACCATACTAGACTCACCATTCACCAAACATCCTTCAGGAGAGCAAATTGTTCAACAATCCTCGCGTTCCTGAATAGCTAGCACTATAAACTCAGAGAAGAACACAGCTTGCGGTAACAGCAAATACATTCTAGGGCACAGCATCCCGAAGTGACATTTCATCCAAGTCCTGGCATGCATATTAAAATTCCAAAATCTTAGGTATCAGCTGATGAGTAAATTCCAGATGAGGGGCATCCCATTCCGGCAGGGCCGGAGGAAACGGCGCATGTGCTGGAACCATGGGGATTACCATTATGATGGTAGTGGTCCTTGCCATGAATATAAGTTCAGCTGCTCTACTGGCACCCTGTGCTATGCTCTTCGCTATGATATTCCCGGGCTGCTGGGATGATTGACGATGATGGGAAAACCACATTAGACTCAAGATGGGCAATGCAACTTAATATTTACAAATGAACCGTGCCAAGCCGAGTATATATGGATTTGAGTTCAAAAATGCTTATATTATATCGATAATTCTTTTTAATTTTCAAGCTAATATTTTATTTTTTATTATTATTTGTTAAAATTTTTTAAATTATATAATTTTTAAATTCATTTAATAAATAACAATATTTAATTAAAAAATTTATTTTTTGTTTAATAATATTGATAAATATATATAAATTATATCAATTAAAATTTGTTAATACTAAAAAAAAATATAAGTAATAATATTCACAAAAAGTCTTAAAAATGTGATGTAGGGGCTTTATAAAAAACTTGTTTGTTCTAAATAATATTATTTATAAATATAAATGAACTGAATAACTAGTTGTCCAAATTTGTTCATTTAATAATCGAGTATTTATAACAAAAATATTCAAGCTCGCTTGATTAGTTAATTAAATAATCATGAATGAGCTCTAATCGAGCTGAGCCAAGAGTATATTGTCAAATGCACGATTCATTTGCATTCTTATTAATATTTTCTATTATAAGAGTAGACAATTTAGTGATTATCATTAAAAAAAAATTTATTTGGTCCTTTCTTGGGCTCATCGCTTGCTAATGGGCTTTACTGTCAGTACAACATGAAACTCTATATAAAAGTTTAATAGATGAAGCTTACATCTTGGATGATATAAATGAAAATGCATTAATAATATATGAAGTTTACATCCTCGATGATATAATAACAAATATGTTCATTAAGTAAATTTGAGCTCAATTTGTATTTTTTGGTTGGTCCATTAAAAATAATATTAAGTATAAGATTATTTACTCTTGGGCTAGGTATATAATAGTTTGTGCATACCATAACTATCTATGTTTTTAGCGTCTACATCTTAATAGATGACCACATACTTATCATCATTTTATTATGGAAATATTGACAATGTATTTCTAAGTGTTGATACATGCGTGATACATTAGTTAAGCTCAAAATTATTGATAACTTTTAATATAACTATCGGGTGAATGCACCAAACATCGTCGGTCAATGACATATCGACAACATTGCCATTACGTGCATAAATTGAGCGAAATATAAATATTCATAATAATGATTAAGTCGGATCGAATGTTTACATATAAATCGAAATCGATGTCAACCTCGATCTGAGAAAACTTCTTGCTTTGAGAACATCAAAGCATTAGAATATAAATATTGCATAATCTGATCCGATCTGATTCATGTCATATCAGCACGATATCAGTTGGCGTGTGATGCCCAAATGACCCTTGAGCGGACTTGCTATTGCGTTAGTTCGAATTCGAATATAAATATTGTACAATCACTAAGCTATTAATGGTTAAATAAAATTCAATCTTTAAAAACTTAAAGCAAAATCTAACCCAATTCACCTTACATAATAGTTTGTTGAAGGTGACAATTAATAAAAACTCAGAAAAATTAGTCAAACCAAGTGTTCTACTATGTTCACTCTCAATCAATCTCATACCAGTAAGGATGTGGCGTGTCCTCATTGCTTCGGCTTGACGATAACTTCACATATGATGCGATTCTCGAGTTCTCGATGTGTTCTAATTGGAACCATAATATTATGATCACGATTATAGCTTATGCTCATACTCGCTCTTTGAGTTGTGAATTATAGGATATACTTGATAGGACAAAAGTTATCAGTCATAAGTGACTTAAGCTATCTTCTTAAACAAACTCCACCCAAGGATTCTTGGGCGACCAGCTCATGTGTTCGACAGGATCTTTCTGGTTGGGTAATACCTCCTCGACTAAGTAGATCGAGGATGATACCGGGATGATAAAACTATGGGATATAGATCATTATTTTAACCATCCTTTAAAATAAAATAATGAATTTTATAAATTCTAAATTTCAAAACTCCACATACTACTTCTTATCTTCATTTGATCTAACAATAACCTTAATCCAAAGTTTTCTTTGATTAAAGGTAATTATAGGTGCTTCCATAGGAAACTAGAACCAGATCTAAAGTCCTTACAAAATAAGGGAAATCTCCTAGTGTATTATCATTATCTCATCTGCGTTAAATTACACTCATGCTCTCTTCAATGTGAAGAAGTCGATGGCAAATTATAGACCCACACTAAGCTTATTAGTTACTTCATCCTTCCAACATTTGACAACAATTTGATATGTGACCAAAATGATTATAAGTAGGTATAAATTATATTTAATATTAAGATGTTATATATGAAAGCATGAAATGCCAAAAGAAAAACTATTACAATTATCTTTGATGGTTTGGATGAGTCATATAGATTACTCTTTAGGTTCATTGAAGCTATTTATTCTATCGAGATGATGGTGTATAAAATACATTTTAAAGGCACGGGCATTTGGATCATTTATAAGTAGGCGGTCTAATATAAGTTAGTGGTAAGTGTAGATGGAACTTTTTATTAGCAAACAAAAATATTTCCACTTGTAGTTATAGAATCTTAGGTTTGTTATTTTAAAGACATTGACCATTGTATGATACTATTCTAAGCATAAGTGCTAGTAGGACTTGTGTATAATATTTGATACACCTTAGGTTGGTTTGAGGATGTATAGTTTTCCTTGGGTAGCATATGAAACATTGCATGCACTTATAAGAAAACTTTAAGAAAGCAATAAGGACTATGGGTTCTTCGATGTTGAGTCTATATATCATAAAATATATTAGGCAGACAATAGTGATGATACAAGGATATTCAACTAATGCATACAAAATATTGAAAAATGCAAAAACTTGAAATGTATTAGTGATTAGTGGATTTAATAAAATAGACTCTACACATGTCGAGTTTTAGGCTCAGTATCATGACTACAAATGCTTCTGAATGCTTAACAATGCATATAGTTTTTTTTTAGAAATGCCAATAAAACACTTCATGAACACAATATTATTTGCATGTCTATGAAAAGTAAAGAATACAAAATATTATTTAACATGAATAGACTTTCACATGAAGAGTTTTATCATATTTGTATGCATATAAAACACATACTTTAATATAATGATTTATAAACAAATTATAATTAATTTGAGTTCAACGTATAAAATAAAAATTCAATTTATTTTTAAAATCTCTTTTTTCTCCGTACATCAAATAAGGGTTTATTATCATTCTAAAATTAAATAAATACAAGGACTCAAAATTTAGAATAAAATATACAAGCTTCTTTGTAGTATTTCATGATATATTTTGTTGTGTTTGTAGTGTTTCAATGTAAGAAAATAAAGCCTAAATAAGAAGAATATTTTAGAAAAAATAGGTTCAATATATAGTATATTTCAACAATGAGAAGATTTTAAGATGCATGAGACTTATGCACATGGAAATTTATAATTCAACGAAAGACTTTTCTTTTTCATTGAATCACCATTAGATATATAATCCTCACATCCATTTGAAGAATACTCAAATTTAAGAACTCTTATAAAGATTATTCTAGCTAATATAGAATTAAATCAAAATAATCTAAATCTACTTTTAAATATATCATTTATCTACTAATATAGCTTAGAATTTATTAATTAAACCATCCATTTAAGAGTTTTCCTTGAATATATATATATATATATATATATATATATATATATATATATATATATATATATATATATATATATATATATTGCATTCAATATTTTTAGTTTTTTAGATGAAAGATTACTATTTAACTAAAACATGTAAAAATCATTTTCAAAATTTGCCTCCTTTTGTAATATCTTTTTTTCGTTTTTTTCAAAATACTCAATAAAATATTAATTAACATATCTTTTTTTTTTGTCTTAACTAAAATGTCTCACCTATAATTTAAAATTAAATCTAATCATACAATGAAATCGATAATTACAATATATTAGACTTTTGAGAATCTAATTCTCGTTGACTCTATTAGTTAAGATTATTTTTCTTATTTTATGCTAGTTTTTATTTATGCTCAATTCTGTCGTGTGTGAGTGATGATCATTTTAGCAATCTCCACATTTGAAATATATATTAATTTAAGGTAGAAGAAAACAAAATTAATGGTTTGGAAAATTGGCATCCATACCACATAATTCTTATATATTTACATATCTAATATTAAAATTTCATATTTCATACCTATAATTTACTATATATATAAAGGTGTACTCCCTTTAAAAAATACAAATGATAGTGATATTTTTAATGTGATTATAAAGATTTAAGAGTTATTCATATAAATATTAAGTTAGGTGTTACATACAAAATCAATTCTTTAGCCTAATTTGAAAAATATATTAATTTAAGACACAAGAAAACAAAATTACTGGTTTGGAAAATTGGAATCCATACCACATAATTCTTATATATTTACATATCTAATATTAAAATTTCATATTTCATACCTATAATTTACTATATATATAAAGGTGTACTCCTTTAAAAAAAAACAAATGATAGTGATATTTATAATGTGATTGTAAAGATTTAAGAGTTATTCATATAAATATTAAGTTAGGTGTTATATACAAAATCAATTCTTTAGCCTAATTTGAAAAATATATTAATTTAAGACACAAGAAAACAAAATTACTGGTTTGAAAAATTGGCATCCATACCACATAATTCTTATATATTTACATATCTAACATTAAAATTTCATATTTCATACCTAATATTTTACTATATATATATATATAAAGGTGTACTCCCTTTAAAAAAGCAAGTGATAGTGATATTTTTAATGTGATTATAAAGATTTAAGAGTTATTCATATAAATATTAAGTTAGGTGTTAAATACAAAATCAATTCTTTAGCCTAATTTAAAAAATATATTAATTTAAGACACAAGAAAACAAAAGTAATGGTTTGAAAAATTGGCATCCATATCACATAATTTTTATATATTTACATATCTAACATTGAAATTTCATATTTCATACCTAATAATTTACTATATATATAAAAGGTGTACTCCCTTTAAAAAAAATAATGATAGTGATATTTTTAATGTAATTGTAAAGATTTAAGAGTTATTCATATAAATATTAAGTTAGGTGTTAAATATGTAAATTTTATTATTTTTAAATACACTGAAATTCGAATATCAAGATAGCCGCGTGGATTCATTTTAAACAAATGCAAACGTTATTTTAACTGAGGAATATCATTCAAAAATCCGTCCATATTCATCTTCAACTATAGACTCGATTTGAAAGAATTAAATAGGGAAATGAATAAGAAATTGAATTGAAAATGATAAAAAATTGACTTGATCCACTTATTTTATTAAAGATAAATTAATAAAAATTATATTTAAATTTCATCCAAAAAATTGGGTTTTACATTGTTATAAAAAATAACGATGCAAAGACTATAGCGTAGTGATTGAGACTTTAACTTTCAAAAATGCTTAAGTTAGTCTTTTCATACATCATGTGTTGTGTTGTGAGTTCTGATTAAATTCGATTAACATTAAAAAAACATGCGAATCATAAAAAACACTAATAAATATTATTTTTAGCACAAAATAATTAATAATTTCAATTGAAATTAATTTTGACCTATTTATTTAAATGAGAAGAAATTGAATAAAAAGTATTATCTTTCAATGAAACTTATGATTTTTATTTCTTATGAATAAAAGAGAAGAGCTCGTTGAGTATGAACTTATCAATTAAAGCACATGGGTAGTTGGCTGAGTATGAACTTATCAATTAAAACCATTATTTAGAGCGTAAGTACTTGGGTCTTGGCGACGAGAGTGAAACGAGCTGGAGGAAGGAGGGGAAAAGTATCGTTCTCATGTGGTCTAGGGCTCGCGTCGAGAACTTCTTTCGCCTTCCTTCTCCTTTACCTTATTCACTCTCTCCACACGTCTCGCTCCTTTAGCTCTCCCTTCCCTTCGACCTCGTGAGTCAGTGGTATGGCCTCTGATGCATCCAACCTGCTCCACCACTCCTCTTTTCCGCCACTCCTTGCCTCCCCTCTTCACTCCTCTATCCTCGGTCCTCCTAAACCTCCCACTATTGGTCCTAGTATGTGGAAGGATCTTCTCCTAACCTAGAACGAAAAAAGTCAGGCTCTCCCTCTCTCTTTTATCCCATCCGATTCGCAGGAAGTTTCTTTCTTCGAAGATGAGCTCAGGCCAAAAAGAATGGCATCTTT